>BQKN01065290.1:53232-67932 GCA_022839385.1 Asparagus kiusianus
TATATATATATACACACATATATTATACATATATAAGAGAGTGTATACTTATATATACTTATATAAGAGAGAGTATACATATATAAGAGAGAGTATACTTATATATACATATATACTAAGAGAGAGAGTATATATATACATACATACATACATTATACATATATAAGAGAGAATATTCTTATATATACTTATATACTAAGAGAGAGTATATATATACACACATATGACATATTATACATATATAGAAATATATTATATATACATGTATATTATACTTATATAAAAATATATTATATATACATATATTATACATATTATATATATTTATGTATACATATATTATACACATATAATACATATTAAAAAAATAAAAAAAAAATTAATATTATTCCGGGCCGAGCCGGGCCCGGGCCGGGCACCAAATAGGCGACCCGGGCCCGGCCCGAAGCCCGGACTTGGCCCGGGTTTTCGGGCCAAGGCTGGGCCCGACCGGGCCCGGGCCGGCGGGCTTTTTGGACGCCCCTACCTATTAGTTGATCAAGATTCTCCAATTTTAACATGATTTAATCATGTACGTGCATGTCTTCCTTATTGAATTTTATCTGCCATTTTGAAGAAAATACCCTTATTTTTCGTCTTGTTGTCTTCATCGTTTAGAATTACAGTTATGTTTAATTAAGAACTAGATTCCACCCCCCACCCTATCGCACTATCCTTCTTCATGTTTTCGATGCGTTACAGATGGAAATAATTCCTTCTAAATAGGTTCTAACTGTAGAAAATCAATGCGTACGGATTTAAACCACAACCCGTACCAAGTATTCTGTCATCAATAATTTGTCAGAACTTCACACAAATAACTATCCAATCCAAGAGCGGCAGTGTAATCGAGTTCTTCACCAAGGGCTGTTGTGCCTTGAGAAACCAAAACAATCGTCGAGAAAGATAAAGAACCAACCAAAATCAATAGCACAAACAATCAAACACCAGTTTTACGTGGTTCGGCGAGATGACTACGTCCACGGGGCAAGGAGGGGGGAGTTTTCACTATTAGAAATCAAGAGGAACAAACTAGGGTTACAAATCTCTCATAAACCCTCAACAATCAACTCTCAATCTCTCCAATAGAAGCCCAAAGAAAACTCTTTCAATCTGCTCAAATTCGTCCTTGCTTTACCCTAAAAAACACCCAAAGGGTATTTATACAAATCCAAAACGAAACGGGTCTGAAAACAGACCCAGCCCATAACTGCAGCGGCGGTCGACCGGCACGGTCGACCGCCCTCCATCCAGCGGCTAATCCAAAAGTCTAGAGAGTTCGGCGGTCGACCGCCACTGATCCAAACGCCAGAGCCTCCTGTGCACGAATGCGGTCGACCGCATCGGTCGACCGCCAACCTGTCTGCTCGAAATCTGAACCTAAGCTCCATCTCTTCAAATCTCCACCTCGGTGAAGATTCTTCCAAAACTGAGCCGACACCGAACAAACCAATGCCTCAACTGTTGCATCCAGTACGCCATGGCAACGGACTCATGACAACAGACTCCAATCACAAACCGTCGAGACCCAAACGGGAGTGCGAACACTCAACCCCAAAACAACTGTGTCTACTCACCAAACAACTGAGCCTACACCGACTATACCAAACGCCTCACTTGCTGAAACCCAAATGGGAGTGCAAACACTCACCCCAAATGTTGATGTCGCTCACCAAATCGGCTGCATCATAAAGACTGCCTACGTATCCTCTTGCCCAAGGAATCAAGCCTTCACGTAGTTCACCTAATGGCCTCCAAAGTCCCTCAATCCAACCTGCGTCTGATAGCATCATCAACGGCCCCAAACTGAAAACAGTCCAACACCTCCACCTGAGATGAAACAATGGCCGTATCCAAAACATATCCACCAGCTGCATCCAAATCAACCACCTCATCATCTGCACCCATAAATAAATGACTCCCACGCTGTGTCACCTCAGCTGGAATCCCAACCAATACAGAATGACCTGGAGTATGTGAGGAAATTCCCACCCAATGTGGAGTAGCATCAACCTCCACCTGCTGCGATATCCCTCTGATCTGATCAATACTCTCCACCTGCCGAGAGTCTAAAGTGACAAACCTGCTCAGACCAAACTCAGAAGCTCCCCATTGATAGACGAACGAACTCATGAATCCCAAATGCGCAATTGGATCTAATCTCACATCCACGATGTGACCAAGTGCTGGGTAACCAAATATCCGATGCCGACCAAAATCTGAAGCAGCTCCACTAGATCTAACAACTCTACACGCAGTAGTCGTCAACCTCAAAAGATAGCCCAATCGTGTCGAAGCCCGAATACCAGATCCATGCTCGACAACCAAGGCCGATCCTCCTCCAGAAAAGAACGACCCACTAAATTTGCCATCTCATCACGTCGCCCCACTGTCTCCTCTCCTCTGAAGTGTCTCCAACTGCCATGAGCTCAGCACCAATGCAAGAAAGGACCCCTACTAGAACAAGTACGACTGGTAACCTTTCTGCCCATATACCTCCTCCAACTGTTACGGACTACTAGGGCTTTATACCAACGGGACTTGGTTACAACCCAATTATGCCTAGTACAATCCCCAACATAGGAAACATAATAACGATTACCTCCCGATGATGCCTCCTCGGAAAGCCCCCCAATGCCTGACTGAACACCTCCAATAAGACCCCTCGGTCGATGGATAGAAGTGCTGAACTCCACATCGGTCTTCTCGCTCATCCCAATGTGCTCACAGGACTTCAATCTGCAGGTCATAGCACTCCTCAACAATCTGTGCACGGTATAACCAATAATATATCCCAGCATCAAACAATGCCACAGTCTAGCCATAGAAGTAGTTAGCGCCCTATCAACTACCGTGCTCTCAAGCAGATAATACAAGTTACTCCGTCTGACTCCCTTCATCACAATCATGGACCCCGATGTGACCTTCAAGCGAGAGTCCGTCAAGATCACCCTATAGCCTGATGCCTCCAATACCCTAAGTAAAATGATATTCTTCCTCAGTTGAGGAACGAACCTCACATCAGCCAACTCCCAGATCATCCCGTCACTCATCCGAATCTGAACGGTACCAATACCACCAATAGGGCATCTGTGATCATTACCCATAAGAACAACATCCCCTCTTTTCAACTCCTGAAAGCTGGAGAACTAATCCCTTCTAGGGCATATGTGGTAAGTAGCACCAAAATCCAACATCCACTCGGTGGAGTCGGCAACATCAACTGACGGAAGAGCTGGGCACGAATAGCCCGAAGAATCTGAATCTGAAACATCGCCACTAGCCTTGGCAATATTCACCTCTGAAGCTTGAATAGCTTTCCCTTTATTCTTCACAGCTTGCAATTTTGGACATTCGGCTTTCCAATGTCCATCCTCTCTACAAAAGACACACTGATTCCTACCAACTACTGGATGCCCCCCTATAGCCTGCGACCTTCTTCCACGGTTTGGACTTCTAGCTCTTACAACCAATTCCGCAACCGGCTCAATGGAAGTCTCCTTGTCCTTCTTTCGAAGTTGATAGTTCACAAGGGCTGCGGTGACCTCACTATACGAAAGAGATGCCTTCCCATTAATAAGAGTGAGGACGAAGGTCTCATATTCCTTGTCAGGCAAGGAACTCAATAACAACAATGCCTTGTCTTCATCTTCAACTATAACATCCACATTCGTCAAATCTGCAAGTAGCTTCGTGTAGTGGTTCATGTGATCACTAATGGATGTCCCCTTCTTCAATTGGAAGCGATAAAGCCTCCTCTTCAAATGCAAACAATTTTCGACGCTCTTCGTCAAATATTTGCCCTCTAGGACCTCCCAAATCTTCTTTGCCGAAGTTTTATTCATCACATCATATTTTCGATCTTGGGTAAGGCAAGACCTAATCACACCACACGCCGTTCTATTCATTTTATTCCAAACCTTTACATCAACGTCGGTCGGTTTCCCGTCCAACTCCAATGTATCTTCCAAATTTTGCGCATTTAGCGCATCCATGACTTCGCATCGCCAAAATCCAAAATTATTTGTGCCGTTAAACTTTTTCACATCTATTTTTATAGAATGTATATTCAAACTTTGGACGGCCTTCACACCAGAAGAACCCTCCCCACTTTTATCTTTTTCAGCCATATATCTCAAAGCACCTAATAAACAATTGCGGAACAAATAGGAAATAGATCCAACTTGAAAAAGATAGAAACTTTACCACAAAGATCCAATCTTTATCACCAATCGAAGCTATAGATAAACTTCCCAACTAATCTATACCTCCAAAAATCCCAAGCGTTGCCCGAAGCTCTGATACCAATTGTTGTGCCTCGAGAAACCAAAACAATCGCCGAGAAAGATAAAAAACCAACCAAAATTAATAGCACAAATAATCAAACACCAGTTTTACGTGGTTCGGCGAGATGCCTACGTCCACGGGGCAAGGAGGGGGGAGTTTTCACTATTAGAAATCAAGAGGAACAAACTGGGGTTACAAATCTCTCATAAACCATTAACAATCAACTCTCAATCTCTCCAATTGCTCCTAGAATAGAAGTCCAAAGAAAACTCTCTCAATCTGCTCAAATTCGTCCTTACTTTATCCTAAAAACACCCAAAGGGTATTTATACAAATCCAAAACGAAACGGGTCTGAAAACAGACCCACCCCGTAACCGCAGCGGCGGTCGATCGGCACGGTCGACCGCGATCCATCGCGGTCGACCGGCCCGGTCGACCGCCCTCCATCCAGCGGCTGATCCAAAAGTCCAGAGAGTTCGGCGGTTGACCGCGACGGTCGACCGCCACTGATCCAAACGCCCAGAGCCTCCTGTGCACGAATGCGGTCGACCGCACCGGTCGACCGCCAACCTGTCTGCTCGAAATTTGAACCTAAGCTCCATCTCTTAAGGGGCTGGTTCAAATCGGTGGGACCCAGAGCCCGGACAACATTGTTGCACGCCTATGCGGAAGCGTTGCATGCACACACAACGAACTTGAGATCACAGAAGAAGAAAGCCACACACTTGCACAAACCAAGCCAATTACGACAAATCAAACCAAACACAGAGATATACGTAGTTCGGCAACTTGCCTACGTCCACGGGGAGAGGATGGGGAGATTTCACTAATTCAAGGAGAGTACAAAGGATTACAATCACACAAAATCTCTCAAACTAACCCTCAACCAAAGATCTCACCTTGCTCACAATATCTCCCTCTCACAATGCTCAAAAGATTCCTCAATCTCTAATTAAAAACCCTAACAAATCGTTTCCCTATTTATATCAAAACAAAAAACCCAATCAGACTGCAAACAGGAAACCTGATTATGCAAAAAACTCATCGTAAGTCGACTTAACATAGACCATAAGTCGACTTGGCAGAGAAAAAAATAGTAACTGGAGCACACTTCGTAAGTCGACTTATCAGGCCTGATAAGTCGACTTGGCAGAGCGAAAAAACCATAACTCCAGTGCAGATCGTAAGTCGACTCGTGCACACTGACAAGTCGACTTACCATAAGTCGACTTAGCCTTGTGCATGAGTCGACTTATGCCAGAAAATCTGGTTTTTCTGATTTCTCCACAATTCTCCACCTCGGCGAATTTTGCCAAAACTGAGCCGACACCAAACCAAGAGCATCAATGTGTCGTCTCTCCAAATACTGCTACACCACCATGGTTGCCTACGTACCCCCTCTCCCAAGGGATCAAGCCGCCCATAGTTCATCCAAATGGCCGCCAACAGCCTCAACAATCACAAATATTCAACAAGTTTCTACAATGATCAAACTTGTTGCTCGGAACCACCTTTGTGAGCATATCCGCCGGATTATCCTTCGTGTGGACCTTCACAATCTCCACATCGCCATCTTCAAGAACATCCCGAACGAAGTGATAACGAACGTCAATGTGCTTCGTCCTCGCATGAAAAACCTGATTCTTCGTCAAATATATAGCACTCATGCTATCACAATGAATAGTGACGGATCGCTGCGATATACCAAGTTCTTCCAAAAGTCCTCGAAGCCAAATAGCCTCCTTCACAGCCTCTGTAACTGCCATATACTCTGCCTCCGTCGTAGACAAAGCCACCGTCGACTGTAAGGTGCATCTCCAACACACCGGCGCACGGGTCAAAGTGAACACATACCCCGTCGTAGACCGGCGCTTATCCAAATCTCCGGTATAATCCGAATCAACATAGCCAATGCATAGCTGCCCACCTATTGTGTCCCGCTCATAAACCAAATCAACATTGAGTGTACCTAGAATGTACCTCAAAATCCATCTCACGGAATCCCAATGACCCACTCCTGGATCGTGCATGTATCTCGACACCATGCTCACTGCCTGTGACAAATCCGGCCTCGTACATACCATCGCGTACATCAAGCTCCCAACTGCGCTCGCATATGAAGTCTTCGACATCAACTCACGGTCTTCAACTGACTTCGGTGAAAGGCCAGCTGAAAGCTTCAAATGGGCTCCCAACGGTACACCAACTGGCTTCGTATCCATGCTAACATGGAATCGCTGTAGAACCTTATTCAAATAAGCCACCTGTGTCAAACAAATTCTGCCCTTCTTCTTATCTCTGTCGATCTCCATCTTTAAAATGCGCTTCGCCTCACCCAAGTCCTTCATCTCAAACTCATTCGAAAGCTGAACTTTCAACTCATCTATAGCTGACCTGGAACTAGAGGCAACCAACATGTCATCGATATAAAACAATAAATAAATGTACGCACCTCCTCTCAACTTGTGAAAATACACATAAAGATCAAACTGGCTCTGAGTGTACGAATTACCAAGCATAAAACCATCGAATCGCCTATACCACTGTCAAGGAGACTGCTTCAAACCGTATAGCGATTTCTTCAACCTACAAACCAACTTATCTTCCCCTGCAGCTCGGAATCCCAATGGCTGAGTCATATATATTTCTTCATCAAGATCACCATGAAGAAATACCGTCTTCACATCCAACTGATCTAACTCTAAACCATACTGTGCCACCAAAGCTAGCAAAATCCGAATCGAAGAGTGCTTCACCACCGGAGAGAAAACCTCATTGTAATCAATACCTTCCTCCTGTACATAGCCCTTCGCAACCAACCTAGACTTGAATCTCACTGGAGTGCCCTCAATGCCCTCCTTCTTCGTGTACACCCACTTGCACCCAATCGCCTTCCGCCCCTTTGGAGGCTCAACAAGCTCCCATGTATCGTTCTTATGAAGGAACTCCATCTCCTCCTGCATAGCCACCTGCCACGAATTAGCTTCCGAACTCTGCTCGGCCTCTCTGAATGTAGTAGGCACTATCTCATCGATACTCTCCACCAAAAGTACATATGCAACTGTGTCGACATACCGTGCTGGCACCCGTATGTCTCTCCTCTGTCTCAGTGCCGCAATAGAATCATGAACCTGAGCCGTCGGTCCCTGATCCTACTCATGAGTACCCGTATTCTCCGCATCACCGTCGTGCTCGCCTGGCGTCACCTCAGTCGGCACTCTAATGGATACTGCACTATCTGGACTCTGTGGAGCTGCATCAATCTCCACCACCTGTGAAATCTCCTCTGTCGGGTCGCTCTCCACCTGATGAGAGCTGGAAAGCTTCAAGATAGAATCCTCATTGAATGTGACGTCCCTACTCAGCACAATCTTCCTATCAACTGAATCCCAAAGCTTGTATCACTTGACACCACGCTTGAATCCTACAAATATGGCCTTCCTAGCTTGAGGTTCCAACTTATCAGTTCTAACATGATAATATGCAGGACAACCAAATACCTTAAGCTGGTCATAGTCACGTGTTGTCTCTCCCGACCACATCTTCATAGGGGTCTTCCCCTCAATCGCAGATGAAGGCAGCCTATTAATGAGGTGGCTCGTATAAGAAAGTGTCTCAGCCCAAAAGATCTTTTTTAAACTACTATGCGCCAATAAACATCGAATCTTCTCCATCAAAGACCGGTTTAACCTCTCTGCCACTCCATTCTGCTGCGGTGTATGACTAACTGTGAAGTGCCTCTCTATGCCCTCGTCTTGACATAGCTGCTGAAAGGGGTCTGAAGTATACTCGCCGCCGTTGTCGGATCGCAACGTCTTGATCTTTCTCCTAGTCTGCAATTCCAATCTCTTCTTCCACTCCACAAACAAATCTAGGACTTCACTCTTATGCTTCATGGTGTATACCAAACAACGCCTAGAGTAGTCATCAATAAATGTGACGAACCAATGTCGACCACCAAGTGATGCCGTCTTGGTGGGACCCCAAACATCTGTATGCACGTAGTCCAAGATGCCCCTCGTCCTATGAATGGCCGTCCTGAACTTCACCTTTATCTTCTTGCCAAGAACACAGTGCTCACAGAACTCAATCTTTCCACTCTTAGCTCCCTTCAATAGCCCCTGCTTGCACAAAGCCTGCAGTGACTTCTCTCCTGTGTGCCCTAACCTGTAATGCCAAAGTCTGCTCATGTCCGCCTCTGAATTAGCCGAAGCAACCTGGCCAATCTCGGTGCTCCCCTTCAGATTGTATAAATTATGACTGCGGACTCCCTTCATCACCACCAAAGATCCCTTAGTAACATTCGCTATAGCATCATCAAAGGTCACCCTGAATCCCTTCGCCTCCAAAGTCCCAACTGAGATAAGATTCTTCTTAAGTTGAGGAACGAATCCCACCTCCTTCAACTCATGGACTACTCCATCGTGCATCCGAATCCTCACAGTACCTATCCCACAAACGCCACAGGATTGATCATTTCCCATGACAACAACACCCCCGTCGAGTCTCTCAAATGATGAGAACCAATCTCGCCTAGGAGTCACATGATAAGTAGCACCAGAATCAAGCATTCACTCTGATGCATCCAAATGGTTCACCTCCGGAGTAATCAAAAGAGAAAAGCTCGAATCATCGGAATCATCGCCTTTCGCAGCATTCACCTCATTGGCCTTCGGGCCCTTATTCTTGTTATTCTCCTTTTCTTTGACTTTCGGGCAGTCTCTCTTCCAATGTCCCTGCTCTTTGCAGAATGCACATTGGTTCTTTCCAAGCTGGTGACGACCTCTTGACTTTGACCTTCCTCTATTTTTACCTTTCTGATATGAGCTTCTACCTCTCGTCGACAAGGCCTCTCCTGAAGTACTAGCGCGGGAAGTCTCCTTATCCTTCCTCCTCAAATCATAGTTCGTCAATGCGTTAGTCACTTCACTATAAGTGATAGAAGATCTCCCGTTCAACAACGTAAGCACGAAGGTATCATACTCCTCATCCGGTAAGGAGCCCAAAAGAATAATAGCCTTGTAATTATCTGTGATCTTCTCATCCTCGTTCGCCAAGTCCGACAACAACTTAGTGTAGTTGTTCACATGAGCCGCAAGGGAGGTGCCTCTGGACATCTGAAATCTAAATAATCTTCGCAGCAAGTACAACCTGTTCTCAACACTCTTCGTAAGATACTTGTTGTTAAGAATCTCCCACATCTTCATTGCAGACGTCACCCCAATCACATCGTATTTCAGCTCATGTTCCAAACATGACCTGATCACCCCGCAAGCATTTCAATTCATCTTTTCGCATATCGCCTCTTCATATTTAGGTGGCCTCACATCGACCATGATGGTCTTCTCCAAATTTTGAGCATTGAGGGCATCTTGTACGTCGCTCATTCACAAACCAAAATTGATCTTGCCGTCATATTTCACTATACTAATCTTAGTGTTCTGAAAACCCACTTGAACTGTACCTGTCATCTTGCTGCTTTTACCAACTTCTTCACCCATAATCACAAATTCCAAATTGTAGAGAAAGATCCAAACTTTGAAAAGAATAAGAAATTACCCAACTGAACCCTTGATTGGATTCCAAATAGAACTCCTAACCACACGAGGAAAGCGAGATCTCCAACGGCAACTTCAAACCCTAACTCCACCAAAGCCTAGAACTCCAAGAACCAGGCTTCCAACTGAATCTTCCTCCACCTAATCCAAAACCCCAAATCTAAAATCTGGGCTCTGATACCACTTGTCGCGCGCCTATGCGGAAGCGTTGCACGCACACACAACGAACTTGAGATCACAGAAGAAGAAAGCCACACACTTACACAAACCAAGCCAATTACGACAAATCAAACCAAACACAGAGATATACGTGGTTCGGCAACTTGCCTACGTCCACGGGGAGAGGATGGGGAGATTTCACTAATTCAAGGAGAGTACAAAGGATTACAATCACACAAAATCTCTCAAACTAACCCTCAACCAAAGATCTCACCTTGCTCACAATATCTCCCTCTCACAATGTTCAAAAGATTCCTCAATCTCTGATTAAAAACCCTAACAAATCGTTTCCCTATTTATATCAAAACAAAAAACCCAATCAGACTGCAAATATGAAACCTGATTATGCAAAAAACACATCGTAAGTCGACTTAACAGAGACCATAAGTCGACTTGGCAGAGAGAAAAAAACAGCAACTGGAGCACACTTCGTAAGTTGACTTATCAGGCCTGATAAGTCGACTTGACAGAGCGAAAAAACCATAACTCCAGTGCAGATCGTAAGTCGACTCGTGCACACTGACAAGTCGACTTACCATAAGTCGACTTAGCCTTGTGCATGAGTCGACTTATGCCAGAAAATCTGGTTTTTCTGATTTCTCCACAAACATGTCGACCATTTGGTTGCAATGTCGTCAGGGATGAGACGAAAGTAGCTCGGACAGATCCTAAAGGAGATGATTGCCCTGATCCTAGTTAAAATTTGTTTGCAAGATGCACTTCATTGCTAAAGAAATAAATATCTCCATCTAAAATGACTCGAATTAAAGACTCTGCACCTGTTAGTTAATGAGTAATCAACAAGATAATTATAAAATCATTAACTATGTCAACTAAGATTAACGCGAAACTACACACGCAAATCATCAGAAGAAATTCTTATGCACTATTGACCTTCTCTTCAAAAAGCTAAAAAAGGTCCTGCAGGCTGCAGTGTAGATCCACACAGAAAGCCACGTGTGTAAAAGTTCAAGATTGTTTGTTAAACTGTAGTTGCTTGAAAGTTAGCTTTTCTCAGATCTTGATTAAAACCTCCCTTTAATTCATTACTCCATCAATACATCAAGAACATCTCATTTGTAGACAAAGATTAACACGAATTAAGTTTTAAACAGTTAATAGAAATTAGATAAAAACAGATAACTGTTATAGCTCAGAAATGAAATTCAAAGGAAAGTAAATAAAAGTTAGAAATACGGCCTGATGGTTAAGGCGTGCAAACGTATTGTCCCAAGAATCTAATTGCTCCCTCTCGTACAGGGCTACGCGGCAAAAGTTCCTAGAGATACAACGACCCTCGGTCAGGCGACCTCCTTCTCGTCGGCACGAGCTTCAAGAAGGTTTTGCGAATTCTCCTCAACTTTCAGGAAACCAGCGGAAGCAGAAAATTATTTGATAAGAGAAGAAGTAAAGAAGAGATCTGTTGTTGAATTTTTACTGTTTTTAATCATGTTATAAATGTTAATCATGGTTTTTAATTAGTAAAAAATAAAAATAAAAATGAGCAGATTAAGGGCCCATTAATCAGGAGCTGCATTCGTGTCCGCAGGTCGTGGGCGCGCGACCCGAGCCCGACCTAGCCGGCGCGCGTGTGTGTGGTGTGGAGCATAACATTTGTATTCTTCTAGGCATATGAGAGAAAGGGAAGGCTTATAAAGAGCCTATCTTCCCATCTCTTTTCCAATGTGGGACTAAAGTTTTCCTCTTTTCCTCTACAAACCCAAGTTTTAAGTTATCTTTATTATAACTCCAACACCACTTTCTTTTAACTTCATCTCTCTTTGAACAAGCATTGCATATGTAATCAAGAACAAAAGAAATACTTGAGAAACATATAAAAAAGGTTCTATTTATATTTAAGAAGCTAATAACAAATATACGGCTGAAGAGAACTGTGTACGTGTCAGCGAAGTGTTTAAGAAGCTATACATGTATATGAGTTATTCATAACAAATATTTAAGAAGCTATAAGTGAAGCTTCTTTTCCTCATCATTGCTTTCAAACCTCCTCTTCCTCATCGACCTCATCCCCAAGGGGTTTATTTGTCAAAAAACACTCTCTTTTTATGAGGGTAATATATTAGACAAAACTACTCAGAGAGTCTACCTACAAAAACAGAACTAAAGGGGTAGGTAGTTCAAAACGGAGATACTAATCCACAATTAGTATCAAAAATATGTTTTTCCAATTGTATTTTAAACATCATCTTTGGGGTACAGGGGTTAGTCACTTTATTATTCCTGAAAATTTTCAACATTTAGACTCATTGGTATGAACGGTGTTCTCTCTCAACATTAATAATTGACAGGAGACCATGTACTTAGTAGGCAGCAAATTAAGAAATAAGAGAATTGCCAATTAATTGACATGAGACCATGTATATTCACTTGGTAGAGTTCGGATTTTATCAGAACCAATACGCATCTTGAGCAAAGAGTCCAGGGTCTATCTGTACCTATAGAACTATAGGGGGGTCTATCGTCAATTGGGCAATAGTACAAGAGACATATCTGGAATTAACCCTTGTAAAAATAAGGATAAATTTTCAAAACCAACCCATTTAGAAACTTAATTGTAAAAATCGACCCATTTCGAATTTAATTGCCAAATTCGACCCAATTTCAGCTAGTTGCCTGAAACTGGGTCGATTTTGACGAAATAATTTACGAAACTTCACGGGACTTCAAGTCCCGTGAAGTTTAAGCGTGTTGTTAAACTTCACGGGATTTCAAGTCCCGTGAAGTTTCATAACTTTTTTTATCAAAATCGACCCAGTTTCAGCCAACTAGCTAAAACTCGGTCGATTTTGATAATTAAGTTACAAATAGGTGGTTTTTTGCAATTAAGTTTTTAAATAGGTTGGTTTTGAAATTTGTCCTAAAAATAATAACTTTGTCTTATCTCTTCCACAAAAACTAATAAGTTATTGATTATCTAAAACATCTTTGATGATCTGAAAAGATGAAGAAAGACAAAGAAATGAGAAAGATTATCTTTGCGCAGAAAATATATATAATCTGACCCAAGATAATTCACATATGGTTGAGATTAAAATCTACATGATAGCACGAGAGTAGTAGGCGCCTGCTTCTGGACCAACATGGAGATGTATTGGTTTTACTAGCTCTTTTGAATTTTGCTTTAAGGGGAACCAAACTCTCTCAATTTTTTCCTTTGAAGCAAAGCTCACAGGTATTCTTAGTGTGGCATACATTACATTTTTAACAGCATCAAAGATAGTGTTGGCGCCAAATTTTGAACGATCCCTCTGCAAAGAGCTCCTACGTACAAACACTTAGCCCTAGCAAAACCTTGACTTAATTAGTAGTCCATCATATATAAGGAGCAGGACCCACCCTTGTTATGAAAGCTCCTGCTTGAACAACTCAATGCAAGAAACATACAGATAATGATCAAGTTATGTGCTATATATATATACATGTAAGGCTTGTCCTCTTGGCTCTTCGTGTTAATTTAGTAACTCTTCAAGTACGATAACTGAAAAGAAAGGAGCTCTGCGATTGCAGCATGCAACGTGATCATTTGGTGATGTCGCCTTCATTGTTTATTTTAGTTTCCTGTCTTCCTTTTCTATGTTTTTGTATGTTATCTTGAAATATCATCACGTTTTCTTTTTATCTCATCTAATGAAATGGTTTTAATGGCACTTCCGAATATTGAAATCTTGAAACTATATATATATAGAAAAACATTATCTTATTATTATCCATTTATTTTTTTGACTGTATCAGTAGCTTTTCACTTGGTTTGCAGCCAGAAGCTTTGCTACATGTGAAATAGTGCAAAGTGGTATATTTTTAAGTTTTACCAGTCGAAATTGAGATAAACACCAAATAAAGGTTGTACGTGCAAATACAATTAGGCTATGAAATACGCTAAAAAAATTGTATGAGAAGCACTTTGATCTTATAATTGATGATAACTTCGGCAGCTTGTAGAGGATTTCTCTTTGCACTAGTTAATGCTTTTAACCCTTTTTTTTTTTTTTTTGGTTCAGGGAAGTTTGAATAATGCACTTGTCATGTCTCAAGAGGAACAAAAGATCCGAGAAGAGCTCGAGATAGAGATAGAAAGGGTCTTAGAAGAAGAGATCAAAGAAGGCATTAGCCAGCTCACCTTTCAACTGCACAAATTATATCAACACAAGAAGAGAAGAACCAATTCAGAATCAAAAGATGCAACAGTCACCAAGGTGAATATAACAGTCATAAAAGAGGGGAAATGCAAGATTGAAGCATATCAGAGCAAATTTGGAGGTTTCAATGCGATAAAACTTCATAGCCCAAAGCCTGAACCAAAGAACAAAAAGGCTAAGAGGTGCAGGGTCTTGAATCCAGTACTGAGGAATAAAATGAATACTAAAGAGAAGAAGAGCAATAATGACTCGAGAATGCATAGGAGAGTCTTGGTATGGAAATACTAAAGAGAAAATTTCCCACGAAATATTAAAGAGAAACCACTTCCGTGTAAGCTTGAACCAAATGAATTGCATAATTCTAAACCTATGCAGTTATCTCTCCCAGCTACGTGAATCTTGCAATGCATTACTGTATCAAACATATATATATATATAT
>BQKN01065290.1:68032-81206 GCA_022839385.1 Asparagus kiusianus
ATATATATATATATATATATATATATATATATATATATATATATAAATTCATTGAATCCCAAAAGTACATTAACCAAAAAAAATTACTAATTAGATTACACAAAGCTATTCAGTCAAATTAAGCTCCCCAAGAAACAGCATTGCAGCGAATCGCAGGCCTCATGCATCATTGTTCCCTTCGTCGTCCCATTCTCAAATTGAATGTTAACGTCAGGACAATTCGCAGCCAACAATTTTGGAATCCAATGAATTTTGCTAAAAGCCAGTAAAGCCTCCATCTTCACCCAAACTTCACCACCCCATGATTGTTTGCAACATCATCATCAATTTGATCGATTGTGTAGATACTGGCATCAGGATCTACTTCTACCAATCTCACCTCCTGGCTTATATGTTGGAAGAAGGGGTGTAGATCCAAACCTCGACGACTACTTCAGGCGAGGTCGAGCTGTAGGAGGCAACCTTCAGGCGAGCTCCCTCGCAGGCAAGGTCGAGCTTGTGGCGGGCGAGGTCGTGGAAACTTCAGGCGAGGTCGAAAAGCTGCAAGCGAGGTCGAGGCTCCTTGTAGGCGAGCTCGAGTGCACATCCCTCGCAGGCGAGGTCGAAATCCAGCTCACGACAACCTAGATCCAGCTGGCTAGGGTTTCCCTATTTAAGGGAACCTAGAGCCCGAGCCCTCTCTCTGGTGGCTACCTCTTCTTCGCAATCCTCCCTCTCTCTCTCTTTCTTCTTCGTGATCTCTCTCTCTGGCGGCTACCTCTTCTTCTTCGTTTTCTTGTCCAGAGTCCTAAACTGTGATTTTGAGGAAATTAAATAGGGTGAAATTAAGACGGGGATTTAAGAGAGAGAGAGAGAGAGAGAATTCCTGTATTGATTTGAGAAGAGATTTTACAAGTTGTAAAATCTCACGCCTTGAAAGAAGAATTGATAGTTTATGTTGCTTCTCTTTTTGAGAGATCTCAAGTTTGAATTTGCTCTTTGCAAGCTTGTAATCTTCTTTGATATAAAAAAAATTATTTGTGTGGCTTCCGAGAACGTAGGCAAGTTGCCGAACCTCGTTAAAACTCGGTGTTCTCCTTTTCTTGTAATTTTTTATTTTGTTGTTATCTCTTTTTTCTATTGTCTTAACACAAGATCCGATAAGATAAATTCCACAAAGGGTTCATATTTGACAGGTGGTTGAGTAGTTTGAATTCCCCAACAACTGGTATCAGAGCCCTTGTTTAGATCTGTGTGTGTAAGAAATGACAGAAGAGGGCAAATCTAAAATTGAGAAGTTTGACGGATCAGACTTCGCCTACTAGAAGTTACAGATGAAGGACTATCTATATCAAAAGGACATTTACCGTCCGTTGATGGGTAAAGAAAAAGGAAAGAAGAAAGAGGAATCCGACGAGGATTGAAAAATATTGGATCGAAAAGCCCTGGGGCAGGTTCGATTGGCCCTCACAAAATCTGTAGCACACAATATATTAAAGGAGAAGACGACGATGGAGCTTATGGAAGCGCTCGCAATAATGTATGAGCAACTGTCAGCTGCAAATAAGGTGCATCTCGTCAAAATGCTATTCAACCTCAAGATGGCAGAAGGATGTTTCTTTACGATGCATCTCAGCGAGTTCAACATGATTGTTGATCAAATCATCTCAGTCGACATCACGTTTAATGACGAAGTACAGGTCTTATTGATACTATCGTAGTTGCCCGATAGTTGGGTAGGTTGCGTGACCAAAATCAGCAACTCCGTGGGGAAGAAAAAGTTGAAGCTGAACGAGGTGATAGCTATGATTCTATCCGAGGAGGTTAGAAGAAAATCGAAATGAATCAGAAGATTCAGGTTCAGCCCTAAGTCTCGAACAGAAAGGCAAAAATCATAATAGGGGGAACCAAAATAGGAATCGATCGAAGTCGAAGAAGAAGAGGTCAAACTCGAAGGTGAGACCTATCAAAGGGAAATGCTAGAACTACGGCTAAGAGGACCACATGTCTTCTATGTATAAAGCACCAAAGAAGGACAAAAATGAGCAGGATGCTCTTATTGTGCAAGATGCATTAATTCTCACTATGGATAGCGATTCCGATTCATGTGTTATTGATTTGGGAGCCTCTTTCCACGCCACTGCTAATAGGAAATTCTTTCAGAACTATGTAGCATAGGACTTTGGGAAAGTATACTTGGGAGATAATGAACCCTGTAGTGTCATTGGAAGAGGTGATGCGCAAATACAATAGAATGGCTCCAAGTGGTCTCTGAAGAATGTCAGACACGTACTGAAGCTGAAGAGGAATCTTATTTCAGTTAGCCAGCTTAGAGAAGAAGGCTATGCTACAATATTCACCGGAGATTCATGAAAAATCTCTAACGGTATAATGGTGATTGCCCGTGGCAACAAGACTGGTACCCTCTACCTAACTTCACATGCGAGTGACACCCTCGCAATTGCAATAGGTAAGGAGAGTGCAGATCTATGACATAATAGGCTGAGACACATGAGTGAGAAGGGTATAAAGATTTTACACTCAGAAGGAAAGCTAACCGGTATAGATTCGGTGGAAGTTGGTGTTTGTGAAGACTGTATCATCGGGAAGCAGAAGAGAGTTAGTTTTTTCTCAAGGGTGGAAGACCACCTAAAACTCACAAGTTAGAGCTTATTCATACAGATGTATGGGGTCCAACTAGCGTGTCTTCTCTTGACGGTTTGACGTACTACGTCACCTTTATCAACGATCAGTCGAGGAAGGTATGATTATACTTCATGAAGCACAAGTCAGAGGTGTTCAACATCTTAAAGAAATAGAAAGTCATGGTGGAGAATGAGACAGATATGAAAGTAAAGTGTCTGAGATTAAATAATGGTGGAGAATATGAGCTGGAGGAGTTCAACAAGTTCTGTGCTCTGAACGGGATTCGTTTGGAGAGGACTACTCCAGGGACGTCGTAACAGAATGATGTAGCAGAAAGAATAAACAGAACACTGACAAAGCGTACAAGGAGAGGTTTGGAGTAGCAAGAAGGTTAATCTCTCACACTTGAGAGTCTTTGATTGTGTGGCATATGTCCATGTTAGTGATCATGGTAGAGACAAGCTGGAAGCTAAGTCCCTGAAGTGTACATTCATTGGGTACGACATTGATGAGTTCGGGTATTGTCTTTAGGATGAGAAGAATTAGGAAAATCATCAGGAGCCGATACGTCATATTCAATAAGGAGGTGATGTACAAGGACAGGAACAATGCCAAGGTTGACCAAAACAGTGGGAGCAACACTACAGATGCGGACGTATCCGAGTACATGGATTTGGAGGAACTTCCAAATGGGGGAGACAATGTCAATTCTAACTGAAGAACAGAGGAGACTTCAGGTGCAGAACCGACTACCTAGGGCGAGGAGCTTAGGAGGTCATCCAGGATACCCAAACCGAATCTCATGTATCTCTCGTCACTAGACTACCTACTTTTGACAGATAGCGGAGAACCAGAATGCTATGAGGAGGCTATGCAAGTTAGCGAATCTTAGCAGTGGGAGCATCCAATGCAAGAAGAGATGGATCCTCTCCACTCTAACGAGACATGGGAGTTAGCCCCACTACTTGCACAGAAGAAAGCCTTACATAACAAGTGGGTCTACCGGGTCAAGCAGGAGATTGATGGAAGGAATAGATACAAGGCTAAATTAGTTACGAATGGGTTCCAACAACGGGAAGGAGTGGATTATACGGAGATATTTTCTCCTGTTGTGAAGCTCACAACCATCATGGTGGTGCTGAGCTTGGTAGCTACTGAAAATCTCTACCTTGAGCAGTTAGATGTGAAGACTACATTTTTTCATGGTGACTTGGATGAAGAAATCTACATGAAGTAACCTGTTGGCTTCATTGAGGAAGGAAATAAAGAGATGGTGTGTAGGCTCAAGAAGAGCTTATACGGATTGAAACAGGCCCTAAGACAATAGTATAAAAAGTTCGATAACTTCATGCAGAATAGTGGCTATGGCAGATACAATTCAGATCATTGCTATTACTTCAAGAGGTTCGAGTCCAACTATATCGTGTTATTATTGTATGTTGATGACATGATAACTACAAGACCGTGTTTACAGGAGATAAATAAGCTGAAGAAGTAGTTAGCAAAGAAGTTTGCCATGAAGCATTTGGGTGCAGCGAAGTAGATTCTTAGGATGTAGATCTACCGAGATGCGGCTGAGGGGACGCTAAAGTTGAGTCAGTCTGAATACATTGAGAAAGTACTTCGGAGATTCAACATGTAGAATACTAAGGTCGTTAGCACGCCCCTTGAAAGCTAGTTTAAGTTATCTGGAGAATAATCGCCCAAGACTGATGTAGAGAAGGAGCACATGAGAAAGATGCCTTATTCATCAGCCATTGGTAGTCTGATGTATGCAATGGTTTGCACGAGGCAGGATATTGCCCATGCAATGAGAGTTGTGAGCATATTTGCAAGCAACCTAGGAAAGCAGTATTAGGAGGCCGTGAAGTGGATATTATGATATCTAAGAGAGACTACGAATATGCAATGTGTTTTAGGAGAAAAGAGTTGGTACTACAAGAATACGTGGATGCAGATTTTACCGGTGATCATGAAACAAGGCGAAGCACCACAAAGTATGTTTATACCTTAAGGTTCACAATAGTGAGCTGGGTCTCACTTTTGTAGAAGACTATAACGTTGTCCACCACTGAGATAGAGTATGTCGTAGTGAGCGAGGCGAGCAAGGAAATGATTTGGTTAACCGGGTGTCTGGAAGAGTTAGGTCTGAAGTGAGGGAACAAAGTTCTTTATTATGATAGCCAGAGTGCTATACACCTTACCAAGAACCCAGTATTTCATGCCAGAATGAAGTCCATCGAGTTACGTTACCACTTCATACGCTTGATGATTGAGGATTGGAAGTTATAGTTAGAAAAATTTTGGTGAGCCAAAATCCTGTAGATATGTTGACTAAAGCACTCATCATTCAGAAACTAGAGTTGTGTGTAACTTTAGTTGGCATTCATGCGTAAGAGATGAGGGTGGAGCCACACAATGAGAAGATGCTTGCTAAGAGAGCTTGCTGATGGCGGTTTGATCTCCAAGTGGGAGATTTTTGGAAGAAGGGGTGTAGATCCAAACCTCGACGATGACTTCAGGCGAGGTCGAGCTACAGGAGGCAACCTTCAGGTGAGGTCCCTCACAGGCGAGCTCGAGCTCGTGGCGGGTGAGGTCATGACGACTTTAGGCGAGGTCGGAAACCTGCAGGCGAGATCGAGGCTCCTCGCAAGCGAGGTCGAGGCTCCTCGTAGGCGAGCTTGAGCGCACATCCCTCACAAGCGAGGTCGAGATCCAGCTCATGATAGCCTGGATCCAGCTCATGATAGCTCGGGAACCCATATCCCAAGCCCTAGCGGCGCCGATCCTCCCTCCCTCTCTCTCTCTCTTCTTCGCGATCTCTCTCTCTCTCTCTGGCGGCTGCCTCTTCTTCTTCGTTTTTTGTCCGGATCCCTAAACTGTGATTTTAGGGAAATTAAATATGGGAAAATTAAGAATAGGATTTAAGAGAGAGAGAGAGAGAGTGTGTGTGTGTGTGTGTGTTCCTGTATTGATTTGAGAAGAGATTTTACAAGTTGTAAAATCTCACTTGTAAAATCTCACGCCTTGAAAGAAGAACAAATAGTTTCTATTGCTTCTCTTTTTGAGAGAGCTCAAGTTTGAGATATGCTCTTTACAAGCTTGTAATCTTCGTTGATATAAAGGAAATTTTTTGTGTGGCTCCAGAGGACGTAGGCAAGTTACCGAATCTCGTTAAAACTCGATGTTCTCCTTTTCTTGTAATTTTTTTATTTTGTTGTAATCTCTTTTTCTATTGTCTTAACACAAGATCCGATAGAGCAAATTCCACAGATAGCTCATATTTGACAGGTGGTCGAGTAGCTTGAACTCCCCAACATTATAGTCTTCCCAGCATTGTGAACAATCCTATGATGGTTTTGACTTGCGATGGTATAATGGCCATATAAAACATGTGAATGTAGCCCTCCATAAGTAATGTTCATGTGTTGGTTTAGATTTTCGATGGAGAATGTGAGGGTGAAATCAGAGGAGATGGTGGAGGACTTGGAATATGTAGTGAAGGAGGAGACATTGGCAGAGGTGAGGTTGACTGTAGGAAGCTTTGGTTTGTAGTGGAGATCAACAAAATAGGCGATGATCTCTATGTAGATAGTCAACATGATGATTATCAAGATTAGACTGTTGGATTTAAATCTAATTAAATCTAATTCGTGGGCACATATAATTAATCCGTGTGTATTGCTATCCTTAAGGATAACCTGTATAAAGTGATCAATCAATTTGGGTTATGGGTGTTTAAATAAATAATGGGCGAAATGTGCAGATACCAGGTTGTAATTATAATTTGATGAGAGGCCAAATTATAAAAGTACAATATCTATAAATAAAGGGTTACAGTCCCTAATCTAAGGGTTGAGTTCTCATTCTCTTCACCCCTATCTAAGAGAGAAACTTAAGAGAGACTCTCTAGATTAGAAGATCTCAAACCTAAGATTAAGATCCGTGCAAATCCAAATAGATTCAGGTATTGCTTCTGCTCATGTTGTTTAATATCTTTGAATTAATCATGAATAAATTCAAACAAGTGGTATCAGAGCCACTGTGATTAGTTCTTAGGGATTTGAGATTAAAATTAGGATTATTTTGATCTTAGTTTGTGATTTTAAGAACTGTTCACGCATGAACAGTAACGAATTTGAGTTCAGATTTGTTACTACTCGTATGAATAGTAAAAATTCATGTTTTTTTGTTTGATTTCTTCATGTTTAATCTGGATCAAACTCTTGATCCATATTGTATGAAAGATTATAAAGTTTATTTCAGGTTGTTGGATTTAATTTATGGATTAATAAAAAAAATTTGGTTTCGCCGTCGTTCACTTGGGCTCCTTAAATCGGCGTTGTTATGCTGGCAGCCCCGCTGTCAAAGGATGACACTAGCGGCGGTATCAAGAAACCCTAGGGTTTTGAAACCCTAAGGTGCAGGAGCTTAAGAGGCGGTGGCGATGGCCATCAGCAGTCAGGAACCTAGGGTTTTCGAAACCCTAAATTGTAGCAGCCCAAGCGGCAGTGGCGGAGGCGGATAATTTAGAAACCCTAATGGGTGAAGGAGTAGGGCACAGGAGCTTACCTAATTCAGGCGAGCTCGAACATCACTAAGGCATGCCTCATCGGCAACTCTGCAGGCGAGGTTGATCTCCTCGATCAGTCGAGCTCGTGCCCTAATCAGGCGAGCTCAAGCCTCAAATCAGGCGAGATCGACATTCTTCTTTAGGAGAGCTCGAATAGGACGATCTTGAGTTCGAAGAGTTCTTCAATTTTAGGTGAGCTTCAAGCTCGATTACAGGCGAGCTCTTAGTCTCGATTCAGGCAAGCTTCAACTCAATTCAGGCTAGGTCTCGAGTCTCATTTCAGGCGAGCTCGACGACTGATTTAGGCGAGCTTCGATCTTAGGCGAGATCGACTCTCAATTCAGGCGAGATTTCAAACTTCGCTTACATGAAAGCTCGAAACCCTTAATTTCAGGTGAGCTTTCAAATTCTTGAAGGCGAGCTTAAGAATTTTCGTCGGCCAAATGAAGGTTGCGGGCAAAATTCATTTTTGTCGGTGGTGTTAGGGCACAGAAGCCCACTTAAGGAATTTATTTGGATATGGGCCTGTAGTTGGGCCAGTAACCATTTAAATTAAGGATTAATTGAATTCATCAATTAATTTCTACGTTGAAAGCCTTAATTCGTTATGGACCCCTATTAAGCAATGGATTATTTGATTATTAATCAAATAAATTTTTTAAGTTGTAAGGCCTTTATTTTTAAGAGTCTTTCTATGCTTAAATTGAAATAGAGAAATCTATTTTAATTGCTCAAGTAAATTTTAGAATTTAATTTAAATTAAATTGTTTAGTTTGAATTAAATTTGATAGTTAATCAATTATTTAATTCAAATAATATTACACTATGGTATTATTATTATTGTTTGTCTCTCATTCCAAATGATTAATTAAAACAAGTTGCCAAAGTAACATTTCTTGTGAAAATTGTTTATGAGGGATGTTAGATGGTTGTGTGTATGTTTTCGTGTAAATATTTAATCGGCCCAAAGAAAGGTTAATATTTATTTAGATAGCATACACATCTGCGATGATAAACGTGTGATAATTATAAGGTTTACATGTGAATAATAAATCGATCCAAAGATAGCTTCATTATTTGACATGAGTTATTGTCAGTGTTTGATCATTGCAACAAGATATCACTTGTAATTAATATTACTGTCCAAAGATTTGATATTAATATTGTACCAGATATTTTGAGATAATATTTGTCATTATTTGAATTTTATTGATTACTAATTATGGTTAATAATGTGAAAATCTTTTGTTTATTTCAGTTAATGCATTTGCTGCAATAATTTCTGCTAACATCAATTTAATTCCCATGCTTAATGGGACAAATTTCAAGGTTTGGAAAGAGAACATTTTAATTATTCTTGACTGCATGGATCTAGACCTTATATTAAGGACTGAACAACTCCACCCTCTCAATACGGATAACACTCCTGATGTAAAGAAGGAGTATGAGAAATGAGAGCGTTCAAATCGCATGAGTCTTATGATCATTAAACATGGTATTCCGGAAGCCTTCAGGTGCATAGAATCCGAAGGGATTAGTAAGGCCAAAGATTTTCTTGCCGAAATTAAGAAGCGTTTTGTAAAAAATGATAAGGTAGAAACAAGCACGTTTTTAGCTCACTTGATTTCGATAAAGTATAAGGGCAAAGGAAATATCAAGGAGTATATTATAAAAATGTCTCATATTGCTTCAAAACTTAATGCACTTAAACTCAATCTTTGTGATGAGTTATTAGTGCATCTGGTTCTGTTATCTTTTCCTACACAGTTTAGTCAGTTCAAGGTTAGTTATAACTGCCAAAATGAGAAATTGACTCTGAATGTGCTCATTTCATACTGTGTGCAAGAAGAAGACATGTTAAAACAAGATAAGATTGAAAGTGCTCATTTGGGTTATGCCTCTAAGGATAAGGGCAAGAAAAGAAAGAATGATAATGAAGCTGCTAAGGATCCAGTTCAGAAGAAACAACATAAGGATAATCAGGGTTGTTTCTTTTGTAACAAGTCTGGAGACATAAAAATGATTGTACCAAATATTATGCATGGCGTGCTAATAAGGGTATGTTCCTTAATTTGGTCTGTTCTAAGGTTAATTTAGCTTTAGTACCTAGAAACACTTTGTGGTTAGACTCTGGTGCTACTACTCACATAAGTGTTTCTATGCAGGGTTACCTAAGCTACTGAAAGCCAAGTATTGTTGAAAGACACATCATTACGGGCGACGGACAATCGGTAGATGTGGAAACAATTGGGCACTTTAGGTTGTTATTAGGAATTGGTTCATATTTGGATTTAAAAGATATTTTTATAGTACCTTCTTTTAGACGGAATTTAGTTTCTGTTTCTGAATTGGACAAATCAGGTTATTATTTTTCATTTGGAAACAGTCAATTCGGTTTATCTTTAAATTTAAATGTTGTGTGAACTGGTTACTTGAGTACTTATGACAACTTATATATGCTTGACACAATTGCTTCTTATAATGAATCCTTGCATGTGGAATCATGTGGTACTAAGCGTAAATTAAATAAGAAAAATTCAGCAACATTATGGCATAAGCATTTAGATCATATCTTAAAAAGTAGAGTTAAGCGTCTTGTGTCTGATGGTATTTTAGATTCCCTTAATTTTTTAGATTTTTACGTTTTTGCTGAATGTATCAAGGGAAAACAGACTAAAGTTAAGAGATTAGGTACCAAAAGATCTTCAGATGTCATAGAATTGATACATACAAATATTTGTGGGACATTCTCTATGGTATCTTAGAATGGCTAATAATATTTTATATCATTCATAGACGATTACTCACGTTATGGGTACTTATATCTCATTCATAAAAGATCTGAGTCTCTGAACGTGTTCAAAGCTTATAAAGCTGAAGTTAAGAATCAACTCAACAAAAGGATTAAAACTGTTAGATCTGATCATGGTGGTGAGTACTATGACAGATATGATGGTTTAGGTGAATAACGTTCAGGACCATTTGCTAAATACCTAGAGGAATGTGGTAACGTCCAACAATATACCATGCCAGGATCACCTAGCATGAATGGTGTAGCTAAAAGGTGAAACAAGACTCTTAAGGATATAGTAAGAAGTATGATTACTCATTCTTCTTTACCAGAGTCACTCTGGGGTGAAGCATTAAAGGCAGCAGCTTACATTCTGAACAGAGTACCGAGTAAAGCAGTTACTAAAATATCTTATGAGCTTTGGACTGATCAAAATCCCAGTTTAAAACACTTACACGTTTGGGAATGTCCAACTAAGGCAATGCCTTATAGGCCAAATAAAAAAATTAGACTCTAAAACAGTTAGCAGCTACTTTATTAGGTATTCTGAACGTTCTAGTGGTTATAAATTTTATGATTCCATACTCAGAAATATTTTTAAGGCGGGAACAATAATATTCTTTGATGATGTTAAGTTTGGGGGGAGAAATAAGGTTAGAGACATTTCTTTTGAAGAGAAATTGGCTTCAGATCCAATCCATACTATTACTTTTAACAATATTCAGGTTCTTATACCTGTTGTTGATCAAGAAATAAATCCGGAACCTCAAGATGACAATGTTGAACAACTCCCTATTCTAAAAGAATAAACTCAACAACCTCAAGAACCAGTGCCATTAAGGAGATCCACAAGAAGGATAAATGCTATTCCGGATGATTATATTGTATTTCTCCAAGAACATGAGGAAAATAATAGAATGTTGGAAGATGATCCAATCAACTTTCTTTAGGCCATAAAAAGTTCTAACTCTCAAAAATGGATTGATGTCATGCATGAAGAGTACAAGTCTATGCAAGATAATAAGGTTTGGGAACTTGTCCCTTTGCGAGAAGGTGCAAAACCAATTGGTTGTAAATGGATATTTAAAACCAAACGGGATGCAAATGGTAATGTGGAAAGGTATAAGACACGTCTTGTAGCTAAAGGCTTTACTCAAAAGGAAGGTATTGATTATACAGAGACTTTCTCTCCAGTTTCATCGAAAGACTCTTTCAAAATAATCATGACACATGTTTCTCATTTTGATCTTGAGTTATATCAGATGGATGTTAAGACTGTGTTTCTCAATGGCGACATTGATGAGATGATTTATATGGTGCAACTAGAAACCTTTGTGTCAGGAGACCCAAAGAATATGGTTTGCAAATTAAGAAAATCTATCTATGGACTCAAGCAAGCTCCTCGTTAATGATATTACAAGTTTTAACAAATAATTATCTCATTTGATTTTGAGATGAATATTGTTGATTACTGTTTATATCACAAGTTCAGTAGGAGTAAGTATATTTTTCTGGTTCTATATGTCGATGACATATGGCTTGCCACTAATGATATAGGCATGTTTGCACGAAACCAAGAGATTTCTATCTAAGAATTTTGAGATGAGAGATGAATGAAGGAAGCCTCTTTTATATTAGGAATCCAGATATATTGATATCGCTATCGAGGTACACTTGGATTATCGCAAAAGAGCTATATCGATAAAGTACTCAAAAGATCTAGCATGCAAGATTGCAGACCAGGAGACACCCATGTTGCTAAAGGAGACAAGCTTAGTCTCAATCAGTGCCCTAAATGTAACCTTAAAATTTAGGAAATGCAGAAGATTCCTTATGCTTCGGTTGTAAGAAGTCTAATGTATGCTCAGGTGTATACATGTCCGGATATTACGTACATTATTGGTATGTTAGACAGATACTTAAGCAACATTGGTATGGATCATTGGATAGCAGTCGAAAGGGTTATGAAGTATCTTCAGAAAATAAAAGATTATATGCTCACATACAGAAAATCAAAACAACTGGAGATCATTGGGTACTCTGATTCTAATTTTGCTAGATATCAAGATAGCAGAAAGTCTACATTAGGCTACATTTATATGTTAGCAGGAGGGGCTATATCATGAAAAAGTATCAAACAGACACTCGTAGCTTCCTCCACTATGACAGCAGAATTTGTAGCTTGTTATGAGGCATCCATTCATGGAATATGGTTGTGAAATTTTTTACTGGACTACGCATTCTGAAAAATGTTGAAAGACCACTTAAGTTATTTTGTGATAATAAATCAGCAGTTATGTATTCAAATAATAACAGGGGCTCAATTAAGTCAAAACATATTAACATTAAGTTCTTGATTGTGAAATAAAGAGTACAGAGTGGACAGATATCCATAGAGTATATTGGGACAAACTCCATGATAGCTGATCCTCTTACAAAAGGATTATCACCCAAGATCTTTCATGAGCACACTGCTCATATGGGTGTGGTATTATTTGAGGATATCATGATTTAGTGGGAGTTTGTAATTTGAGGTGCTTTATGTTAGGTTGTATTGTCTGATCAGAATAAAGTATTCAGTTCATACACTCTGTTACATTATGATTGAGGTTGATCTCACTAAAGTTTAAGGTAGGACCAGTTGAAAATAGACATGTGCTGATCATATTACATGTAATTTTTATACTGCACATCCATGATTGATCTATGTCGTTTGATTGTATTAGTATATGTGATCATTGATGGGTCGAGTCACGATAAATGTGACGAAGACTGCTTTGATCCTATATTGATATAGTCAATGGACGAGATTGTTTAGAAATATCCTTTTTAGTGATAGCAATATTTGAGCTTATAAAATTATACACACTTTAATGAATCATATAGTGCCCAAGTAGGAGATTGTTGGATTTAAATCTAATTAAATCTAATTTGTGGGCACATATAATTAATCAGTGTGTATTAATATCCTTAAGGATAACCCGCATAAAGTGATCATCAATTTGGATTAATGAGTTTTTAATTAAATCATGGGCAAAATATGCAGATACCATGTTATAATTATAATTTGATGAGGGGCTAAATTATAAAAGTACAATACCTATAAATAAGGGGTTATGTGTGAACTCGTGGGAATTCGTGGGGCCCAGCCATGTGAATTGTTTCACACCCACCCACGTGATTGC
>BQKN01065290.1:81216-93287 GCA_022839385.1 Asparagus kiusianus
TTTTGTAGAGAGATAATTGTGTGAGGGATTTGAGAGTTTGTTTGAGGATTTAGATTGAGAGTAATTGTAAACCCTATTTGTATTCTCTCCCTCTAATAGTAGATCTCCCCTCTCCTTGCCCCGTGGACGTAGGCAATTTGCCGAACCACATAAAAATTGGTTGTGCTGCTATTTGTGTGATTTGTAATAGCTTTTAGGATCCCTCGACAGGTCAGTCCTAGAACTGATGAGAGGAAGAGCCGATATATCACTTGGTTGATATATCCGCTTCAGATTCTTGTTTCCTTGGTGAAGCAGGAATTCTTATTGCGATCTGACTCTCTTGTTGTGCTGCCGAAGTGCTGCCGAAATTTCCGCTGCGCGCAACAAGTGGTATCAGAGCCCAGATTTCAGATCTAGGGTTTTTTGGTGGAGGAAGATTCTTGTGTGAAGCTTAGTTCTTGGAGTTCTCGGCTTCGGTGGAGATAGCATTAGGAGTTACCGTTGGAGATTTCGCTTTCCTCGTGTGAATAGGAGATCTATTTGGAATCCGATCTTGGGTTCAGTTGGGTGGTTCCTAACTTTTATCAAATTTGTTCTTTCTCTACAATTTAAAGTTAGTTCGCAATGGAGATATGGTCGGGAAAGCCAGCACATGACTATGACCAGCTCAAGGTATTTGGGTGCCCTGCATATTATCATGTGAGAACTGATAAGTTGGAACCCCGAGCTAGGAAGGCTATATTTGTAGGATTCAAGCGTGGTGTCAAGGGATACAAGCTTTGAGATCCAGTTGATAAGAAGATTGTGCTGAGTAGGGACGTCACCTTTGATGAGGCTTCTATCTTAAAGCTTCCTAGCTCTTATCAGGTGGAGAGCGACCCGACGGAGGAGATATCACAGGTGGTGGAGATCGATGCAGCTCCACATTGTCCAGATGGTACAGTATCCATGCAGGTGCCGACTGAGGTGACGCCAGGCGATCACGTCGGTGACACGGAGGATACGAGTACAAATGTGCAGGATCAGGAACCAACGGCTCAGGTTCAGGATTCTATTGCGGTTCGGAGACAGAGGAGAAACATACAGATGCCAGCACGGTATGCCGACACAGTTACGTATGCACTTCCGGTGGAGAGTATCGATGAAATGGTGCCTACTACATTCAGAGAGGCCGAACAGAGTTCGGAGGCTGATTCGTGGCAGGTGGCTATGCAGGAGGAGATGGAATCTCTTCATAAGAACGATACATGGGAGCTGGTTGAGCTTCCAAAGGGGCGGAAGGCAATTGGTTGTAAGTGGGTATACACGAAGAAGAAGGGCATTGAAGGCACTCCATTGAGGTTCAAAGCTAGGTTGGTTGCGAAGGGCTATGCACAGGAGGAAGGTATTGACTATAATGAGGTTTTCTCTCCGGTGGTGAAGCACTCTTCGATTCGGATTCTGCTAGCTTTGGTGGCACAGTATGGATTAGAGTTAGATCAGTTGGATGTGAAGACGGTATTTTTTCATGGTGATCTTGATGAAGAAATATATATGACTCAGCCATTAGGATTCCGAGCTGCAGGGAAAGATAAGTTGGTTTGCAAGTTGAAGAAATCGCTATACGGTTTGAAGCAGTCTCCTCGACAGTGGTATAGGCGATTTGATGGTTTTATGATTGGTCATTCGTACACTCGGAGCCAGTTTGATCCTTGCGTATATTTTTGCAAGTTAAAAGGAGGTGCGTACATTTATTTGTTGCTCTATGTCGATGACATGTTAGTTGCCTCTACTTCCAGGTCGGCTATAGATGAGTTGAAAGTTTAGCTTTCAAATGAGTTTGAGATGAAGGACTTGGGCGAGGCGAAGCGCATTCTAGGGATGGAGATCGGCAGAGACAAGAAGAAGGGCAAAATTTGTTTGACACAGGTGGCTTATTTGAAGAAGGTTCTACAGCGATTCCATGTTAGCATGGATACGAAGCCAGTTAGTGTACCTTTGGGAGCCCATTTGAAGCTTTCAGCTGGTCTTTCACCGAAGTCAGTTGAAGATCGTGAGTTGATGTTGAAGACTCCATATGCGAGCGCGGTTGGGAGCTTGATGTACGCGATGGTATGTACGAGACCGGATTTGTCACAGGCGGTAAGCATGGTATCGAGATACATGCATGATCCAGGAGTGGGTCATTGGGACGCTATGAAATGGATTTTGAGGTATATTCGAGGTACGCTCAATGTTGGTTTGGTTTATGAGCGGGACACTACAGGTGGGCAGCTATGTATTGGTTATGTTGATTCGGATTATGCCGGGGATTTGGATAAGCGCCGGTCTACGACGGGGTATGTGTTTACTTTGACCCGTGCGCCGGTGTGTTGGAGATGCACCTTACAGTCGACGGTGGCTTTGTCTACGACGGAGGCAGAGTATATGGCAGTTACGGAGGCTGTGAAGGAGGCTATTTAGCTTCGAGGACTTTTGGAGGAACTTGGTATATCGCAAAAGTCTGTCACTATTCATTGTGATAGCATGAGTGCTATCTATTTGACGAAGAATCAGGTTTTTCATACGCGGACGAAGCACATCGATGTTCGATATCACTTCATTCGGGATGTTCTTGAAGATGGCGATGTGGAGATTGTGAAAGTCCACACGAAGGATAATCCGGCGGATATGCTCACTAAGGTGGTTCCGAGCAATAAGTTTGATCATTGTCGAAGCTTGTTGCACATTCGTGATTGTTGAGGCCATTGACGGCCATTTGGGTGAACTACGTTTGGCTTGATTCCTTGGGCAAGAGGATACGTAGGCAGTCTTTCAGATGCAGCCGGTTTGGATTAGTTGATGGGGGTGAGATTGTTTGGACTCTCATTCGGGTCCTCGACTTGTTGTGGATTGAGTTCATACTGAACACAACAAGTTGGGACATTTGGTTGTTTTGGTGTCAGCTCAGTTTTAGGAAAACTTCACCGAGGTGGAGAATTGTGAACTCGTGGGAATTTGTGGGGCCCAGCCATGTGAATTGTTTCACACCCACCCACGTGATTGCGCGTTTGTGTCTCACGAACGCGGTTTTAGCCGCATGAAGCACAGGCACAGGCCCACGAGAAGCCCACAAACCGTAATCACAATGATATATATATATCTCTTCAATCGAGTGCGAAGATAGGAAGCGGAGGTAATTGTTTTTGCGGCGGCAGAAAGACTTCCTGCAGGAGTTCTTTCTTTGGTTTGCGGCTGCAGCAGGAGGAGAATTGGGACTGGTTTCTGAGAAGAGTTTGTGCAGTCCTTTTATTCCCTTTTGTAGAGAGATAATTGTGTGAGGGATTTGAGAGTTTGTTTGAGGGTTTAGATTGAGAGTAATTGTAAACCCTATTTGTATTCTCTCCCTCTAATAGTAGATCTCCCCCCTCCTTGCCCCGTGGACGTAGGCAATTTGCCCAACCATGTAAAAATTGGTTGTACTGCTATTTGTGTGATTTGTAATAGCTTTTAGGATCCCTCGACAGGTCAGTCCTAGAACTGATGAGAGGAAGAGCCGATATATCACTTGGTTGATATATCCGCTTCAGATTCTTGTTTCCTTGGTGAAGCAGGAATTCTTATTGCGATCTGACTCTCTTGTTGTGCTGCCGAAATTTCCGCTGCGCGCAACATTATGGTCCCTAATCTAAGGGTTGAGTTCTCACCCCCCCCCCCCCCCCCCCCCTCCCCCCGCCGATCTAAGAGAGAAACTTAAGAGAGACCATTTAGATTAGAAGATCTCAAACCCAAGATTAAGATCTGTGCAAATCCAAATGGATTCATGTATTACTTCTGCTCATGTTGTTTAATCTCTTTGAATTAATCACGAATAAATTCTAACATAGACGGCATAAAGCAATATTTTTTTCTGCCTTCGTTAGCATTGGAGGGGGGTGGGTGAAAGTAAGGTGGTGGTGGGGGGGCAGTATGATGGTCGGAAAGCTTCATAAACTTAGCTTGGTGGAGCTAGACAATATGTTTGGATAATGATGAGCATTAGAGGTCATTGGAGGTGATGAAAGACTGTTTTCAACATCTAATACAGATTTAGAGGGTGTAGGATTTGGAGATGATGAGCTCATATCAGAATCAGAACTCGAGTCAGAGGTCATTAGATATGAGGAGGTATTTGGAGATGAAAGGCGCGCTGGTATCAACATCTATAACAGTATCAGAGGGCATAGGACTTGGAGAGGATGAGCTCATTATGGCAGCAGAACTTGAGTCAAAGGCCATGCGAGATGTAAGGAGGGGTATTTAGAGGAGGAGGAAATTGAAGTATTGAAGATGGGAAAAGGGTATGATAAGTTTTCTTATTTAAATGTTCAGGAGTTTCTAATTTTGGCATGGTTTGTGTAATAAATCCAGGTTGTGATATGGTGGTTATAGTCCAAGTATAGACATGGTCTTTGTATTTTTGCACTAACATGCTGTTTTTAATGCAGATTATCATTGGTTACCAGGCTATGCAATTGTCACGACCTATTATAGATCTTTCTCGGGTGTCCAAATTTGTCTGATCGCAAACCTGGTTGCCAAGAACCTTGGTTCAATGGGTGTCTGTCTGGTTCTAACGTCACCATCCTGTTAATGACGACTGTTGATTCCATTCCTTGGTATTCGATTCAGGTGCCACTCACCATATTCAGGTGTCTCTCACTATATGACTTTTGATCACTCTATTGTGTCAAAATTTTCACTTGTTCCGCCATCTTTATATTATTATTTTTTATATCATAAATGGAACTCCTCTTGTTGAAACTTAGTGTGGTAATGTCACACCAAGTTCTGACCCCTCTAGTTGTCTTAATACTCTCTTTCATTTTACATACTAAGCTACACATGAAGCTACTATCCATAAGCCAATTGGCTGATGTTGGTTGTGCTATTACATTCACACGTTCTTCTTGTGTTGTCTAGGATCATATTGGGAAGAAGACTGGGGCATATGTTACAGAGTGAATGGATTTTATCATCTGGATCACCTATATTTTTCTACCTCAACTGCCTCCATAATATCCAACCCTAATATGTGGCATCAATGGTTGGAACACATTTCTACTCCACCTCCCAGTATTGTGACCGAACCAAACATGTTATTTTCATCTATTTTCTAAGTTATCTCAATGTATTGGATGTCATTTAGACAATCTGTCTTGCCGTAGTATCTAGTACTCATGTTTCCATAAAACCTTTTGAATTAGTACATTCTGATGGTCAAGGTGCTACTCCTTTTAGCTTTTTTTTTAACTGAAAAAGAGGGACAGGGCCCTGCTCATATATTATAACAGCACTGGATATGAGATGAATACAAAATAGACATAGAAGGCTATACCCAAAAAAAACAAAAAACAAAAAAACCCGAAGTTAACATAAGCTACGGGAACAAAGAGAGCATAGGGAGATAAGGAGCGGACCTAGTCGTCACCTATCAACCCCATAGCTCCCTGAGTTCCGACATAGCCCTACTACCCTAACTTCCTAACACTAAACCAGTTATATATACAACATTACTGGAGAATCAACAGGTAACTAAGGCTTCACTAAGACAAGAGTGTTTCATAGGTTCCAAAAAACAAAAGATGGAAGCAAGAAGATAATGACACTTCTTAATTTTGCAGAAAGTTGTCTCCAACATCATCTTCTGCTTTCCTTCTAGCAATTTCTTCAAATTTCAACTTGATTGCAGCTTTGTGAATCCTTTTAGCCAGCCGATCTTCCTCAACACCTGTCCATAGCAGAGTGTATCTCGCTATATTAGCTGCAAGCTTATCAGGATTAGGCAGTTTATCTTTAAAAAATAAGATAATTACGACAATTCCAAATCCACCAACAACAACAAGGTAGAAGAACATTCCAAACTTGCATGATATCGATGGAATGCCCATGATTTTCCTTGAGAAGAATCAGATCATCTAAATGATGATACCAGCTAGCTAGATTGCTGTTAGGGAGAAGGGCAGTCCAAACGGAGATGGCAAAGGGACATTTAATAAAAAGGTGATCCAGATCCTCAATACATAGTGAACAGAATGGGCATCAAGGGTCTCCAGACCAACCTTTAGAGACCAAATTTGCCCTGGTGTTGAGCCTATGCTTACTAACAATCCAAAAGAAGATCTTCACTTTCAGAGGAGTCGGAGATATCCAAATAAAATTGTATAGAACAGAGTTTATACCCCCCAGAAGTTAATGCAGAGTATAAAGATTTAACAAAAAATTGACCAGAAGATTGCAGAGGCCACCATAAACTGTCTGGTGCAGAACTATCATTGCAGGAGAATTGTTCCAAAGAAGAATAAAGCTTGAGGGTCTCTTGCCTGTCCTCTAGAGTGATACCTCTCCTTAGAATGGCGTGCCATTTCCACTCATTGTTGAGCTTGATACCTTGGGAACGAATGACACATTCAGAGGAGAATGCACGATTATATACTATAGGGTATATACTTTTCAGGGAATTAGAACCCGACCACTTGTCTATCCAGAACCTACATGCTCGACCGTCGCCAATGTTCCATCTGGCAAAGCTAAAAAATATCTGATGAATGGAGTGTAGATCTTTAATAAGTTTGGAGGCATGGGAGGAGGGAATATGAGTAACAGGATTGGCACCATCCTTAGAATATAGGGAGAAAACCACTTTACTGACAAACAAGGGGTGCTATTCCTTTCGCTTCTATGACTTGTTATTTATGTTATGTATATTTTATTAATAATCGTTCTTATTTCACTTTAGTGTGCCTTACATGTGCTTATTCTAAAATTTTGAAGTAGCAACAAACTATGCAAGAAGAACTAGAGGCTATCAACCATACTCATACTTGGGATCTTGTATTACTACCCTCTAGTGTACGGTCTGTTAGTTTTAAGAGGATATACAAGATCAAAACCAAGTCTTATGGGTCTGCCGAGCTATGCAAAGCTCGCCTTGTGCCTCATAGATCTCTCAAGAATATGACATTTATTATAAGGAAATATTTGCTCTCGTAGCGAAGATGATATCTACTCACACTCTCATTAATGTTGGTGTTGCTCAAAAGTAATTTTTATATCAGATGAACATTAAGAATTGCTTTCTTAATGGTGATCTTTTCAAAGTGGTTTATATAAATCCACCTCGCAGTGTTCATGCTCCTCCTAATCATTTTTGTAATCTTCCTCATGCTAGTTATGACTTCAAACAAGCATCTCGTGTTTGGTACGTTGGAGCGGTTTTTAGAACATGAGGTTGCTGATTCTTCTAAGAGGTTATCTTATCCTTACAGAAGTCGGGGTTAAATTTTAACATGATAATTATTACCCTTAAAAAATTAACGGCAAAAAGCATTCCTATATTTAGTATAAACTTCTAATAAGAATAAAACTTAATCTTAGATGGATCTCTCCACGCTCAATCGAAAATATTCAAAAAAATTTACAAAAATAACCTCATAGTTTATAACTGACAAATAACTCTAAAATTTCAAACCTCATAAACAGTCCCCTAAAATTTTTACGATTTGCAAAAACACTTTGAAACTTTTAAAAATTACAAAAAGGACTTGAAATTCAAAATTTATAAAAAAAAACCTAAACTATTCAAAACGAATGCAGTATGCAGAAAATCTAAGAATTACAAATAGCTCCCTAACAATTATTCAAATTTCAAAAAAAACACTCAAACTTTTAAAAGTTGCAAAAACCACCCCCAAAATTTTAAAACTTGTAAAATAATCTTCAAACCTATATATAGAAAATAGAAAACAAGGACTACAGACAGCCCCTTAAAAATTTTAGAATTCGCAAAAAACATTCTAAAACTTTTAAAAATTAGAAAAAAACACCTTCTAAGTTTGAAATTTATAAAAAACTATAAGAATTTTAAACCTACAACCAGAATCTTGAAAATCTAGGAATTACAAGCAGCCACCTAAAAAATTTTGAATTCGTAAAAGACAACCTAAAAGCTTAAAAATCGCTAACTTCCTCAATAATTGAAATAAAAAGGAAAAACCTCTCTATAATTTTTTACCTTTTCAGGTTGCTTAAAAATCGCTAACATCCTAAAAGACATCCTAAAAGCTTAAAAATCGCTAACTTCCTCAAAAATTGAAATAAAAAGGAAAAACCTCTCTATAATTTTTTACCTTTTCAGGTTGCTTCTTGTAAATGACAAATTTTATTAGTGTGTTTTATGCAATTTTTGAATGTTTTAGGGTATTTTTTACAAATTTCAAAATTTTCAAGGGCTGTAGTAATCTTAGATTTTCAATTTACTGTTTGTAGGTTAAAAAGTTTCAAGGAATTTCTAGAAAATTTTAAATTTTGGGTTATTTTTGTAACTTTTGAAAGATTTAGGTTGTTTTTACAAATCAAAAATGTATTGGGGGCTTTGTGTAGTTCTTAGACTTTTTAGTATACTGTTCTTCTTTTGATGTTTTCAGGCTCTTTTTTCAAATTTTGAATTTTTAGTGATTTTTTTGTAAGATTTAAAAGTTTTAGGGTCTTTATACAAATACCAAAATTTCTAGGGGGCTATTTGTAATTTCAGGATTTTCAATGTACTATTTGTAGATTTGAAATATTCAGACTTTTTGTAAGTTTTAAATTTTTTGAGGGTGTTTATTGCAACTTTGAAAATTTTGGGTGTATTTTGCAAATTTTAAAATGTTAAGTGGCTGTTTGCAATTCATAGATTTTCAATGTTCTGTTTTAGGTTTCAAATTTTCAACCTTTTTCTACAAGTTGTAAATTTTTGAGGGTATTTCCTACCAAATTTTAAGGCTTTTAGGGTGTTTATTGCAAATTTATAACTTTTCAATAGGCTATTTGTAAGTCTTTGATTTTCAGTTTATCGTTTTATATTTGAACTTTTCATTTTTTTACATTTATAAATTTTTATGCAGGTTTTTGCAAGTTTTTAAAGTTGTAGGGTGTTTTCTATCAATTTTAAAACTTTTTGGGCTGTTGGTATTTCCCTGATTTTCATTATGACCTTTTAGATTTGAGTTTTTCAGCTTGTTTTTTCTAATTTGATTTTTTAGGGTGTTTTTTATAATTTTAAAAATTTAGGGTATTTTCTATAAATTTAAAATTTTTTAGAGGACTTCGTTTAAGGTTTGAAATTTTCAGTGTTAATTGTATCTTTGAATTTTTAGGAATGTTTTACGTTTTATTAAAATTTTGAGGGTTTGTTTGTATTTTTGGAATTGTTGGGGGTTTCTAATTTTCTATTTTATAGAGGGATATTTGTAATTTTTTTATTTTTGGGGCTTTGTGGTGAGTTTTGAAATTTTTTTCGGGACTATGTATAATTGCACACGGTTAAATGATTCAAGGCTAAACGCACTCATTTTTTATCCTACCTCTTCACTTAGTTAATGCTTATCACAATATATAGGTAAACTTTTAACCTGGTGAAATTTTAACATGATAACAAATATGTAGGGTTGTCCATCCGGGTAGGCCCGGGTCGGGCAAAACCGGAGCCTGGCCCCAAGCCTGAGCGGGCCGGGCTCCGTGCCGGCCTGGTTTTTTTTATTTTTTGTTTTTATTAAAAAAATTTTAATCTCTTTAAATTTTCAATTATACATAAAAAACTTACACAAAATTTTAATAAAAAACAATAATATTATTAATCACTTGAAATTATATGAATTACAAATACAAAAAATTATTTAAATGAAAGATGATAAAAATAACTTCTTTATTAATAAATTAATAAATCATTTACAAGTATAAATTTATTTCGGATTTCGTCACATCACAATATATGAGTACATCCCAACTATGTTGGCACCTACTCACCTATATCACTATCATTTGTAACTGTTTCTAAAATAATTCATTACAAATTTTCAGCTAAGAAATAAAAATTATAATTTGATAAATATTGTTTAATCTTTATATCTATCTGCTAGTCTCAACTTTTTAAATTTATCTTCAATCTCAGCCAACCGATCGATTCATTGCGTTCTCTTCCGTACCTCCACCAATCTTGTAAGTACATCACCTCCTGTACATTATACTGATCTAACGATGTCCTGTGATCGTCGATCAAACGTCCTGCTGTGCTGAAAACGAATTCCGAAGCTACCGTCGAAACCTGCACTGTTAGTAAGTCACGAACCATGGTGAAAAGTATAGGATATGAAACTGATCCATATACTCTCCACCAGTACAAAATATCTAAATTATTATTTTGACATTTAACTAAAAAAGCAGACATCTATTTCAGAAACCTCCAATGATGATCCAAGTCCAGATCCACCAGTTAGCTCAGCTACTATTGCATACCTATCAAAACTTACACTTTTAGCTCGACTTGAGCTCGAAGAAGCCGAAGATGTAGACTGCTATGCAGCTACACCATGTTTAGCTACATACTCATCATATAAGTTTTGAAAATAATTTCTAATAGTATTATGATGAGAATAGCAGTAAGGGTGAATCCATCATCTAAGTCTATAACTTGATTACCATACAGTGAATTTAACAAACTTCGAAGGCCAATATCCTTCAAACACGGATCAATAAGAACCCCAAACCAAAAATTATAGGAATATGCCTAAAATACTTATTAAATTTATTTTCCATTTGAAAAATTTATATCTCCAAAAGTTTCATCCATATGATATTTACCAAAAAAATTTTGAATATTTAAAATTTGTAAAGAAGCTAAAGTAATGGATGGATAATAACAGCCAAATAATAATATTGTAGCATCATAAAAAAAACTTATAACATCTCTTTTAAATTACTTATAATTGTCCATTCATCTTCAGTTATTCCATAGATGCTATCAGAGCTAGAACTAGAAGAATAATAAGCAATAAAATCATTTATAATTTTTTTATATTCTATTGCTACACTTAACATTGCATAGGTGGAATTCCACCTACGGTCAACATCTTTTAGAATTAGTTTGGGCCTTACATTTTTTTCTTTTAAATAATTGTTTCCATCTTTTAATTCTTTGTTCAGAAGTATTATGCATATAAGTTACCGTCCTAACCTTTTCTATCATGGGTTTAATTTCAGTAAATACACTTTGAATAATTAAACTTAAAATATGACAGATACATCTAATATAAAAAAGATCACCATAACATGGCAATGACAGATATGTTTTGATAAAATCAACAACTATATTACTATTACTTGTATTATCTAGTGAAAGAGAAAATATTCTTTCTAAAATTTCTAGTTTCATAAGTTCTTCAAATATTAAATTTACAACATTAATACCAGTATGTGACTCTTCAATTACAATAAAGGAACCAACTCTTTTAAACATTTGCTAATTTTCATCAATCCAATGTGCTGTGATACATAAATAACTTATTTGTGCTCTGGATGTCCAAATATCATAAGTTAAAGAAAATTTATAATTTAAACTTTGAAAATAAGAAATTATTTTTACATGTTTATCCTGATAATGTTTTAAAATATCATGTTGACAAGTTTGACGATAAATTTTTTTAAATGCGGGGTAAAAACCATCTCTAAGTAAATATTCAAATTCATCATCTTCTACTAATTTAAAAGGAAGATTTTTAAGAATGATAAATCTGATGACGCATTTCCTAACACGGGCTGCGTCATAATTCCAACTACCGAGACTACCAGAAGATGAGGATTAAGAGATCGTAGATTGTTGGATATCACCTTGCGGCGTCTGGCTTTTGTTGTGTTTATCTAAATGGCGTTTGAGTTGGTTGGTGCCGCTCTTATGATGAGCTTAGAAAATCTTGCTGCACAATGCACACTTAGCCTTCTAGATGAGTATCCTACCGTGTTCATCCTTGGTGACGTCTATCTTCTCAAAAAAATTTCACACATCGGATCTCGGCCTTTTAGGAGCTCTATGTGTAGAATCGTCGCCACCGGATCCGAGATTAACATCGCTAGGATCGGTAGGTGTAGCTATTGTAGGAGGGCTTATTTCAAGATTGGGAGTTAGGTTTTGCTCTTCATAATTAAATTCGGAAGCCATTTGATTGAAGAATTAGAGAGCTAAAGCGATTATTAAAGAGTATAATAGAGTATAAGAGAGTGTTAGAGAGTATTAGAGAGAAGTATATGAGTTTTGGTGTGAGGAAAACAAATGA
>BQKN01065290.1:99964-123020 GCA_022839385.1 Asparagus kiusianus
TATATATATATATATATATATATATATATATATATATATACACTCAATCAAAGATGCATAAATTTATTGAGGTTTACCAATTACAATAGCTTTTTGTATGTTTATACTTCTCAACTCAAATTATAAGTTCATCTCAACAGTGAAAAACTCATTCTCAACTCAAATTACTGTTAACTTATAAGTTACTGTTAAGTTTAAGTTAACAATAAACTCAAATTACTGTTAACTTATAAGTTACTGTTAAGTTTAAGTTAACAATAAACTCAAATTACTGTTAACTTATAAATTAATCGAATTTGGAGGACGTGTAGGCTACGACACATAAAATTACAATCAACGCCTACAGGGTGCAATCCACGTAAACAGACAATGCTCTTTTAAACGCTCGTAAAATCTAGGTGGGCAGCCTAAATACCGTCTAGACGCTAGGCACTAGTTAGGCGGCCTAGGTACCGCCTAGGTCTAGGCGTATGCCTAAGCGGACTAGGCGGAGGTTTTTTAAAACAGTGATAATCAATATGATAAAAGAAACTCAAAAATATAATCGGAATTTTAATTCTAATGACACATGAAGCGGGAAAAAATTATCTCATGTACATTATTAATTCAATATGTATATGTAGCCGTGTCCCCGTACCCTACATTTTATAGTTTTGTCGTGTCCCTTACACGTACCCGCACCCGTACATACCCGCACCCGTACCCGTGCCCGTTTCCATGCAACTTAGGGTATTACAGTTGTATGCCTAGCAATTAGAGATGATAATAGAAAATGAGAATGCTATTACTTTCCAACCTTACAACTTTTACATGCCATATAAATTATATTGGACAACTAAATGTGCAGCATGTCTGATCTACCTCGTTATTTTGTTTAATTCATGATAAAAGACATCATTCTTTACACATTAAAACAAACAGAAAGAATAACATCCTCCAGATCTGAGTATGTGCAGCTATCTCATATACCATGATACTGTTACAGACAAGATAAAACACATTATACTTCACTTCGGTGTATACCAATGAAGGCTCAGAACAATGAGTAAAACAACATTATGGTGCAAGAATGTGAATATAGAAGAATTTAGACAGGCATAGAGAAGATGTTGGAAATCGCCTTGTGTTTTTAGCCCATAGGACATTGGAAGAGTCAGAAACAAAACAGGAGGTGGAACAACGACGAACAGACAGTAAACCCATCGGTCCAACTTGTCAGGTGTCACTGGCGGTACACTGGCCAGTCGGACTGGTCCTCAGACCGCTTTCAGGTTGTTTTCTGTTTTCCGAAATGTTGTTCGAGATAAAATTTCTGATTGGTTTCATCTCCGATTTGAAACCTACAAATCAGGTCTTCAAGTTCAAGGGTTGGGTTTGGAAAGCCACGGAAAGTCGCTTATTGTAAAAGAGAGAGAAAAAAAACTAAGGAGAGAAATCTAGGGTTTAAGAGGTTGAGAGGGGTTTGTGCAGGTTCTTCAAGAGCACAAGAGTAGATCGTATCTCAAAATCTCTAGAATAGAAAGATTTGAATCTCTTCACATGGACACAGGCGATTGCCGAACCACATAAATCATGTTTCTTTGTGCTCTTGTTCTATTTTGTGATAGATTGCCTTCTCTCTTTTGTTCAAACACAAGTTTTCTTAGTGTTTTCCTGTCGCCAATTGATCAGTGGTCATAGGAAAAAGGAGGAGATCTAGTAGGGAGATCTAGATGCTTCCACAGGTGACGCTTCCAAATACGACGCCAATCCCACAACAATTGGGTTCAAAGTGGTTGTTGACAGTGCATCAACGGAAAACACAAAAACTAACACTTCATACATTAACTGAAAGTTAAAAAGCAATTTTCACCATAAGAATAGAAAGATTAGATTCTACAGAGAAGATGCATCAATTACACAATTCCGAACTGATCCAGTTATAATATGTTTATAAGTTAATTGAATGTAGTCAAAAAAATGGATTTTCATATCAATAGCTTCCAACAATTAGTGGATGGATGAAAACAATGCATGCTCAGTACCTTATAGTAGCTCCACTCAGTTTGATCCCCAACTTTGTAAGAAAGAGGATTGTCACTGCAAAATGCAAGTTTTGCAGTAGAGAGATATAAAATTCCCATCACAGGACCAGCTGATGTTGATAAGTAGCATGCAAATGACTTTTTAAGCTGCTCTTCAGGAAGGGTGTCAAAGGTAGTTCTAAATATTTTCTCATAACCACCTTCAGCTATGACCTTGGTTCCCTGAGCAATCCTTCCCATGGCAGCATCAGCAACACTCGGTCCTGTTTTCACTGAAGAAAGGAAACTGTTCAAAAATATTGCACTAGATTGAGAATAATAAAATTAGACAAGAGGGGGGGGGGGGGGATAGGGAGAGGGAGGGAGGGAAGTGGGGAGGGATAGGGGTAGGGAGGGAGGGAGGGAGATGTAAACCAGAAACTGAATATTATCAAAATAAGCTGCTGGAAGTGGAAGACAATATGCATGTCCACATAATAAAAAACCTAAAAGTTTATTAGATGCATGACATGATAAGAAAGAAAGATAGTAATTCCATACTGATCCTCATACAAAAAAACAAAGGCGATTTCCCATTAAATTCATTACACTCCTCAATTTTCGTATTGTTCCAAATGTTTATGTGCTGATTTAATACCTAGACATCAAATGATAAGTTCAAAATAACTGAGCTGGCTACAAGATCCAAGCACCTTCAAACAAGTCAACTGGACTTTATGATACAAGAATTGTAAGAACAAGCTTCTGAAATTTCAAGTCCCTAACCAAATACCACATGAAAAATTTATGATGCACTAGCTTCTGAATATGAACTTTGAATAGTTCAACCCCTTCAAATCACATCTTATAGTGGATCATGAGTCATTCTTTCAAATTTTCGATGAAATCTCAGAAGATATGAATCCGTATCAGTAGGATCGTATAAAAATTGAGGACACCAAGCCATAGAATCCCACGTCTGACCCACAGAGGGCGATCTTCACCAGAGTTTTTTTCACCCCCTTCATTTCGGGTTGTTTTGGCCCAATATTGGGTGATACATCCCGAAACCACCAAGCACGAGAGGTATAGAGAAACATGCAGGTTTTTTCCCCCCTGCGTGAAATTTTGGGGGTAAGGAGGCCTCACCCAGACAATATATACCTGGCCAGTCAATCTTCCAGTAACAAAACAAGCATCCACTTTACTTTGTCTCTCTGCACTACATGACAACACAGGAAACATATAATGAGAATTCCTAAGGCCTCTATCTATAAATCAATCCATTTCCTCTTCATATCTGTCAGTTTTGTTTCCGTGCAGCAGAGGGGGTCGAGGGAGGTCGAAGGAAGAAAAGGGGGGGAGGGGGGGGTTATAAGGAAGAAATTTAATAACAGATTAAGAATTTATGTGTGTATTAGGGAGGGAGGAGGGAGGGAGTTCAGTGAGCTTCATTGCAAGTAATCACATAGATTAAGCTGCAGTAGTAGAGAAAGGCAACACTGGGACCTGAAGTTTTCAAATCAAAAATGAGAAATTATAAGAGAAATCACCTAGTGCATCAGAGACATTTTGATCCAGATAAAGAGAATGGAGGGGAATCACATTAGAGTGTAAGGAGGAGCAACCACATGAAGGAGAAAAAAAGGGGAACATGGAGTAAGCTGCGACCAAGCACAAGGCGATCTCTTAGTGTAAACCAATGTCTCAACTAACCTATCACTTGATCATAGATAAAGAACACCATGATGATGTCTTTTCATTACACGCATCAATTCTGTCTATTATCATAATGGAAATTGTCTTCGTATCATTCATAAGCCAAAAGCATAGAATATTTTTCTGTCCGCGGGTAAATTGCAACTATAACCAACTGCACCAGGTGCGATACCACAAGCATACACCACAAAATTGCATCCACGATGCGCCAAAGGTACACTGATCAAGAAATCTAGTAATCAGATTACATGTAAAAACAATTCAGTTAATCTTAGACCTAGAAATACAGAACAAACTAAGCCCATCATCAAGTTCCACAACTAACCATTAAAAAAAATCAAGAGAAATCACGAATAAACTGTCTCAAGGGCAGATAATACTCACAGTGTTGCCAAACGTTGCCAGCCAAATCCTCGGTCTTCTTCGCCGCTTCCCCCATCTTCTTCCCCCACCTCCCGAGCACATCTTTTACTGCCCCAACAGTATCTAACACAGATTCAACACTCAATCAAACGTAAACCCCTAAATTAAAAATCAATCACAAAAAAAAAAAAAAAAATCCTAACAGGCCGATTCAATCAAAGATCTGAATTGAAATTAAAGAGATCGCAAAGGGGCTCACTCTTCGAGGAGGATGAAGCGGCGGCGGGAGAGGGAGTGACGTAGGGGTTGGACTCCGGCGGCATGGTGGTCGCCTGGTAATCACCGGCGGTCGCGGATCTCGCCGCCGTGTCCGCCGCCGGAGGGGGAGGAGCCACGTCAGCGGGATCGAGCTTAGGGTAGGGAGCGTAGTCCGCAGAGTGAGGGTGCTGGTCGCCGCTGGGCTCGGTTTTGGTCTGGGCAATTTTAACGGGTTGGTCGGAGACAGCGGCGGAGGGTTCCATGATTTTGAACCCGAAGCGTGTGAAAGGGGAAGAAGTTTCTAGAGACGAGCAGGTTCGGCTTTTTGGCTTCTTATTCTTCGTCGTCTGCTCAGATTTTGGGATTTAGCTGCTTACTTCGAGGGGGGGTCTCGGTTCGTTTTGTTTGACGAGAAAGAGCGTGAGGTGGCAGCGAGACGCGTGTCCGGACACGGTATCAGCTGGAATGGGTCGGACACAGGCTATGTTTATCGCGGTTAGGGTTAATTACAGCAAAACCCGTGAACTTTTGGGAAGTTGCAATGAACCCCCGCTAACTTTTTTTTTTGGGATTATGGAACTATTTTTATCTTTTTCTTGACATATGTTTGCGATATGAGATGTTAGAATCAACGGTGCTAATTTGGAGAGTAAATGAGAAATTTACATGTGAAATTTAGTGAAAGAAAATAGTTCATGGGGGTTATGTGCAGCTCCCCAAAAGTTCACGGGGGGTCTAGTGTATTAAAAACGTTTATGGGGGTTTACTGCAAAATGCTAAAAGCCCATTGGGTTTACTGTAATTTATCCTACGTTTATTTGACCCATAAAGACTATTCAGTCTCGGTTTTTGCGATTAGAAAAGAAAAAAAAAACGGCTTGGCAAGTTAATCGCGTGGGTTGAGTAGCATCTGATCGGACCACAAAACATTGATTTACGATGGACTTCTAGAAACGATAAAGTAAGTTGACGATCTTTGAACGCCGAGCCTAGCCAGCCACAAAAGTAAATGATCCTGAACGACCTCCTACGTTAAGAAACACCGGGAGGAACAAGGAGTATGATCCAAAGAATTGAGGCTAGAGTACAACGAGGAGTGCTAGCCACGGTCGCGATTTGGTTCCTAGGCCTATACCTCTAATGCTGGTCTGCTTTAGACCACATGTCCCTTAATGCAGCCACAATCGCGAAACCGAGACTGTGGCTAGTATTCCTTGAGTACAATAACCGAGATTGACCTTGGGTGCATGTGCGTGACACACACACCAGGGGGGATATTAGAAGAGCGTATGCGTATGTATGGTGCATGTATATACACGTGCATGCTTTGCAAAACATTGACATATATGCATGTGTATAGAAAATTTCTTCAGTGATCATGTTATGTAAACTGTTCGGTAAATACTTGCTATGCATATATTTGCATGCGAATAGAAAAACAGTCACTGAATCTGTGTTCAAGTAACGCTCTGATTTGCACTAGTCCAAGGATGCGAGGCAGAAAGAACGCTCAATAGCTTCTCCATGCATACGGTAGTTTTGTGATGTTTTTATATTTTCGGCGAAAACACTACACAGCAATGTACAATTTCTCCAAAAACTGCGTTCAGTGTCCAGTTAATGACACTAGCGCATTTTAACGTGTTAAGGATATAAAAAGGAACGTCACCAAACATCACCAAGTGACTATATTTTCCAAGGATGAGGCCAGTATAATTATTGTCTTCCAGCCAATCTGCTCTATCTCACAGCATGTATGTGTGTCGTATGCTGTTCAAACAAATACAATTACTGGAAAAAGCAAGGACAAGTCACATAACTTAAAATGTCAAGAGTTATTTCCACACTAGTCACACAAAGAGTGATTCGTCCTCCCTCCACTACTTGACCCAGATAGAAATTGGGACTATGTTCTCGGCATCCTTTATGTCAACAACACTTCAACTGAAAGCAGCCAGCCTCAGAGCTTCGATTGTGAAAATCTAACAGACAAATAACAATGTGGAACATAAACATTGCCTTTTATGGAAACAAACCCATGCTTAACATATATCAAAATGAGAATGAGGCAGTGAGAAGAAAAATATAATTACTTGAGGGAAGATAAGAGGGGCACTAGTCATGGGGCCAGCCTTTCTATTTGCCACACGCGGCTTCCGTTGATCTCTCTCAAAGAGTACTGTAGCCTGTTAAGAAGGAGAAAAGGGAAGAGAATAAAGAAAATTTCATTACAATATATACACAGATCACAATCAGTTCAGGTTGCAGAAAATTAAGTATTGTGAATCAGTTTGAGGGGTATGAGCTAACCTGTCATGAAGACGAGATTGTTGTCCTTGCCAAAATTCAAGAAGGTATGGCCTCAGTCTATATCCACCCCAGTACTCCGGCTTGGGGATCAAACTTCTATGGAAGTACAATTTAATTATAGGAATTAGTACACTAGCTTTGTTCTTAATCGAATTTCCATTAAAGTGATGCACGCTAATTTTATCATGAGAAAACAAGAAATACAAATTGGCACACGATCAACAAACATTTTCTCAAAGTCATGGACTTGGAATGTTACACAGCTACTGGCTTCCATTTGACTTTAAACAAACTACAATTACCCCCTAGGTTTCTTAGGCTCTGTACTTGAAGGGTCTACCGTCTCACTAACTGGCTAACAGCTGGTCATCTAAAACTTGTATATTCTCCTAGTGACTTCCTAGTTATTCTGCAATTTAGGCATTTATCCTTAGAGAATATCAAAATGCATCTCGCTAACAGAATTTGTTTGATTACTCCTCATTGCCACAAACTAGATTTCATCTTGGCCCATTCTCATCAAAAGTTGCCTTAACAAGAAATTTGGGATTAATTAAATGGTTTCTATTGCAATTTGCAACAACCAGGAAACAACTGCATTTATTCAAATGATGAATCGAATCTCAACTAAAGCAAATATATCTGATAGGTTTATATTTCTTTTCTGTTAAAAGGAACAAAAGGATGTTCTCAGAGAGTAGACATCAAGAAAACTGACCCATCAGAATATTTCCTTTCCAGTTCCATGTAGGCTTCGTGAAGCACATGCCTTCCAGCAACAGTAGTACTCTGATGTCAGGTTAATAATACTAAACTTTATTAGCCTAACATGGCAAAAGAGTTGATGGGCATATTTAAAATGTTAGAAGGGGGTTGAACAGAACAGAACCTGTTTACTGACGATTGCACCGAGCTGACTTCCACGAGGGCGACTATGGAAATATTTCTCAGATTCCTCATCAGAGACCTTCTGAACAGTTCCTTCTACTCTCACCTGAATATTGTAGTGCTAAAAGAGTGATTCACATGCCTTCTCATCAAAGCATGCACGAATCCGATTTTTTAAGAACTTACCAAAGTTTGGTATCACTCAATCCTATGATTAGGAATACATTTGAGATGCTTTAAGGGAAACACTACTTGTTATGCTTGAAGGAAATTACCAGTTCACATGAGTATGAAGGATCTCAAGAAAGGATGAAAACCAATGACAAAATATCCTTCGGAATATATATGAACTAAAGAGAATGTGCAAAGAATATGAATAGAAAAAAAGAAGGGACTTGGAACGTAAGTCACAAGATGATGGCATCTAGATTCTTGACTTTCTTTTCTTAACTTAGGATGCACTCAAGGAGTCAAGAATTTGGTTCAAATACTTATTAAATAGAATTTGTTTTTAATCAGTAGTGCTGATTTAATCAGAATTTTTTCCACTTTTGGAAGGATGCAAAACTTGGTTAATAGATGGATTAGAATTTAGTTCGTTCTTTTTCCCCCTGATGCGCTATCCAAACAATACAGAATCATTCAAGGTACAAAGTATCAGACAAATTCTCTAACACAAGTCGGAGCTAGAGGAAAATCATTCTAACTACAAGCAGAGCAGACACTTCCTTTGTCCTCTTACAATAAGCACAAGTATTTGCACCTTGTTTTGCTTCAGCAAACATATGGCATTGAATAACTATGTAGACTTCCTTAGCACGACATACTTCCAAGATGGTTCTATTAATGGTAAAAATGAACAAGCCTTTTACATACAAATCATACCAAGTTACTCGAGCGCATAAGAGACAGATGTGAAATTCACTAGGGCCCATATCTGTGTGGCTAGAATTTAGACGCTTCCAAATGAGCTTGCACACACTTGAATACTGCCCAACATGGATTAGAAGGTTTAGCTCTGGCATCATCTACCAGCATCATGGAACCCATCAAAATTGAGCTTCAATCCACATTCGTAGTGAATGCCTCCCTACAGAGATATCTTCGTATATTGACGCCCTCCTAACAGCAAGTGCACCAAATGAGGATAGAAAACTCAGTTTTTGCATTAATTTTAACCTTCTCAAAAGAGAAAACTATTCCGTAGCAAGATTTTTTTCATCACTAGGTGCTTATCGCACTCAGTCTTAAATGAATGAGTTTCTTCCCTTCCATAATTTCCATCCAGCATATGCACTGTCATATTGCTTAAAGTTTCAAACTTGTAGAGAATCAAGCCTATCGTCTGCATGAATTAATTAAGAACTACAAGCATAACTAAATGACATCCTTGAACCGCTATTCTAGAATTTCCATATTGTCCTCTTTCCAGTATAAAGGATTATGTAAAGAAACCACTTGTTGAAGGAGCAGCAAATCGTTCATTGACTCCCAAGTTTCAGTAACTTAATACAAGCCTATTCAGAAACAAAACATATTGTCATTCCTCGTCTTCTAAAATATCTTCCCTAGGGGGGAAAGTTTCTCTGAGAAGACGTCTGCAACTTTGCAATCTCCTCGGGTGGAACAAATGAGGAGACACAATAATCTCACTATATTGATTTCGACCATGAACCACTGATACCATGACTATTATTACCATCAAAGCAACTTTGACATTCCCAGAAGAACCACTAGGTTTAATGGGGTCACAAATCATCATCATCACATACCCTTCACTATCTACATTTTCTTTAATAATTCATTAGCTGCCGTTTCCATTATGCCTGCCACATATTTGATGTTAAGTTGGAATTCCTACTTGGGTACTTGAAAGAGAATATTGTTTAGTTGCATTGTTTAGGATGCTGTTTTAAACAGGATATGCGATATTGTGTGAGAAGAATCTCTATATAAGTCGATTCAGAAGAGAACATAATCTTGCGAACGCAGATCTCACTCGCAAGGAAATTGGTAATCAGACCCACTTTCAAAAATCTAACACAGATTTTGTAAGGTAGTTTCAAGTATTGGATAACTACCAGTCTACCAGTCAGGTTCTGGATCTGCTGTTCAATAGCGATTTCTACTCTTCTTATCTCCACGTTTATGTGTTCTTAGCGTTCATGTAAAGGATATGTTCAAAATTGTCAGATTAAGATTCTTATTGGATATATATTATTATGATTTGTATCGTTCCAGGTTTAACCTTTGCTTCTCCTTCCCTGTCTTGTCTGGACAACAGTCACTGACTCCCAAAAAAAAACAATCCTCTTGACGACCCTCAAATCTTTAACCTTGAAACCATAACCTTCAGGTTGCATTAGTTTCTTAATGTACTTCAATTCACTATATGAACTACCAACACACCCATAAGATTGTGTTTTGTTCGACTAAAATTGGAAGAAAGGAAAAGAAAGTCAGAAAGAAAATCACTTTTAACTGTTTGGTTCGAAAGAAAAGTAAAGCGAAAAAGAAGATGGGAGAAATTTGGAAGGAAAATGGACTGAATTTTCCTCGTTCTTTTTCCTAGCCAAGACCTAGCGAGAAAGTTGGGGAAAACTTTATCAGGAGGAAGGGGACAGAGGAAGAGGATGAACTCCAGGACAAACATTGTCACCACTGTGTTTGTCACCCAACTGATTTTATGTGAGACCCAAGTGGAATAACTGAATGGGTGTACTCAGTTTAGGCAAAAAAATATTCACTTGTTCTTATGTGGTCCCCACATTGCATGGGGAAACGGTTGTCTTGCTGTGTGCTGTAAATTATAAAAAATTATATTAAGTTATTAACCCCTTAAATCTTTCATATTTTGAGATGAGCTCCAATGATTAACTTTCTACTATGCCCTCCAAAATCTAAGTTCATTCCGAATTGTTCTATGAAATCGATGAAATTGCCACTAGGTCCCAATTCTAATAGATTGTTTCAAACTAATCTCTCAATTGTTACTTTTATTCTTAATTTCAGGGACTAACTTCAAAATTACATGAGAATAAAGCAGCCTACTAGCAATTTAAATGATTTGAAGGACAAATTTTAATATCATGTAAGAATTCGAGGACCTAATAGCAATTTCAATGATACGAGAGACTCATTTCAATATATGAAAGACGTAAAGGACTGATATTGGAAATAAAAACCTTCTTTTAAAATTTTATGTGCACATGAATATAGCCATTTACTAATTATAGATATTTTCTTATAAAGGACAAAAACACTTGTATACACTTGTATTGATTTTCATATAGAAATATAAATTTATAAAAATTTCTAATATATAGTTGGTATATAACATAAGTTAAGTTAATTGTAGTTCTTACCTCGGTTTTATTAAACTATTATTATTTTCTTTCCAATTTTCTTTTCAATTCTCTTCCTAACCGAATAACAAAGAGATTCTTATTTTCTTTTATTTTTCTTTCCTTTTCTTTTATCTTTCCATTTCCTTTTATTTTCCATCATTTTCTCTCAAACCAAACAGAGCCAATAGAATTTGCAAAATTCATACAAGGATAAAGCAGAAGTGGTGGCTGGAAGATCTAGAAGTGCACATGAATCTTTTAGGATATAGACGTGAAAGAAAAAAAAAATCAAATTGAAAAGAAATTTATGGATATCTAACAAGATGTGCAGCGCCAATTAATTACAAGAGGAAAAATAACCTGGCGATTAAGATGATTCCAATGGAAAAGAAGTGATGCATGAGGATTCTCAGACAAATCTCGACCCTTTCGGCTTCCATAATTGGTATACCTAAAAGAACATTAAAAAGTAAATGGTCGAGCGGATCCATAACTTTCTACCTAGCATAAAGAGGCAATAAATCCAAGTATGAAGCACTACTGCGATCAGTTTTGCTAATATAAGAACCAAAATTCAACAGTCAAATAGGCATTATTAGATCATCACTAACCAAACAAAGCCTTCTTTGTCCACCCCTTTTAGTAGAACTATTCGTGATGTACTGCACGAAGGACATCAATTGTTAACAGTATGAATGTGTAAATTACAAGGCTTAACACAAGGAAACTAACCAGCTAATGTTTTGTTGATTGAAAGAACACCATAAAAGTTAAAGATGACAGAACCAAGAAACATACGGTTTTCCATCCTTTCCACAAGTTGACAAGGCCATAGCATTTGGCTCACGCAAACCGGCAGCAACTGCTTCATCAAACCACTTCTGAAACTGCATGACACATAAAACTATGCTAATTTTGTAACTGAAAACTCAATTAAATAGAACTGTAGCATTGAGTATATCACTCTGTATAATCCAATTCTAGCATGAACGCATCAGCACAAGTAGATAGATATCAAAATATAGCTAAGAAAACTTAGAATACCTGATCTATAGGATCAGCCTTCACTTGATCTTCACGAAGTTCAGGAGAAACATAGTTCTCTCTCAGAGATGAGATGTCTACTGAGAGGGGTTTCCCAATTCTCACGCACATGGAAGTGCCAGGATATGGAGGAAGCTTAAGTCCAAACTTATCTCTAATGGCAGGGGGGGCAAATCTACCTCCTAGAAAATGGTGTGGGCCATGAAAATTCTTTGCACAGAGCTTTGGAGCAGTCAACGATACCTTTATGAAGTGCAATAGCAACAGGAAAAGAGGTGTAGAAGTTAGAATTAACTAGAATGCAGATTCAAGCAACAGTAGACTTCAATTCCATGGATACTATAATATGTATAAAATATCTCTAATTATTATTATTTTGCATTATGTGCTAACCAGCATATCAGGTTTAATCCCATCACCATCAACGTCTCCTCCTTCAACATGCCAGCCTGATGGAATATCAACAGAAACAATTGCAGGCTTTCTTTTATGTACATTGTCAATACCATGCAAAGAAACAAGCCTTTGGATAAGATCATCAAAAGGTGGCCTTGGACTACCTACAGAGAAGGGTCGTATAGAATTAGGCATAGAAAAACAAATATCAAATTGACAATTCTAGCCACGTCTAAAAGAAAAAATGTTCCTTGTATGCGTGGATGAACTTTATATGCGTGCATGCATATATGACCAAGCATATTATCAATGCGAGATATAGATTTATTGGTTTTTCAAGTACATATAGAACGTCCAATGTTGTTCTTCTAAAACTCAGTGAATTAATTACTGGGAGCTCATAGGCAAGCAGTCATTCAATGAATTAACTTTGTTGACCAACCATCTTCTCTCCTCTACAAACTTCTAGCCAACATTTGGTATTAAATAGTAAGTGAGATCAAGTAATTTCTAATAGAGATAACCAATACATAGAAAATTCGGAGTACAAAAAGTTCTCTCATATACAAAAGAGAAACTTATTAAGAAACTCTCCAGAACAGACGGTCATACAAGCAGCCCATTTTCGCTTTGTCGTAAACTATTGTGAGAAGTAATGAGTTCTGCATACTTCTTGTTAATGGTCTGGGGCCAAAAATATCAACAAGCATATATGATACAATAGCTAAGTAATTTAGAATTCAAGACAGGGAGATAGTTTCACTAACGAACTCGCCACTATGCATATAAAAAGATGAAATCAGGAATTACCTACCCTTTGCATTTTGAGACCTTCCAAATGCAAATGAGCTGTGCATATATGATTACAACGGATGCTCATATAAACCTACGGGAACACTTCAACTTTCCACATGTAACAGATGCTTACATAAACTTGTAGGAAAGCTTCAACTTTCTACACGCCAAGGGTTTGAAAGTGGTACCAGCATCCTGACACCACAAATTTGTTAATAATTTAGAAAGATCCAGTAAGTTCTGTTCCTTTGCACCTCTTTGTGCTTGACTAACAAGTAACGTCCAAACTCGATTGCACCTTCTAAGGGCGCATCAGCATAGGACAACATATATGATTATTGACTTGACAGCAGCTAGAAAATATATTCTCGATGAGTGAATTCCAATTGAACACCAGCAGTAGATCTTAGAAATCCATATAACTACTAGACTAAGTTGGCATGATACACAACCTAAAGATTTCATCTTCTTATAGAAGCTGGTTTTCGTATCTGTGATCTTTTATCAAGTTCGTATAAAATGAGAACTGTATTTTTTGACTACTATACTTTGACGCATAGATGCCATAACCTGCAGACACATCCCAATATATGGATCTGTCATTAAATGCCCTATCAAATAGAAACCAGGAAAATAGATCAAATAAGAATTTTAGCAAAGGAAACCCTAATTCTTTGAGCAATAACCTTTTAAGCCTAAAATGATAGTTATGAATAAAGGTAAGGACATAAACCCCCTTAAAAGACAGAGGAAGATTAGGAGATCTGAATCACATTGACTCCCTTTCTTGCAGCGTCAGATTCTATGGCAAAAACAGGATGCCAGGATGGCATTACAGGTCATCTCCCACTACAACCTATCCAGCAGTTGATGGGGGGAAAATAAGTATATTTCAGTCTATATATCATTTAGGCATAAAACACTTAGCCATAACTTGATTTTAGAAATAAGACTAGACCAAGATTCTGCATCTTATAACCAATTAGAAGAAAGGTACTTTAAAGCATTGTTATCAAGGCGCAAGGCGCAATGCGGGGCGCAAAGGCCCCTTATGCGCACCATGCGCAAGGCGCACAATGATGCGTGCGCCTCACTAAATTGAAACGCACAACTTAAACTAATAATTTTTAACATAAAACAAAGAAATATATAAGCAACATGTTTATCAATTGTCACATAAAAAGACCAAGAAATATAATTTCACCTACTAAATCACAAAAGAGTCTTAATTAGCATGCATAACATAGAGAAGTTCATAAGTTTCCACAAATCACAATGCAAAATAATCTCCAACATAAGTAAAAGTCTATGAAACAAAACAAGCAAGTAACAAATAAAAAATATGTATTTTCATTTAAAAATATGATATATGTATTTTTTAAGTAACAATTAAGTGATTAAAAAACATGATTGTTCATAATTTTCTAGTTAGCATTCTTAATTGCTATTTGCTAGTTAGCATGAAAAGATGGAGAATGGAGATAACAATTACATATTTACATATTCATAATTTTCTAATTAGCATACTAATTAGAGAAGGAAATTACAATTAGCAAACAAGTATGCTAAAGTTCTAATTAATGTTTTCTTTTTATAGGTTAAACATGAAAAGGTGGAGAATGGATTAACAACTAGCAAAAAAGTCTATTACATGATGTAAGTATGTAATATGTCAATTATTTAAAAAAACAGAAGAAAGAGTCTATTACATGACGCAGGTGTCAAGCGCACACGAGGCGCCCACGAGGCGCACGCGAGGTGCGCACCTCATGTGGGTACAGTGCCCCGCCTCTGGTGCTGGGCGCAATTGTCGTAGCCCGCAACGCCCTGCGCTCGGGGCGTGCGCCTCGATAACAATGCTTTAAAGGAACACAAGTGGTACATTCACAAAATCACACATTTTTTATTGTGTGTTGCATCTACATGCATGTCCATGTCCAACGTGTTTACTTATAGTGCAGAGTGTACATGCCCCAGTGAGTGCATAAGTGCACATTGCACATGTATAGCATCTGTCTTAGAACCCACCAAGAAAAAAAGTAATTCAAAGAAGCACAAGTGGAACATTCACGCATGTGTTTTATTGTGCATGTTGCATACATATGCATGTCCATGTGTATACATATGCATGTCCATGTGCAGTGTGCAAGGGCAAAGCCATATAGGGTCCAACAGAGCGTGAATGTTCTTCTATGACAGTGGAAAACCTGATGCGGAATGGAATTGAAAAACCTGATGATAGGTTATCTGTTGGAAACTAAAACACAAAGGAATAGGATTGTGGTTCACTATGCTCGGGTGAAAACAAATTAAAATTTCTTTGTGTATGGTGATAAAGAACAGTAGTAAAAAAAATTATGTTTCTTCTATGACAGTGGAAAATGATGTAAGCAATATGTCATCTAGCACATGGATGCAAATTGATGTGGTTTCTTGTTGCGAGGCTGCTAGTTGCAGTTAGTTTACTTTTTTTTTGTGTGTGGGGGGGGGGGGGGGGCGCGGGGGCGGAAAAAGGAAAGACTAAGATTAATTAGGAAAACAATTTGGACTCTAATAAAAAAATAGTCCAAGCTAATAGAAAGAATAAAAAAAATGAACTAAAGAAAGATAAAAGATTGATAAGAGGTAACTTAGATTTGACCTGTTTTAGTTTCACACACAGACATCTAAACTGTAAAATGGCTTCACGCCTTCGCAATTTACATGTCCAAATCACAGGCTAAATTTTTCATCACTTTTTCATAAATTCCTAGCCTCTAAATACAAAGAAAACTTACAACCATTTATGTAGGTTTTACTACAATTCCAAATATAAATAATACAATTCCAAATATAAATAAACTTTTAATCCTATTATAATTAGAATTCCAACTAATCCTATCTTGCTACAAGTTAAATGCAAATAGAACTGAGAAACTAAAGAATCAATGTTCTTCTCAATAAAGTCATAACCTTCCAATTCCTAAACAAATCAAATAAAAAATCTCAATCTATTCGTCAAAAGCCCGCACCAAAAGAATATGAGGATGGAGAAGAAATTTTCATTAAAAATAATAATATACATGGATTATAAAAATGTGTTTAAAACTTTTAATTTCCATATATTTTAACTATTTTCAGTCATGGAACAAATTGATCTTTAGATGCTAATCAATTGAGCAAAATGTTTTTATATTTTTGGACCCCCCTCCAAAATTCTTGGCTCCGCCACTGCATGTGTGTATGTGTGCATGCACTTGCTTATGGTGCAGAGTGTACATGCGCCAGTGAGTACATGTGCATATGTATAGTGCATCCGTGCACAACTAAACATGTCCATGTGAATGCCACATGATGCACTTGCACATGTAGTAATAGTGTGTAAATGCACATAGGACTATATGATCTCCTTAGTAAATCAACAAGCACATATTTAGTTGCAAAACATTTGAGAGCTTCAGGAATACAGTAAAAAAAGGAACACCTATTTGGAATTTTGATTTGTGGGTTACATCAGCACAGGAAAACCAATTGGAATCCAATTTCACTCCACCAGACCACAAAGAAAAGGTTATGACTTGTAAAGAATTTTTGTTTTTAGCAGAAGTACATCAAATGCTTCCAAATATCCAATTAAAAAGTTTAGAATGCTTTTTACTATAAGTCTAAATTACAACAAAAATTACAAACAAAGTTTACCAAACTTGAGAAAACCTTGTTTACTTGGAACTTAATTTCAAGTGGTTCAACCTATGAAGCACGGACACGCATAACCTGAAGCCGTGTCGTGTCCGTGTCGGACACACGTGTCGAACACACGTATCCTATGTATTTTTTAGGATTTGCCTCGTGTCGGCGTGTCGGATGGCCGTGTCGGATCCGTGTCCGTGCTACATAGGGTTCAACTCAACGGTTGCATACAATGATAACTTGCCTCAACCTTTATGCTACTGAATTCTTTGGTTCCAAGTTCAGACATTGCATTTATAATCATATCTCCCAAGGTTTTAAATGTCGGATATCGGATTCATGTCGGACAGCCAAAATTCATGTCGGATAGCGAAAATTAGGGATATGCCGAGAGACATATACTAAATATCGGATTGCCATATCGGATGGATTTCTACTCATTTTTTGTCACCAAGATGGAATGCACTCGTCTTGTTATAACTTATCCTACTTGAGTTGAGTATTCATCATCAAGACACGAGTCGTTTTCTATTTCTTGAAGGTAAACATTTAGAATATTATGCCAACAAATAAATAAAATACATATTGTCAAACTAGAACTTTCGAAGTGTCTTGCATAAAATTAACATAAAGTAAAGTGTCTTGCATAAAATTGACATAAAGTGTTAACTTTGAATTGATTTCAAGCTACGTTTCAAACTTATTGTTTACATCACGCTTTTATGTATTTTCAATTTCAATTTGTAGAGACGAAGACGAACGAGAGGAGATTGCGGCGAAAATGAGAGCAATATTTTTTCTTTGCCCTAATCTTTATTATATGCTATCAGGTTACTATGTGAATAAAAGGCTAAAAAAGAATTAATCAGGTTTGGTTTTTGTGTACTAAACCCAAACCCCAATACTTATCAACTTTAAAAAAATAAAAAATAAAAAATCGGCCATTTTTTGATTTTTTTTAAGGCTGAAAATCGGCCGATATGTCTGCAATATCCTCCGACATGTCTGACATGGACCTCAAAACGATATCAGACTTGAAATGGTCATATCCGTGTCGCTCTAGCCTCTAATCCGACATGTCGACCGACATGTCTCGACATGTCCGACATGGACCTCAAAAACGATATCCGACTTGAGATGGCCATACCCGTATCGCTCTAGCCTCTGATCCGACAAGTCGGCCGACATGTCCGACATGTCAGCCGACATTTAAAACCATAACTAATAATGGTCAATATTCTTTTGTCCAGATTCCACCTTACAAACCATGAAATACAACATTAACATTGTTTTTTCATCTTCAAATTGTCCTTTTGAACCAGAATAATGTTCATCCTGTAAGAGAGAAAAAATTGTAGATTTTAATAAAGAATAAAGTAGCTTGTATGTACATTGTGTGAACAATTTTTTGTGCTGAACCAAGGTTGAAGAATCAATCAAGAAAACTAAAAAGTAATGCACATGATGAAGTCAGAATTCATAGATGCATGGGATTTCCTTCAAAACTTGCAAGTACAAAGATCTTGGCTGAGAGTGACCCGAGACATACTTGTCAAATTTGGGAACCATTTCAGGTGAATATTAACTCCAGAATGATAAGCATTATGAGAAGAGAGAGAAGTAAAGAAGAAATTAACGAGAACAAAGTTATGAGATTTTCATTACCATGAAGAAGTTTTAAAGAACAAAGTTACTAAATTTTGGCGTACCATGAAATGAGAACCCAAATATTGCATCCACAATGAGATCAAAATCATCTGAAAAGTTCTTAGGCAGCTCATCAACAGATAAGAATGGGATTGCCAGCGATTCCAACTACAAAATCACATAAAACATATACATGACTGACACCCAAAATGAGTAAATAGCACAAGTGCATAGAGTTCAGTCGTACCTGAGTAACCAAGCCAGTATATAGAGGTTTTGCTGTTCTCTTTGGATAACAGATATATGGTTCATATCCAAAGTGGCGTAGGTGACGAGCAGCAACCAGGCCATCACCACCATTATTTCCTGGACCACAAATAACAAGAATGCGACTATATTCGCTTGGTTTATAAACCTGTTGAAATAATAAATTTACTTAACCAACTTGTACAACTACAAGTAACTATTCAGATGCAAAATTGAACAGACAGATTATATTCACACGATTTGGAAATAAATGCAGGATGCAGTCGCATAATCCTCAGAATTGTATGCCATGGTACTAAACATATGATAATTGCTATATTTTTGAAGAATCACATAACAGTTTAGCTCTAAAAACTATATTTCAAATCAAAGGGGAAATAGTGCAGAAATTACAACAGTTACAACTATATAAAGCTATTGAGGCATCTTTAAAGTTAAATGAGCCGTACGATCATCTTTAAAAAGTTAAAGAAGTTCATATCGTGCAAGGGCATCAGAATCAGAGGAAGAATAGGAAAGCGAGGAAACCCCAATAATTCAGCAGCAAACCAAAAGATTAAGCCTTTACTTAAAATTAAGTTGAAACCACATGATTCAAAACAACTCTACGCCTTTTACATGTAATTTAAGAAGCTAAAAAGCATTCAGAGTCCAAAGAGCCTCTTTTGATTCATTAGTCTTCTAGGAGTTTCTCAATTTAAGAACTATGTGAAATTATGTTTCAACGAGTTCCACTTTAATTGTTGCGAGTATTCGACTAATTACACAAATCTGAGCTGAAACAACTAAAAATGGAACTAATATAGAATCGAAAATACCTCTGCGATAGCCGTGGCCACGCTCAATCCGGCCAATTCCTACAACAACAATCAAATAAAAAAGAAAATCAAAATAAGGAAAACTAAATTCGATGTCCATTTAATCGAAGAAAAAGAATCGAAACCATCAATTGATCGACGCTGAATCCAAGTGGACCCATGAGGATCTCGTCGATCTCCGCCGCCTCTTTCTGCGAGAGGTACGTCACGGTCTCGTCAGCCATCGAAGCGACGCCTCGAGACGGAGAGGAGATAGAGAATACGAGCGACTGACGCCTTGGTATTGAGGTGGAGGGGAGAGAAGAGTTTGAGAAGGGGGAGTGACCGGCAGGGGTATTTTGGGAAGGAAATGAAAGTGGGATGGAGGAGGAGAGGGAGATTTTGGGGACGAGGAGGAGTTGAGAGAGGCGAAGGGGGGATAATAGCATGGCGCGGGCTCCGGACCTCAGGCTGTACATTTGTTCATCGCACCCAGAATTGGGTAGGGGCAACGAAAGGGCAATTTTCTACTCAAATAAACCCTTTTTTTTTTTATTGCTACACTAATCCTGTTTTAATTGCGGCCATATTTTTCAAAATGACGCAGTAATTTTTTTTTTTTTTAATGTTGCGGTAATATTTTTTGAAATGCTACAGGATCCCATCTTTGCTACAGTAATATATTTAAAAATACTTTTGTGCTTTTTTTTAAAATTATGTTACAGTATGTCGCCTATGCTACAGTGATATTCCTTTTAAACATGCTACAGTGAATTACTGTATCATTTAATTAACATGGATAGTGATTCTTGGATCCTCTCATTATTATAGAGAAATAGATTGAATGCATAGTTCACACTCAGACAGTGACATCTTGGCCCCATGTGTGGGTGGTAGGTTTAGCATTAGGGGTTGTTTGGTTGAGTGGGCTTATAGAAAATGGCTGATAGTGGCAGTTTTGTAAATAAAAATTTTTTGGAAATTTTTATAAACTGTGTTTGGTTTAAAAAAATGACAGAAAAGTTTTCTATAAAGTAAAGAAAAGTACTTCATTTTATGAAAATCAATTTCCGCTCAAATGGGTGGAAATCACCTAGAAATCTGACGCATATATTAAAAAATAATTAAGTACATCAGTACATTTCCCATTAGCATTGTTAGTAAGTTATTTTCTATAAAGTGACATTCAACCAAACAAAAGAAAAAGAAAGCAACATATTTTCTATAAAGTTAGAAATTATTTCATACTTTGAGCCAAACAAAGAAATAGCAAAAAAACAAGAAATATGATACTCTTTTGAGTTCTATAAATTTTTCCTAGAAATTTTATAAAAATTAAAAAAATGAATTTTGAGTACTTTTCCTTTTTTTCTTTTTATAGAAATTGAACTAAACAACCCCTTAGTGGCTGTTTGGTTCCCTGTTTTTGAGGGAAAGAATCTCTTGAAAACCTGCCAAAAGTATCAAAAGTGTCACTTTTTGGCAAGCTTTCAGCCAAAATCGCCTCTAAAAAAGAAGATTCTGGCTGAAAGTCTGCCAAAAAGTGACACTTTTGACAGGCTTTCAATAGAGCATTTCCCTCAAAAACAAGGAACCAAACAGCTTAGCGCCTTTTTAGTAGTGGATACTCTGGATTTTCTAGATAAAAAAAAATAAAGGCTACAAAGTCATCAAACCACAATCACCATCACCAGCTTTAAAAAAAAACCTTTGTTTGATTATGAGGTAACCCCCGTAACTTCCAAATTCTAGTCTCTAGATCCTCGCAAAGCATAGTTTGCAGTTAAATAATTTGTATGTAAGTAATTAAGTGCAATATAAGTCACTTAATTCTTCGGGATAATTTTAGACAAACCCCCTCAACTATGGGGATCGCCTCAGAAAATCTCTCTTAACTATTTTAACTCTGGAAAAACTCCTCAATTATGCAGTGATTGTAAATAACCCCCTTAATTTTCAAAATATTATTTATCCCCCTCAACTTTGCTCACTTAACCCCCTTAACTAATATAATTTAATTCTAAAGGAACAAATGCTTGAAAATGACCATACTATCCCTAAGACATTAATTTTTTTTTACTATAGTAAATTTCTTTTACTATAGTGTTCTTTTTTAGCTTTTATTTAGTTAAAAATAACTTTTGTTTTATTTTCCCCCTCTTCTTGTTTCTCCATCTTCATTGCTGGGTTTACGTGCAAATATTTTTTTTCCTTTCTTTTTTTGAAGCCCTAAACTTCTTTTATTTCTGTTTATTCATGCTTGTAATATTTGAAACAATTAAAACTTTTAATTTTTTTTAAAAATATTAGTTTCCTTGTCAAAGACCATCGAACCGAAATCTAATATTTTGATTGGGTTGGATTTTAAACTCACATGATTTTTTTCAACCAAAAGTATTTTAGTCATTGCATATTATAAACTAATAATATTATGGGAGTATTTAAGAAAAACTAGAAAAATAAAGGGGGTTTTGTGAGACAATCCATAATTAGGAGGGGTTTAGTCATATTTTGAAAGTTGAGGGAATTGTCTACAACACCCTCTAACTGAAACTATATATTATTTGTCGATTGAAATTCTTTCATGTCAATTTTTTTTTGGTCAATCAAATTTTTTTTGTTTATTCACCAATGTTTAAAGTCTGTTATTTTCATCAACATATTATATTCTTTTTGAACTTTTGCTATTGTTTTCCCACCATAGAGAACTATATGTACGCATTACGTACATGTTTGATTATGGTTCATGCACAACAATAAATCTAACTTTTAATTGAAAAATATTTAACCCAATATTTATGAAAAGAGGAAACTCTCGCTGAGGAATTGGCCAAAATATTAAAATTATCAAAACCATATTATGTCTAGACTATATATAGAGGTATAAGGGCATTATTATAACACATATCTAGATTAATATAACATATGCAGAAATAGTGAGAATTGTTTAAAAAATAAACGAAACATACACCTGATCGATAACATGTGCATTAGTATAGCACATGCCTAGATTAATATAACATATGCATAAATAAATTTTCTTAGTTAATATCATTAATGTTTATTTTTATCTTATTAAAAATCTATGTTGTTATAAGGGCATTATTAGAAAATGAGATTTCATTCTCACTTGTGAACTAGTGATACCAAACATGGGAATGAGAATTAGATTTTCATTCTAGCTTCATTCTACAAACGCATCCAAACAAGAGAATGAGAACGACCATTCCATTCTCACATACATTCCATTCTATTCCATTCTGACTTGACTTCATTCCCACGTACCAAACGAGGCGTAAGATTAATCAACAAATTCTACCTCGGATTCAAGAAAACGATAAATCCCCATTATAAATTAATTGACTGACAACGTTCAGGCATTTCATCAAACATTACATAGCCATGAATCAAAGGGCAAGTACAGTCATAAGATATCATTAAGAAAAATTCCTCAAGGACCCAAAATATGGGACCAATAGGAGGGACAAGTGAGGTGCCCCCTCCTATTGGATAATGAGTTGGTCATCATTAATGATGACCAACTCATTATCCA
>BQKN01065290.1:148020-197536 GCA_022839385.1 Asparagus kiusianus
CAAACTCCTTCCAGACAGTTGTGCACGAGCTGATGAGATTCTTTACACTGAGTAATCGCCAGGTTAAAGTTGAAACACCTGCATAATAGGGAATTTGTTAAACTTAAATATGTATAAATAATAAATCCAACTTAAAAGAGCACCTACAATTAGAAGATTTCATGTCACTAATAACGAATAATTGAAACAATTTTAAAGTCATATTACTTCTAAGGGTAATCACTGATAAATTTGATAGTTATGGAGGACCTTGAAAATCAACATAAATGTGAGGTAAAAAGGTAAATTTTCATCAGAAATTAATGCCCAACATATCTGCTAAACTATGATATAAAAAGCAGGATGGAGAAAATTATTTCATACACTCAGACTGATACGAATAAATCTTCCATAATTAATGCTCAATGACCGCCAAATAGAGCATAATTCTTACCGTCTCTCCATATCCGATCCTCTCTCTTTATCTCTCAATACTTTCACATGGTATCAAAGATCCAGGTTTGAAGTCCTAGAATCAAGGCGTCCTCTTCCTCAATTTTCTCAAAGACCTCGATTACGACTTCGACACCTCCTCTAAACTCGGCTTCATCTTCCTCCTCGACCTTGACTTTGACACTCCTCTGATCTCGCCCATCCCGACCTCTGTTTCTTTGGGTTTAACAATAGCGTCGATCTCATATGTTCTTTCCAAGATCACTAATCCTCTACCGCCACCTGCTACTCCTTCCATTGGTGAATCGCAGCATCTATTCTCTGTTTTGCAACAACAACAACCCCTCCCGACATCGCACACATCAGTTTGGACCAAACCTCGACTTGCGATAACTCATGCCTTGTTCACGATGATCACGCAACCAATTGACATCGATCAGGTAGCTTTGGGACTATGTGGACCGAATTTATAAGGTGGTATTCACGCTCCTATGCTTAACAATAGTGGCCTCCTTCCCTCGCTGCCATATTCTAACCCATTCTTTCCTTTGGCTTTGACAACACCAAATGTGACCAATCTCATCACAGTGAAATTGACAACTGTTGAAGACTATTTAACCTCAAAGACTTCAGTTCACCGAGCTATTGATTTCTCATAATTTACTTGGATTTGTTGATTGTTCGTGCCCTCTTCCACGGATGTATACTGATGGTGCTCAACTCAATCCTCATTACATATCATGGATTTGGATAGATCAAAGCCTTTGCTCATAGCTTTTGGCTACTTTGTCTCGAGAAGTTTTAGTTGAAATTCATGATCTTGCACACTCTTTTCAAATTTGTTATCGCCTTCAACGTTGATTCTTGACGAGTAGTCTTGCTTGAATTATGGAATTGAAACACGTCATTACCACTATCAAGAAGGGTGAAACTCAATCCATGGAAATCTATTTATGTGAGATCAAAGTGGTTGCAGACTTCCTCGCTACGATTAATTTTCCTTTGAGTAATCAAGAGCTCGTGCAATACACTCTTTTTGGATTGAATAGCGACTATGAATCTCTCATTACAGCAGTGCCTTAATTTGGCAAATCTATCACCTTTGATGATCTCCGCTCCAAGTTGATTCTCCATGAACAACGCGTTCCTCACTTGAAGAAGTGTGTTCCCGATGTTCATCAAGCCCTTGTCTCTAGCGTCACAACTTATGGTAGTGGCTAGTGTACGCAGCAATAGCCTGCTGCCCTGCCAAGGCTGACCCACCCTTGGTGAGTACCCAACAATAGCAGTAGACCGTAGGGGACTGGCGCGGACATGGGCAGTGGTGTGGTAGCCACAATCATGGTTTTCACAGTGATCGAGGTCACACAACTAATGGTGGACATTGTTTTTATGGCAATCAACAATATCGTGCATAGACTCGGGGTTCTCAACTGAATCAAGCAAATGGTAATCTTTCCTTTAATTGTTCAAATATTATTGTCTCCAATATTTCTTATTCTTCGCGATTTGCTTATAACTTTGACTCTAATGGGATATTAGGCTATTGTCTGTTATAGCTATTTTAGTGCTAAAAAGTACTCCACAATCAATAGCATACAAGTGTCCCATATTATGCGTACTCAAGTCAGCTCTTCAAGATAACCAAAGGCCCAGCTCGGATGACTCGACATGCCGACATATCACGAGGGTGACTCAGAAGGCGTTACATGTCCATCCTTGTCTAAGTCAACTTCTTGATTAACCTACTCGGCCAACCATTCGTCCGACATCTCGCGAAGGTAACTCAAAGGGAGGTACTTCTCGACCTTCTACCAAACGAGTCGAAAGGCGACGACTACCTCGAACCTCGAGCCCCCTCTCACATACCGATACCTGATCACTTTGTAGTAAATACCATTAAATGCATTATAGGCGCCATCATTTCTTTGTCCCCAATAGTCTTTATGACATATCAAACCACTGTAGGTAATAAAAATTGCCTTTGATCAAGGAGGTCAAACCTAGCCTGATTGACCCCGCCTACCCATGTTTTAAGCTCACCTGCATGCTCAAGCCTGTTTTGCTTGCTTGCCTACATCAAAAAGGCTAGGCAAAGCTCGCCTGCATGCTCTACTTGCCTGCACAAGTCACTTGGTTCGCCTGCATGAACCATGTTCTCCAACGTTGCTTGGCTCACCTGCACAAGTCAAGCTCGCATGATTGCTCGACCCGCCCGCACAAGTCAAGCTCTCCTGATTGCTCGACTCGTCCACGTAAGTCAAGCTCGCCTGATTGCTCGACTTGCCCGCACGAGTCAAGCTCGCTTGAATGATTCGCTCGCCCGCACGAGTTGAAGCTCGCCTGTAGGAAGTTCGCCCGTACGAACTAAGCTTGCCAACAAGATTCAGCTCACATGCTTAAGGGGTCCACCAGCCGATCCCGCCTGTTCACCAAGCTTGCATGGCCATTCAAACAACACTCGAGCTCGCCTGCAAGCCTGTCAGGCTCGCCTAAGCGGTGCAAGCAGCTGCTTGCTTGTGGGAGTGGGTAAACTCACATCCCACACTATAAATGATGGAGCGTGGCTCTTATCACCTATTAGTGGTCACATCCCACAGCTATAGGGGAGGGTATGGTGCTCCTCACCTGTGAGCGGTCACATCCCACAAGTAAGGGGTTGACCATGCCTCTCATTGCCTATTTATAAGCCACCTTTGGCAACATGAACAGGGCGGGGGGGGGGGGGGCTTTCTTTTAAGGGGGCTGGACATTTTTTAGAACCAGGAGATTTTCTTGGCTCTAACTCTTGGCTCTTTGCAAACTCTTGCATTTTTAAACTTCTTTGTGCATTCGGCCTTGATACTCATCAAGCTTGGGTATTCAAACTCAATCACACAAGCTTCTACCACGTGCTGAAGCTTAACCGTAATTTCGATCGAATCGTCTATGGGAAGAAAACTTGACGTGAGCATTCGAGGGAGACATCCTATCGCTACCGAAGAACCCATGTTAAACAAGAAGAGCATTCTCTTTGCTTTTGTTGTAATTTTAATTCTTGATTTGTAATAAGCAATTCTTATTAATACAAATCTTCTTTGAGAACCAATTTTTTACGCCTTACAGAAGATGGCGACCATAGTGGGAGTTATTATTTAGTCAAACGAGATGGTGGCGGTGTAATTCTACGAAATTGCGGTAGGGACAACTATTGAGACCCTCGTGATTGAATTTGATCAAGCTAAGTATGAGGAGTACTTATTTTCATCCTCCTCTGATGGCAATGCATCTCGCAAGCGCCACCGAGTTGTGTGTGTGGCCTAGCCCCAAGTGGCCGAGGCATCCACGCCTGTAGGACTACCCGAGCTATGGCAAGGGGTTTTATCTACCCCAAGCTAGTCAAGACCGAGTCAAAGGCTATGAATGCAAGGCAAGGGGCAGCTCGTTGGGTCGTCAATCGATCCACGCAGGCCCTTGTGCAAAAGGAGACTACGATTTATATCGACGTAGACTATGTCTTCACTGTCAACATGAACACTCCTCTCTCAAATAGAGCCAAACAGCGGTGACGTCAAGCTCTTGCTCGCCAAGAGGTGCAAGCCCTCATCTCCTATAACGGTCTGAACTACTATTCATGCCTAAAAAGAGCCAAGTGAGAACGCAAAGTTCTTAATCGTGGCGAATTGCGCTAATCAGGCAAACCTGCCTACTCAGGCGGGCTTCATTTCATTAGCAAAGTTTCCAAAACTAGCGAACTTGGTGTTTCAGGCGAGCCTAGCAATCCAAGCAAGCCCTACTCTGTGAGCAAAGTTCCTAATCCTGGCAAACTGATCAAATCAAGCGAGCTCCTCAAATCAGACGGGCTTCACTATACGGGCCATGTTCCTAATTCTGACGAACTGCATCGATCAAGCGAGCCCACCTACTTAGGCGGGCTTTTCTCCATTGGCAAAGTTCCTAAAAATGGCAAACTGCTAAATCAGGTGAACCCAGTAAATCAGGCGAGCTAAAAGCAGCAGGCGAACCCTATCAGGCTCGCCTAACAACCAAACCTCGCCCGCAAGCGGACCTTCGCCAAAAAGGCAAGGCAGTGGTTTTCCAAATAGGTGAACCTCGCCTAACTCAACAAGTGGCGGAAGCTCGCCAATAGGCTAAAGCTCTCCGACCAGGCAACCTTGCCTATCGAGAAGAACTCAGCGGAATTCAACACTTGGTGAATTTCCCAAGTGTTCTCACTTGTCTTCTTTTGAGCCTTCTTCACATAAGTGCTTAGCTGGTCCTTCTGACACTGGGGGTTGTTGCCATCAACCTATAGGGGATCTTAGGGAGCATCTGACTCGCAAGCGCACGATTCATGAGGTGACTCCTCAGTGCCACTACGATCGGCTTATTACAGTGGTGCTCGCTAACTGCCAATATACCGAAACGCCAAAGCCATCGATGTTCAAAAGGCTCTCTCAACCAACAAAGGCAAGACCTCCTCGTCGACAACGCAGTCGTCAGAGGAGACGAGCTGCTGATGACTTGAAACTCCCAGTCGTAACTGTCAATGTGACGGGGATATCCAAGGCTAAGAATTCAGATTCTTCGGATCCTGAATTCTCACCGGGATTGAAAAGCCTACCCATCGGGCGTAAGGGTGTTTACCAACACACCCGCACTCAAACAAGGATTGCTATTCCATTTGACTACTCACACTTAGCGCACGCCTCCGATGACGATGATGACGATTGCTCAACAATGGCAATGTCTCAGGCCTCAAGCTCAATCCAGGACGGGCATGCAAAAGTGCACATGATCGAAGTTCTTAATGAAGTAGCCAGAAGGTGAACAACAAGCTATAATTGCCAGTCAGTAAGCAATCATCGACTCCATGAAGGAGATGTTGGAGCAACTTCTAAAGAAGAAGAAGAAGAAGAAGAGGACTTTGCCGGCCACCCCAAAATCCTCAAAGAACAAAGATCAGGAACCTACTCCTCCCCACATAATGGAAGGAGAAGATAACTCCTCCCTACATAACAGAAGGAGAAGATAACCCCGAGTCATCTTTAGACTCTTCATCTAAGTCGTCGGGAGGAGCGTCACGTGCTGGCAGCACTCCCCGAGACAAGAGACTCGACGAGTTCCAAAGCCAACTCGACGCCTTAAATCTTCAGAAGAGCGTGAACAAAATGGGAGTTGTCAGGCCATACCTACCGAATAGGACTCTGTCAAGTTTAAGCCACTCGATCTCCTGCAATTTTGATGGCAAATGTTCTCCTACCCAGCACATCTACTACTTGTTTACATCAGAAATTATTTTATTTGCTGAACTCATTACAAATCGTTTATCGAATACAATGAATTCAAAGAAACAAGCCTTTTATAAGACTTCTTGTTACAGACAAATAACCTCATAAAAATACACGCAGAAGATGTTTATCACCCGCTGCTTGCGCGGGATCTTTGCCTGTGGTGGGGGTGCGTTAGCCCATGGATGACAGAATCACAGATCCAAGTTGAATCCTAAAGAAGGCTTAAGGTTGATGTTTTATTTTAGAAATAAGAACAGAAGTGGATATCTTAACAAGGTAAGATAAAACACTCTTCTTAAGGTCAAGTCAAAGCTTAGATCTCGAGGAAATACCGAAGGCTCTTGGAAGTGCTTAAAATTGATGAAAACTCTTTCTCTCTTGCTCAAAATTTGCCAAATTGCTCAAGTCCCCACTTAGTTCTGCTTAATTATGTTCATAAATTTGTTCTCTACAATAGATGAGAACTCAATGAAAGCACAACTCAATGTTACAATCTCTCACAACCCTAATATACTATGTGTGCAAATACAATAAGCTCAAATGGGTGTGTGTAACAATGAGATAAGATCAAATCTAAACTCAATATAAAACTAGCTTTAATAGAAATGATAATCAACAAATAATTATAAATAAAAGCTAGAGTTGAGTTTAGGAAAACTTCTCTAGATGACAAGAGAGAGAGATGGATTGAATGCCCAAAATATAATTGATAATCCCCTCAAGCTCTTGTAAAACTGATTCACCAAACCGAAACACTCAAATGCTTAAATGCTTATAAACACACTTAAACCAACTTAAACCCTTGATTAAAAACTCTTTAAAACATTTCTTGCTTACTTCTAAAATCTGAGGTAAGGGGGGTATTTATATAAAACCCCAAAGGTAAGAGAAAGCCAAGAAAAAGACCAAAAAACCACTCTACAACGACTCTAAAAATAGCCGTTGGAACAGCACTGACAGATCGGCGGTCGACCGGAGCGGTCGACCGCAAAGAACAAAAAACAGAACAGAGAGTTCGTCGGTCAACCGCACTGTAGCGCGGTCGACCGCCGGTACTGTAGCAGGTATATCTAGTTTTATAAAATCAGTTAAAAATAGTAAAACAGCTCCAAAAATTATGAAATTTTGTGGGAAGGTTCTAGACATGTAGAATGACATGTTAGAGAAAGAATTTCTGAAAAAGCCTTTCCCAGTTGTGAGAAATAAATGTTTAAACACAGATTTACAGTTTCTGAAAAACTACAGACATACACGATTTTGTAAAATCAATTGGGCACAGTAAATCAACTCCAAAAATAGTAAAGTTTTGAGGAAAGTTTCTAAACATGTAGATAAACATGTTAAAGAAAGAATTTCTTGAATATCACTTCCCATTTATGAAAACTCATCTGTTTTGTAAAACATGCACGAACGAAAAACATGATTTTGTAAATTCCATTAAACATAACAAATCAATTCCAAACTTGATGAAACTTTGCGAAATGTTTATAAACATGAAGACAAACATGTTAGAAAAAGAATTTCTCAATTTTCATTTCTCAATTGTGAAAACTTATTATTTTGTAAAAACATGCATGAATATGAATTTGTTAAGAACATGTTTTTGACAAAAAGAGTTTAAACGCATATTGAAACTTTATGAAATATCTTCATAAACATTATAACACATGAATATAAAGTAAACATGGTCAATAAAACAATATCACAAAGTTTTCTCAAAATAGCTTATTTTGTGAGAAAATCCAATATTGTGTGTGTATATGATATTGAGCTTAGAGTATTAAACACACATAATATAAACCTATACTAAATATACCCAAGCTTGATGAAGGTCTTCAATGAGCATGACTTGGTAAACTTTGCGGAAGAAGCTTGTAATTGGATCTTTAACTTGAATTGACGTTGCTTCACTCCACAATTCCGTCAACCTCCATTTGATATGATCGTTGTAGCGTATATTCCATCCAACCTCCAACTAGTTGTTTGTCTACAATGAATAGATAACACAAGCACTAGACAAACAACATTAGTTATAAATTGTTTGTTAAACATAATCAAAACAGGAAGGCCAACGATAACCTCATAGAAATACACGCAGAAGATGTTTATCACCCGCTGCTTGCGCGGGATCTTTGCCTGTGGTGGGGGTGCGTTAGCCTATGGATGACAGAATCACAGAGCCAAGTTGAATCCTAAAAAAGGCTTAAGGTTGATGTTTCATTTTAGAAATAAGAACAGAAGTGAATATCTTAACAAGGTAAGATAAAACACTCTTCTTAAGGTCAACTCAAAGCTTAGATCTCGAGGAAATACCGAAGGCTCTTGGAAGTGCTTGAAATTGATGAAAACTCTTTCTCTCTTGCTCAAAATTTGCCAAATTGCTCAAGTCCCCGCTTAGTTCTGCTTAATTATCTTCAGTCCTCCTACATATAGGTGATAGGGGCTATTTATAACCCGTCAGAACCATAACTAAAGGTTGAAGTCAAAAAGAAACCGCCTCGGTAAACTCCTGTTTTCGAGACAGTTGTCACTGTCTCGGAAACCAGGCTTATTTTTGGCCCTTTCGTAACCACTCCTACCTTGCCATTATTTCTATAATTATGGGCCAGGTTTTCACTTGTAACGGTTCCCCCATTTTTATGGATGATACCCAGTAGTTATGAAGTCACGTTGACCGCACAAAACTCGAGAAAACCGTCGCTAAGCTCGCTCTAGCTTCCTAGATAGTGAACACTATCTCGAAAACTATGAGTTTCCTCATAACTTTCGAGACAATGAACATTGTCTCAGAAACTATGAGTTTCTTCATAGCTTCCGAGACAGTGAACACTGTCTCAGAAACTATGAGTTTCTTCATAGCTTCCGAGACATGTTCTGTGTCTCAAACTTTATGTAATGTATTCTTATGACTTCCTTGTATCGATGATCCTCTTTGACACAGATGATGATGTTTATCATCTTTTCTTCATCTTGAGCTGTATGCAGTAATCTATAGGCAATTTTTAATGCCTACATATACCCCCTCTAAAGTGTTTCGACCTCATTCTTTTATAGAGGAGGCTAGAATACTTTGGATATAATACGTCAAGCCTTCAATTCGTTGACTTCTTCATCTTTTAGTCTATTTAGTATTTTGTCGAATAGCTAAAATTCTTCCGATGTTGCGTTTATCATCTGACCGTTGTCGAAAACTTGAACTAAGACTGGCATGTTGATTTCTAAATTTAGCTTGTGTCGTTGACTCAACGTTGAACTGATCATCTTCGTCAGGAGTTTTGTATCTGAATCATGATTGAACTCCCTAGAATTATCCTTTGAGTTGGAATTTTTTCTGAGCCTTGTTTCGGCAAAATTATTGATGCATTGTCCGGCGTTGGTTTTCGTAGTGGTGGGAACACGGTTTATACTCGTACGTACTGTTCACGTCGGAAATCGGTTTCATTGCTTTCAATTCCATTACAACTTCAAGTGTTATAACGATTCAAAATAAAGAAAATTTAGTCTTTTTATAAGACTAAATAAAATAAATGACTTCCTGAGAACACACGCAGAGAGATCGTTTATTGATCTTCTGCTTACGCAGGATCTTTGCCAGTGTCGGGGTTTATCCATGGACCACCAACTGATCAGATCCGAATAAAGATTTTGTTGTCTCGCAAAGGAGATAAGAAATTGAAGTGACTATCACGGTAACAGTGAGACAATCACTCTTCTCGAGAATCACAGTAAGGTACGATCTCAAGGGAAATGGATGAACGGGATGCAGATCTCTCGAACTCTTCCTCTCTTTGTGCTGAAGAACTCACCAAGATCTCTTCCTCCTCTTTGAAATTCGTGCTCCTTGCTCTTTAATTCGATAGGGCTTTGCCGAGACTTGTGAATTTTGGATCTCTATAAATGAAGGCCCTAGGGTCATATTTATAGGCTTCAGAAGCTCTATTTTCGGATAAGAATGGCCAATTTGCTCTTACCTTCAGTTGTAACCACGTTCAAATCAGTTAGGGGGCTGTTAGATCAGAATATCCCAAAATTTGGGTGGTTAACAGGCAAAAATTACAATCTTGGGCGTGAGACACACCCTGTGTCTCGGCCTTGGCCGAGACACATGTGATGTCTCGGCCTTGGCCGAGACGTCGTTTGACGTGCCTTGATTATTTTCTCCGTAATTCCCCGATCAGATCTCAGAATGACATGAATCAAAATGCGTTGGAAAGCTGAAGAAGAGATCTACAACCTCTCATAGGTGAATCATATGAGGAGTAGATGAGACACGAATGTCGCTTTGTATTTCGTGAGTGAAATGTAACTCCCGATTGGATCGTCTCTTCATTATTATGACATCCCGTTGATTCGTACGCTTTGTCAATTTACTTCATGCGCTTGTCAATATCAAACAATCCTCTTTGACTCAGATAATGACATTCATTATTTTCTCTCTGTCTTGAGCTGCGTACGGGAACCTATAGGTAATTTTTGACACTTACAGATACTCCCTCTAAAGTGTTTCAGTCTCGTTCTTTTATAGAAGAGCCTGAAATACTTCAGATGTGATAGACATAACCTTCAGTCGGTGTAAAATGACCTACAATTAGCTTTAGTTCTTGACTTCTTAAATTTTTAGTCTATTCGGTATTTTGTCAAATAGCTAAAATTCTTCTAGCGTTGCGTTTATCGTCTGACCGTTGTCGATGTCTCGAATTGACACTGGTGTGAAGATTTCTAATTTTAGCTCGTGTCATTAAGTCGACGTTGAACTAACTATCTTCATCGAGAATTCATATTTGAACTACGGTTGAAATTCTTGGGGATTATCCTTTGTTTTGGAGTTTATCGGAGCCTAAAATTATCGACGCATTGACCTTCATCGCAACACGCTGACCGGCATTGATCCAAGGCTATACGTTAACCCAAGGCTACGTGTTGACCAGCGTGACCTAAAGTTATGTGTTTATCAGTGTAAACACAGTTTATACTCATACATTAACTGGAGTCTTTGCATTTTAGGCTCTTAAGGCGTTGGAGCGGGGAGGACCAGTTTATACTCATACATGAACTGGAGTCTTTGCATTTTGGCTTTGGCCCTAACTGTTTAAAGGTTTGACCAAATGTGAGTTTGAGACGATCATAACTGTTTAACGGTTTGATCGTTCAATTTAAAAGTGGACCTCTCGTTCATAGAAGGAATCGAGAGGGGATTTTGGCTTTGGCCATAACTGTTTAATGGTTTGACCAAATGGATAGTGGAAGTGGGGTACAGATAATAGTTGGAATGTTAACTTGTACAAATCACTCGGTGGGAGTTTTCGGTGTCAAGTGACCAGGACTTAACACAAAAAAGGTTTGATAATTTCCAAGGATCAGCAGCTTGAACTTTTGAGTGTCGTGTTAGGACTCTAACTCTGAGAGTGTTAAGTGCACAAACACAGTGGGAGTTTAGATGGACTCAGGCGAAAAGAATTTTAGTGGACCTACCGTCAATTAATTTGATCAGTGAGAGATTTTATGGTGGAGGACCGTGAATCAAGAGCTCTACAGGTGCATCATGGGAGTTTCGTAAGGGAAGGTTGACCAAATAAGATCATTGAAGCTCATCTCAACGAAAGAGTGCTCGGAAAGTCACAGTGGGAGGGTTTTAATTATCTTGGAAATGATTAAAAAGCCACAGTGGGAGGTTCTTAATCATTATTTTTTATGATCAAGAATGAATTATTCAGATGACTGATCTTCATCTTGAATAATCAATCGGTTTTGGGTTATCCTTAAGAATACCATGTGTAATATTCTCCAGGAACTTCCCATTGTATTGTATTAAGGTATTCCACCCCCAGCTCTTTGGCTAACCTTAATCCAATTGTATTCAGCCACATTTTCGGGTTATCCTTAAGAATATTAAGAGTAATATTCTCTAGGAACTTCCCGTTGTTAGAAATAAGGGAAGTAGTTTAACCTCGTATATCTGTTGGAGGAAAGGGAGAAGCAGTTTATACACTTATACTCGTAGGAGTATAAGGAAGCAGTTTAACCTTATATACCTATCGGAGAAAAGGGAGAAATAATTTATACTTTTATACTCGTCGGAGTATCAGGGAGCAATTTAACCTTATATACCTGTTGGAGGAGATCATTCTCATTCGGCTCATTTTGGCGTTATGATACCAACGTCAACTAAGGCTTGAATGTTGTTTTTAAGAGAGAAGTAAGCCTTGATAGGATGAAGGATCCTCCTATGGTACGCATAGTACTTTGGATCCGAAATATTGTTAGCTTCCTCTTGATTTGTAATAGGTGGCAGCTTGATTTTGTTATTTTTAAGGAGATATTTGAAGATAGCTGGAACATCTTCATCCTTGAAGGAGTACTCTTTTTAGAGTCTCGAATCCATAGTCCTTCATTGCTTTTGAGGTTGCTGTTGTGACGTCTGATTAGCATCAACAACTACTGCAGGTGTGTTTACCTTACCACGAGAAGCAAAATTCGAGTTTTAGGGGTTAGTCGTCGGTTGGCCTCTTTCAAGCTTTTTTCTTTTGAGAAAGCATTCGACATGTTCCCCATGCAATTTTAATTCTTTCCATGTTGTGAAAGACATGACCCCTAAGGCTTCCAGCACATCAATGGAGAGATTGTTATGGCATGTCTGCAAGATGAATTCCTCTGTGATAGGATCCATGTAATTCATTACCTTTTTGCGGAAGCGTTTAACAAAGCTATCAACTGACTCCCCGTCCTTTTGCTTCTCGTCCAAAAGGGCTCCGATCAACACTTCGGTATTATCATCGAAGAAGTTGTTGAGGAACGTCATCCCAGGTGTTGATACTTCCTGGCTTGAGATGGCGGTACTAATCGAAGGCAGCCCCGCAAAGGGTGCCAACGAATGACTTGACCATCAAAGGTTCATTACGAGAGATCACACCCAAGTCGGATTAGAAGCAAATTAAGTGTTGAGTGGGTGAGCCCTTTCTGTCAAACAGCGTAAAGTTAATTAGATTGAACTTCGCCGGATACAGGATTGACTCCCACTCTCTTGGGTATGGACACGAGATACCGGTCTTCTTCACCTCTTTAGCAATCATCAAGACATTGATTTTGCTCTCCAAGTCTTTCATTTTCTCATCCTCACTCATATTTTCTTCGGGTGATTTTGGGGAGGAAAAACTAGATCACCACCAGCGTTGTCATCCTCGGTAGGACCACCCCCAGTATTTTGGACAACAGGAGGGGTATCCACGTCTGAATCACTATTTTCTTGATTGGTAGCGTTGTGACGGCTAGATTCACCAATATGATTTGATAAGGCTTGAATCTATTGATCATGCAATTCCCTTATCCGTTCCACAGTTATTTTCATTTCGAATTTGAAATTCTCTTTCTGCTTGGCCAGCGCGTCTTTGAGGATTTTAGTCATTTGTTCAGTATTGATCTTGAACGCCTCATGAGATTGTCCTGTGCTGGGCACCGTATTGTCAAAAGCGATCACCGAGTTAGTGTCTGACATTTCATCCTCCGAGAAGTGTCCTCTATCCGGTCTAGGTTGTCTAGTTCTTGACCGTAACCAAGCGATACGCTGAGATGCCTCCGAGAAAAAGTCAGGGCTGTAATGTCTTGTCGATTTTCCTTTATCGTCCACATTGATGGTAACTTCTGGAAACTCGTCATCATGATCAGTAGATTTCTTAATGTAGAAGCATCTTGATTTAGATTTGGACACTTCGGTGGAGATTCTTTCGAATACCGAGACCCTCCGTGGAGCGGTCTTGGGGCAGCTACACTCCGATAATACTGTCCTAATAAGCCTCTCACAAGGATAGTGAGAGACCGATTCTGAGATACTTTTCTTTCGATATTTATTCGTACCCCTAGCTCGATAGTACAACTCTTCAGCATTGTGGTTGGAACAACATATCGGCTATTTGTTTGGATTTTTAGGTGTAACGTTATCGTTTGGCGGACACATTTTCTTCTGAATAAGTAACGCCTTGTTAGCGTTCGTAGGAGTCATACGTTTGGAATCGTTACTTCGTGAAGGTAGAACCTTAACGGGCTCCTGGTCTTCCTCACGCATCCCAAGTGGCCGGTTACTGGAATTAGTTTGTCGGGAGGACGTATATGACCCCCAGTCTGGAGAGTTGCTCGGGATTTGTTCACCGAACCCAAGCTTTTGACAAGAGTCTTGCCTTGATCTTCTTGTAGAGGATCCAGGTGATCCTTCAACGGAATTCTGAATTTGGATAGATCCACGCTGTCGTAGGGCTTTACCGGAGGTAGAAGAACAACAGGAACGGGATTGAAAGTTGTTGGAGGTTGGGAAGCAGCCTTGGAGCTAGAATTAGATGAGAGACACGAATGATGTCTCTCTCCAAGTGGAGGTATCTTGGCTGCTTTCGATGCCGTTTTTGGCACTGTTTTGACCTTTGGCACCCAAACTTGCTTAGATTTTGGCGATTCTTTGACCACCTCTTCCTTTAGAAGCTCTTGTACCTTTTGCATAAGAATCCGTGCAAGTGCAAGAAGTACGTAGCGCTTCTAAATGCGCTCCTCAAGAGTAGAACGGGTTCGTTTGACACGAACTCATTTGTTAGTTAACGGTTGGGAGGAGGAACCCGATGCTTGTTGTGGTGATGGCTTAGCCACTTGACACTTTCTGAACTCTAGATCTGCTAGATAGCAGAATCTATCCACCTGCTCTAAAGACTTGGCAAATTATCATGCAAGACGTTAGCGGCGACTCTGACCGAGCCCTATTCATCAGCACTGGTGTGCTTTCAGTGGGCAACTCCTTGACTTTTAAGGAGTTGCGGTGAGCACCAGATCCGGTTTCTTTGGATGCTGGGGAGGAGTCTTCAACAGCACTTGGGTGAAGAATGTCACCCTGAGTCCTCAGATTTGAAGACCAACGACCCTTCTTGAGGGAAGTGGTCTTCCTGCACTTGTAAGGAGAGAAAGATTTAGAGGAGGAGGAGATGTACTCCTCGAATTTTTGCTGGTCGAACTCATATTCGATCTCTTCATCCATAGGGATCTTAATCAGCTGTTGTGACATGACAGCCTCGATAGCGAGGTTGTTGGCTCCCACTACGGCCATCAGTGTGTTCGCGTCGGAAATCAGTTTTATTACTTTCGAATCCATTACAACTTCAAGCGTTACAATGATTCAAAATAAAGAAAATTTGGTCTTTTTATAAGACTTCTCTTATAATGAAAATAAAACAGATAACTTTCTGAGAACACAAGCAGAGAGATTGCTTATCGGTCTTCTGCTTGCGCGGGATCTTTGCCGGTACCAAGGTTTATCCATGGACCACCAACTGATTAGATCCGAATAAAGATTTTTTTGCTTCACAAAGGAGATAAGAAATTAAAGTGACTATCTCGGCAATAGCGAGACAATCACTCTTCTTAAGAATCACAGCTAGGTACGATCTCAAGGAAAATGGATAAACGGAATGCAGATCTCTCGAACTCTTCCTCTCTTTCTACTGAAGAACTCGACAAGATCTCTTCCTCCTCTCTAAAATTTGTGCTCCTTGCCCTTCAATTCGACAGGGCTTCGCCGATACTCGAGAATTTTAGATCTCTATAAATGAAGGCCCTAGGACCATATTTATAGGCTTCAGAAGCTCTATTTTTAGATAAGAACGGTCAATTTGCTCTTATCTTCAGTTGTAACCACGTTCAAATCAGTTAGGGGGTTGTTATATCAGAATATCCCAAAATTTGGGTGGTTAATGGGTAAAAACTACAATCCTCGGCATGAGACACACCCTATGTCTCGTCCTTAGCCGAGACACAAGGTGTGTCTCGGCCTTGGCCGAGACATAAAATGTGTCTCGTCCTTAGCCTAGACGTCATTTGGTGTGCCTTAACTATTTTCTCTATAATTCCCTAATCCGATCTCAGAATGACGTGATTCAAAATGCGTTGAAAAGCCGGAGAAGAAATATACAACCTCCTATGGGTGAATCATACATGGAGTGGATGAGACACAAGTGGAACTTCGTATTTTGTGAACAAAACGTAACTCCCGATCGAATCTTCTCTTCATTATTCTGTCGTCCCATTGATTTGTACGCTTCATTGATTTACTTCATGCGCTTATTGACGCCAAATAGTCATCTTTGACTTGGATAATGACATTCATTGTACTCTCTCTATCTCGAGCTATGTGCGAAAATCTATAGGTAATTTTTGACGCCTACACGTAACTAGAGTCTACACAGTTTAAACTCTTAAGGCGTTAGAACGTGGAGAATCAGTTTATACTCATGTACTCATTGGAGTTTTCGAGAGTTAGTTTAACCTCGTGTACCCGTTAGAGGTTCATGGAGATGCAAATTATACTCATATAATTATCGGAGTGTGGTGAGAGCAAGCTGAGAATACATCGGAGACTCGCCAAGTTGAGCTCTTTGTACGAGTTTTGATTGTAGGACCAGCTATAAATGCTAATACAGCTACTATCTCTGAAGCTATCCCAGGCGCTCGAGTCAGGAGACCAACTGATAAAGCTGATGCGTTAATGACTATTAAAGCTGATTGAAGATGAAGCTTGTACAAGCTTTATGAAGAGAAGCTCTCCAAGTTAGAAGAGTGAATTCGTCATGGCAAGCTGTTCATTATAGGATTTTTGGTAAACCCTCAGCCATCAATGGATTTGATGAGTCTTTACCAACTACCGTTTGAGCGGGTTAGCATGTAGATTGTCTAAGTCCATTCTACATGTAACGTTATGCTAAAAGAATAAACTCTTTTAGACCTAGTGCTATGATATAGAATACATAGACTTTGTCGTTTTCACGGGAATGCACCACCCGATAACATGTGTTAGATGCAGACTTATCTCTATTTAGGGATCGAAATAATGTCCCTCATACGTGTAAGGCATGGATTTTGATGATATTGAAAGATTGCATCTTCTCTTGGGGTAAATACGAACCTTATGCTGGAGAGGAAGAATTTTATATTCTATCTCCATGTCTTCTCTTGGGGCAAAGACGAACCCGATGCCGGAGAGGAAGGATTTTATATTCTATCTCCTACTATAAAAGAAACTTAAAGTGGGATCTCCACTTCGAGAATCTCAAAAGGTGAAACTAAGAGTGGGATTTCCTCTCCGAGAATTTAAAATATTTAGATAACTCTAACTGTCGGAAGATTTGATTACCCAATCTGAAGGTATATTTCTCGTTTATCGAGATGAAATTCCTAATTTTGGTCCTAACTGTTAGACCCTAAAGGGGGATGATTAGGGTCTTATGCTAATCTAATCAAATTTAAATACTAATTAAATTAATTAATAAGTTATCCTAGCAAGTATGAAATATAACAACTATATAAGCTAGGATAAGCAATATGAACAATGAGATATATCTTATATGATGAAATATATATGTAATGATATATAAACTAGCACAAGATGATATATCCTAACAAAGAGATATACAATAAGATATGTGCAAGGATATGCAAACACAAGGGGTAAACAATATGAACTAGATAGTGGACAAGCTAAATAATGAGACAATGGCGATATGATCAATGAGCACAAATATGAATAAACGCCAAAGCACATTCAAACACACAATATGATCACGGAGTTCGGACCTTCCATCCTACGTCTCCGCTCCCCACTTCCGGGGAGAAATCCACTATCACAATCCGGTTTGGAAGCCGAAACTTCTACACACTCGGTTTACAAGTTCACCGAAACTCTCACACAACAAACACTATGCAATCACACTCTACACCCACACAAGTGTTGGAGCTAGCCGTGTCTCCCTTAAGTGCTCGGTTACAACCTCTCCCTAGGTTCGTCAACCGACGCCACTTCTCTTGGAACGATCCCCGACTCTCACCACACACTCCTCACTCGGTGTACAAGTGTATTACAAAGTGAATCTCACAATTAGGCTTAATACAATAATTATTTGTTCTCTACTATGGATGAGAACATAATGAAAGCTCACACTTAAAGTTACAACTCTCACAACCCCAAATATATTATGAATGTAAATACAATAAGCTCAAGTGGGTGTGTGTAACAATGAGATAAATCAAATCTAAACTCTATATAAAACTAGCTTTAATAGAAATGATAATCAACAAATAATTATAAATAAAAGCTAGAGTTGAGTTTAGGAAAACTTCTCTAGATGACAAGAGAGAGATGGATTGAATACCCAAAATATAATTGATAATCTCCTCAAGCTCTTGTAAAACTTTCTTCATAAACCAAACCCTTAAACAAGCTTAAAACAAGCTTAAAGTCTTTTTAAAACCCTTGTTTAAAAACTTCTTAGATTGCTTGAAAGAGAACAGCAATAAGGTATTTATACCCCCTCAAAATCTCAGCCAAGAACCCCAAACAAAAGACTAAAAAACCCAAAGCAAACAACTCAGAAAAATAGCCGTTGAAAACCAACGGTCAAATCAGCGGTCGACTGTGGAATTTTCACGGTCGACCGCGAACAGCTCAGAAACAGGGAAAAACCAACAGAGAGTTCGACGGTCGACCGCGACGGTCGACCGCGAGAAATTTTTAGCTGACGGTCGATCGTCTCGGTCGACCGCGAAAGTTTCTGCTACCCACTATGTAAAGAACTCAGGCACGGTCGACTGTGGTGGTCGACCGTGAACTGATACATGAAAATAAAGTTCTGAAAACTGTTTTTCTGAATTTAAAACACTATTTAAAAATATCAAATAAATTCTAAAAAATGTAAAACTTTGGGGAATGATTGTAGACATGATAATAAACATGCTACAATAATTGGTTTCCAAAAATGACTTCCCAAATAAAAAATATCATCATTTTACAAAATAGGTCAAAACATGAAAATGTAAACATGTAAATTTTAACATTTTGGCTAAATCATGTTTTGAAACTTTGAACAATGATTTTGTAGACTTAATAAAATATGTATATGATTTTTATTAAGTCTATAAACTGTGAAAACAATATTGTAGACTTATACACTAGAAAATGAAACATATGAGTATGTATATGAAAATATATTTGTTTCATATCTAAGTAGATAAACCAAATCACAATAATAAATATGAAACATGTAATTTTATATTTATAAACATGAAAACCAAAACTTGTGTTGTATATATATGTGACTACATATATATACAAGGAAACCAATAAAATATGTGTGTATAAATAATTGAGCTTATAGTACTTAACACACATAATATAAATCCTAAACTACATTACCCAAACAATCTTGATCTTCAATTAAGCTTGACTTGGTACACTATGGATGAAGCTGAACTTGAATTGTATAAGCTTCAACGACATTCCGCCAACCTCCTTTGGATATGATCGTTGAAGCTCTATTCCATCCATCCTCTAACTCGTTGATTGCCTAGAATAAATGCGAAAATACAAATACTAGACAAACAACATTATATGTAAATTGTTTGTTAAATCATCATCAAAATAAGAAGGCCAACACTAACTGTTAAAAGGTTTGACCAATATGAGATTTGAGACGATCCTAACTATTTAAAGATTTGATCATTTAATGCAGGTGGAAGTATCTCATTTATCGAAAGTGAATTCTAATTTTGATCCTAACTGTTTAAATGGTTGACCAAGTAGGAGTTTGAGATGACCCTAACTGTTTAAAGGTTTGATCGTTCAATTTAAGTGGACCTCTCATTCATGGAAGAAATCAAGAAGGGATTTTAGCTTTGGCCCTAACTATTTAAAGGTTTGATAAAATGAGAATTTGAGACAACCCTAACTGTTTAAAGGTTTGATCGTTCAATTTGGATGTGGACCTCTCGTTCATGGAAGGAATTGAGAGGAGATTTTGGCTTTAGCCCTAACTGTTTAAAGATTTGACCAAATAGGAATTTGAGATGATCCTAACTGTTTAAAGGTTTAATCGTTCAATTTGAGTGGACCTCTCATTCACGGAAGGAATCGAGAGAGGATTTTGGCTTTGGCCCTAACTGTTTAAAAGTTTGACCAAATGGGAATTTGAGACAATCCTAACTGTTTAAATATTTGATCGTTCAATTTGAAAGTGGGCCTCTCGTTTATGGAAGGAATCGAGAGGGGATTTGCCGTTGATCCTAACTGTTTAAATGTTTGACCAAATAGGAATTTGAGATGACCCTAATTGTTTAAATGTTTAATCGTTCAATTTGAGTGGATCTTTCGTTCATGGAAGGAATCGAGAGGGGATTTTGGCTTTAGCCCTAATGGTTTAAAGGTTTGACCAAACGGGAGTAGGGTGGTACAAATAACAGTGAGAGTGTTGACTTGTACAAATCACTTAGTGGGAGTTTTCGGTGTCAAGTAGCAAGATCTCCACACGAAGGGCGTTCGATAATCGCCATGGATCAGCAGATTAAAATTTTGAGTGTCGTGTCAGGACTTCAACAGTAGGAGTGTTAAAGGCTAGACACAGTGGGAGTTTGAAGGGTTTTAACCATGAAGAATTTTGGTGGACCCATCATCAGTTAATTTGATCAGTGAGAGATTTTATGATGGAGGATCGTGAATCATCAAGCACTCTACAATTATACCGTGGGTGTTTCGTGAGGAAAGGTTGACCTTATGAAGTCATTTAATCTCATCTCAACGAAAGAGTGCTCTGAAAGTCACAATAGGAGGGTTTTAATCATCTTGAAAATAATTAAATAACCACAGTTGGAGATTCTTAATCATTTTTTTATCATGATTAAGAATGAATTATTCTGATGATTGGTCTTCATCTTGAATAATCAGCTGATTTTGGGTTATCCTTAAGAATATTATGTGTAGTATTCTCCATGAACTTCCCGTTGGAATGCAATGAGGTATTCCATCCCCAGCTCTTTGGCGAACTTGAATCCAATTGTATTCGGTCATGTTGTCGGTTTATCCTTAAGAATATTATATGTAATATTCTCCAGGAATTTCCCATCAAAGATAGGAAACAGTTTAGCCTCGTATACCAGTTGGAGGTTTGGAAAACAGTTTATACTCGTATACCCGTTGGAGTAAAAAGGAGGAGCAGTTTAACCTCATATACCTGTCGGAGGATAGGTCGTCTTTATTTGGCTTGTTTTGTCGATATGACGTCGGAGTCAATTAATGCTTAGATTTTGTTTTTGAGCCCGAAACAAGCCTTGGTGAGATGAAGAACCCTCCTATGGTATGCACAGTATTTTAGATCTGTAATCCTCTTAAATCCCTTCTGATCTTTAATAGGTGGTAGCTCGATTTTATCATTGGCGAGGAGGTTCTTCAAGATGGCTGGAACTTCATCATCTTTGAAAGAATACTCCTTCTGGAACCTTAGATCATGAGTCCTTCGTTGTTTCTGAAGTTGTTGTTGTGACGTTTAATTACCATCAACAGTAACCACAGGTGCTGTCAGCTGGCTTCTCTCGGCCTTCTTTCTTCTGAGGAAACGTTCGGCCTGTTCACCGTATAGTTTTAACTCCTTCCAGGTTTTGGATGGAATGACCCTCAAGGCTTCCAAGACATTAATGGAGAGATTGTTATGACGTGTCTGCAAGATGAACTCCTCTATGATAGGATTCCTGCAAGTCATTTTCTTGTTACGAAAGTGTTTGACAAAGCTGTCAACTGACTCCCTATCCTTCTACTTCTCATCCAGCAGAGCTCTAATTGATAGTTCAATATCATCATCAAAGAAATTGTGAGAAAGATGCTCTCCATGTCGTCCCAGCTGTTGATACTCCTCGGCTTGAGATGGCAGTACCAATCGAAAGCGGCCCCATGAAGGGTGCCTATGAATGATCGTACCATCATTGGCTCATTATCAAAAATCATACCCAAGTGAGACCTAAAGTATATCAAGTGTTGAGTTAGAGAGTCTTTCCTGTCAAATGATGTGAAGTTAATCAGATTAAACTTTACTAGATACGAGATTGACTCCCACTCTCTTGGATATGGGTAAGGAATGCTGGTCTTCTTCACCTCTTGAGCAGACATCAAGGTGTTGACCTTATTCTCAAGCTCTTCCATCAGTTTATTATCTCCATCCTTATTTTTCTTTGGGGGATGTTGGGGAGGCTGAGGAGGATTAACCGGACCACCCCTAGTGTTGTTGTCATTAAGGCCATGATTGACGGGATCACCCCCAGTGTAATTTTTGTCGGGAGGAGAGTCGGTAAAAATATGCTCATCCACCTCTAGGTCGCTATCATCTACGTCGTTTTGAGCATGATGACTAGATTCAGCTCGATGATTTGGCTCAGGTTGTTGATGAAACTGAGTCTGCAACTCCCTCATCTGCTACATGGCTAATTCCATCTCCATCTTCATTTCAGCTCAAATTTCTTCTTGCTGTTTAGCCAGAGCTTCTTGAAACATTTGAGTTAGCTGATCAGGAGTGATGGTGAATGCCTCGCGGGTTAGTCCCCATGCTAGACATTGTTTCGTTTGAAGTGACTATGGAGCAAGCGTTCGATACTTCATCATCTGAGGATATTCCTTTATGCATCCTCTGATAATCCCTACATCTGATCGTTCCCATTTGGAGCTAAGTTATACGCTGGGCAATTTCTGGACTAGCTTTTTCTTTATCGACCATGTTGATAGTGACTTCTGGGAGTTCATCATCTTGAATAGATGATCTTTTATTATGTAAACGCCTTGGCTTAGGCTTTGACGCTTTGGTGAAAAGTATCTAAAATACAGAAACCATTGGTGGGGTGGCTCTAGAGTAGCGACATTCAGACAATACTGCTCTGATGAGCCTCTTACACGAGCAATGAGGACTCGTTTCTTAAACAGTCCTCTTTTGAGACCTATTCATACTCCCAGACTGATAGTACAACTCATCAGCATGGTAGTCGGAGCACCCTATCTTTTGCTGGCATGGTTGGGCCTTGTTAACATTCTCAGGATGACTTGTTGTCGCCTTTGAGCGATCCAAGGTTACGTCAGGAGTTGCACGTTTGGGACCACTCCCTTGTAAGTGTGGAACCTTAGTGGGCTCCAGAGTTTCAATACGAACCCCCAAACGGGTGAACACTGGAGCTTTCCCAGCTTGTGATTGCTTTGACTTGTGGGAGGACGCATACAACCCTAGCCTGATGAGTCACTTGGGATTTGTTCACCAAACCCAAGCGTTCTTTGACTAGAGCTTTGCCTTAATCCTCATGCAAAGGACCGAGGTGACCACCATCGTGATTTTTAATTTTGACAGGTCTGGGCTAATCCAATGCTTCAATGGTAGAGTAACATATGTGGTTGGAGCAGATGGACGAGGAATAGATGTTGATGGAGTCAATGAAGCAGCCGTGGGGGCTTACCTTTCGTCGAGACACTGGTTAGAGTCTCGGACTAGGCTCCTTTAGCCGAGACACTGGCTAGTGTCTCGGACAAGTCCCCTTTGGGCGAGACACTAGATAGTGTCTCGGATGAAGGGGACATTCCCCACTGCCTCCGAGCCTGATTTTCGCGCAGTTTAGGATTTTAGAATCCAGGATTTGTGGACTTTTGATGGTTCTTTGGCCACTATTTCCCTCTTCATTTCTTGTGTCTTCTGCACGAGGACACGAACACGAACGATGTTTGCACAATGCTTTTGGATGCATTCCTTGAGAGTTGAACGTATCCTTTTAACTTGGACCCATTCCTCAGCCGATGGCTTAGCAAAAATTTTGGTGGTTCGTCTTTGAGGCAACTGAATCACTCGATGCCCCTTTGACTCTAGATCTACGTAGTAGTGAACCCCATCTACTTGTTCCATAGCCTTAGCTAGCTAACGAACGTAGCGTTGGCATTCCTCTGACGAGCCATCTTCGTCAGAGTTGGCGAACTTTCATTCAACGACTTCTTAACTAGGGAGGAGCCATTATGAGCAGAGGTTCCAGTATTTTTGATCACCAGAGCAACACTGCAAGGGGAAGCCTCAGCAATGATTGGGTGAGAGTCATCACCCGTAACCTTGATTAGAATTGAAGATTGAAACACCTTCTTCACAAATGAAATTTTCCTCTACTTGTGTGACGGGGAAGATCTTGAGGAGGATGAGGAGAGATATTCCTCAAACTTTCTTGGTCGAACTCGTACTCGACCATAATTTCAACCGTGATCTTGATCGGTTGCGACACGACGGTCTCGGTAGCGAGACCGTTGGCTCTCATTGTGGTCGCCAACGTGTTTGCATCGAAAATTATTTTATTTGCTGAACTCATTACAAATCGTTTATCAAATACAATGAATTCAAAGAAACAAGCCTTTTTATAAGACTTCTTGTTAAAAACAAATAACCTCCTAGAAAAACATATGCAGAAAATGTTTATCATCCGCTGCTTGCGTGGGATCTTTACCTATGCCGGGGGTGCGTTAACCCGTGGACGACCGAATCACACATCCAAGTTGAATCGTGAAGAAGGCTTAAGGTCGATGTTTCATTTTAGAAACAAGGACAAAATAGATATCTTAACAAGGTAAGATAAAACACTCTTCTAAAGATAAAGTCAAAGCTTAGATCTCGAGGAAATGCTGAAGACTCCTGGAAGTGCTTGAAATTCTCTTGCTCAAAATTCACCAAATTGCTCAAGTCCCCGCTTAGTTCTTCTCAATTATGCTCAGTTCTCCTATATATAGGTGATAGGGGCCTATTTTTAACCCATAGGGACCATAACTGAAGATTGAAGTTGAAAAGAAATCGCCTCGGCAAACTCCTATTTCCGAGACAGTCGTCACTGTCTCGAAAACATGGCTTATTTCTGGCCCTTTTGTAACCGCTCCCATCATATTTAAATACCATTATTTCTGCAGTTATGGGTGAGATTTTAGCTTGTAACGGCTCCCCCATGTTTATGGATGATCCCCTGTGGTTATAAAGCCACATGAACCGCACAAAACTCGAGAAACCCGTCGCTAAGCTCGCTCTAGTTTCTGAGACAGTCGCCACTGTCAGAGACTATGAGTCATCTCATAGCTTTCGAGATAGTGAACACTATCTCAAAAACTATGAGTGTCCTCATAGCTTCCAAGACAGTGAACACTGTCTCAAAAACTATGAGTTTCTTCATAGCTTCTGAGACATGTTCTGTATCTCAAACTTGTGTAATGCATTTTTGTGCATTCCTTGTATCGGGTGATCCTCTTTGACTCAGATGATGATGTTTATCATCTTTTATATCTCGAGCTATGTCAAAGCTTGCTCATGGAAAGACTTAATCCACCAAGGAGAAAAAGTTGAAAACATGCTCAAGCGTATAGATGCTGAAGAGCCACACAAATTTCGAGGAGGTGATGACCAAGACAACTTCACCCCTCTGACCTATGTAAAGGGGAAGGATACTTTGGTGGTAGCAGCCACTTCCTCCCTTAAATCTTCATCAAAGTAGAAGGGCAAATCTTCGGATAGCCGCTTCCAGTAGAAGTACGACTTTAATTATGAGCAGGTAGTCCTAATCATTAAGTCCTTAACCAAGGCAAGGAAGATCAAATTCCTTGAATCAATGCACCTGAGGAGATGTTAGGAACGGATGATCTCAACTACTGTGTATACCACAAGATGGTTCATCATCCCACTTCTAACTGCTACATCCTGAAGGATAAGATCCAAGCTTTATTAGATGCAGGTGTCTTTACCCTTTAATCCTGATTATCGATCATTAGAGTGGGAGTAGTCTCGGTTTCTCTGAAAAATCATGTACTACCTCGATTCTTCTTTATTATAGAGTCATGACTACCTGAAGCTCGTCATCCATCAGCTCCAAGGTGAGTCCGAAGTTAGACATAAGCATTTGGACCCTCACGAAAACTATTACATTAATGATTACCTTTGACAATCAATTTCCTCCATGGTTCCCCTACCAATCATGTTAACCATCATCTCTGATAGACGAGTTCCTCCAAATTCTCCTACCAATCTTCTTCAATAGGATGGTAGGTCCACAAAACTATCATATTAACCATCACCTCTGATAGCCGAGTACCTCCAAATTCTCCCACCAATCCTCTTTAATAGGATGACGGGCCGACATAAAGCTATCGCGTTAACAATCACCTCTGATAGCTGATTTTCTCCAAATTCCCTCACAAATCCTCTTCAACAGGATGGTGAGTCTACGCAATCTATCACGTTAATGATTACCTCTGATAGTTTAATCTCCCACTGATCCTCTTCAATAGGATGGCGGGTCCACAAAACTCTCACGTTAATGATTACCTCTGATAGTCAACTTTGTCATTCTCGCAAATGACGTTGTTCGATCGGAATAGTGATCTATTGTACGATGATTCACTATCCAATCCTTTTTGAATGTTCTAACCTCCTTAGAATGATCGAAGATAGTAGTCTACCATGCGATGTGTTACTATTCTAATCATTCGTCATACTCTTACGTCCCTAAATGGCCAGATCCATTCAGAGCATCCTAATCTTCTTAGAATGATCGATGAAAGTAGCCTACCAAGTGACGTGCTACTATTCTAATCAGTCATCATACTCCTATGTCCCTGGACGGTTTGATTATTCCAACACTGTTATTCCCGTAAATGACATTATTTGTTGATAATGGACTACCAAGCGATGTGCCTTATTAACCCGAATAGTGACCTACCAAGTGATGAGTTGTTATTCAAATCTCTCGAGTGGCGAGCTCACCATGTGATGAGTCTTACTCTAAAATTCTTAGGCTAAGTCATCACACCAAATGACACAGCCAAACTAGATTATGACTTAACCATTATAATCATGTTCAAACATTTAATCTAACGCCTCGAATAGCTAAGGATAGAGGAGAAATTTTAGCACTGAGCCTAAAAGAAACTCCTTAACAACTTATCATGCTAAGGGTAAAAGCATGGCTAGTCTAACTCAAATGGAAGTTGGTAAAAACAAGTCAAGTACGTTGATAGCTGAGGGTTTACTAAAAATCCTAGACCGCGACCATGAGCTGCGTCTGAAGAGTTCAACTTCGCCATAATGGCCAAGTTCGCTGGAAGGCTCCCCGTCTCATCTGAATAATGTTTGTAGATTTTTTTATTCAAAGTATTTCAGACCCCATGCAACCTGATTTAGATCTAAAAATATTGAAGGGGGTTTTGTAGGCAATAAAAGATGCCTTTGATCAAGGAGGTCAAACCTCACCTGATTGACCCTGCCTGCCCATGTTTTGAGCTCGCCTACATGCTCAAACCTAGTTTGCTTGCCCGCCTACATCAAAAAGGCTAGGCAAAGCTCACCTGCATTCTCGACTCACCTGCACAAGTCACTTGGCTCGCCTGCACGAACCAAGTTCTCCAACGTTGTTTGGCTCGCCTGCACGAGTCAAGATCGCCTGATTGCTCGACTTGCCCACATGAGTCAAGCTCGCCTAATTGCTCGACTCTCCCACACGAGTCAAGCTCTCTTGAACGATTCGCTCGCCCGCACGAGTCGAAGCTCGCTTGTAGGAAGTTCACTCACACGAACTAAGCTTGCCAACAGGATTCAGTTCACACACTTAAGGGGTCCACCAACTGACCCCATCTATTTACCATGCTCGCCTAGGCATTGAGACAACACCCGAGCTTGCTTGCAAGCCCATCGGGCTTGCCTAAATGGTGCAAGCAGCTGCTTGCTTGTGAGAGTGAGTAAACCCACGTCCCACATTCTGAATGATGGAGTGTGGCTCTCATCACTTATTAGTGGTCACACCCCACAACTATAGGGGGAGGGTATGGTGCTCCTCACCTGTGAGCGGTCATATCCCACAAATAAGGGGTTGACCATGCCTCTCATTGCCTATTTATAAGCTACCTTTGGCAACATGAATGGGAGGGGTTTAAGGGGGCTGGACATTTTTTAGAACCAAGAGATTTTCTTATCTCTAACTCTTGTCTCTTTGCAAACTCTTACATTTTTAGCCTTCTTTGAGCATTTGGCATTAATACTCATCAAGCTCAGGTATTCGAACTCAATCACATGAGCTTCTACCACGCGCTGAAGCTCAACCGTAATTTCAATCAAATTGTCTAAGGAAAGCAAACTCGATGCGAGCATTCAAAGGAGGCATCCTATCGCTACCGAAGAACCCACATTAAACAAGAAGAGCATTCTCTTCATTTTTATTATAATTTTGATTCTTGATTTGTAATAAGCAATTCTTATTAATACAAATATTCTTTGAGAACTGATTTTACGCCCTACAACCACGTCAGCACCGCACACCCCTAATCACTTCACATTAAATGTTAAAGTGACCTCATCTCCACTCGTCGACCGACACCTATAAAAAAGATGTTAACTTGGCTGCCAGCCCATACCCAGTCAAAATTACCATACTAACCTCATACTACCACTATAAATAGGGATACTATTTTTAACATTAAGGTAAGATCTTCATCTCTACCTACTCTACTTAAGAACATCTACAGTTTAGTTACTTCTCCACTACCGACTTGATCGTCGGAGGAACAATCGGGAAACTCAACCTCGTCCTCTTACGATTTGCGACCTATGTAGGGAAGAACAACATAATTCAGAACTGGACCTTCGGAGAGTTAGAGGACCTCCATCAATTAAATTGCTTCTCTCATTGACTATTTGATATCAGCCATCAACATTGTCCATCTACAATTGTTTGTCAACTTTGTTTTAGTCCGAGTTACATAGCTTAGCTCCAGTTTGCTCATGATTTGTTTCTCAAGGGGGTTCTCCTAATTTTGTGTCCCATCTTCACATTGCTCCATCCTTTGCTGCTATGTCTCATGTTGACGCTAATGAGGCCTTGCGGTATCCAGATTCAGACGTGTCTTCTCATACGACACCATTTAAGGGTATATAATCTTGCTCCTCTCTTTATATTAGTGAAACTAAAGTCCTAGTAGGAAACAGTAACCTTTTACCTATTGCTAATATTGGTGATGTCAACTTAAAGTATTCTGCCAAATCAATTCATCTTAACTCTATGTTTCATGTTCCTAATTCAAAACACAATTTAATATCTGTTAAATGCTTATATGATGATAATAATTGTGTGGTTAATTTTGACTCCTCTTCTGTGCATGTTAAGGATAAAACCATGGGGAAGGTTCTTCTTCAGGGTTCCAACAGAAATTGTGTCTACCATCTTTACTCATCCATCCAGTCTGATTCAGACACATCTTTTGTTTCCCTAACTGATATAGCAGACACATGTCATCGTCGATTAGGTCATTGTGGTAGTCAAGTCTTTAATCAGCTTAGGTCTAATAAAGCCATTGTGATGGAAACAACTTTTGAGAATAAGTGTATTTCATGTAAACTTGAAAAATCGCATCGATTACCTTTTTCTGATGTTAAGTAGTCCTATAGTACTCTGTTATATTTGATTCACTCTAATGTTTGGCAATCACATATTCTATTAAATTTGGGGTTTTGATATTATGCTTGTTTTGTTGATGGTTGCACTCGTTTTACTTGGCTATATCCTATGAAAAACAAATCTAAAGTTTTTACCCACTTTTGTAGCTTTCAAATTTTGGTTGAGAACATGTTTACCTTCAAATTTTGGATGTTTCAGAGTGTGGTGGAAAAGAATTTAATAACAATGCTTTCAAACAACATTTTATGGTGCATGAAATTTATTTTCGCAAATCATGCCCCGACACACAGCAACAAAATAGTGTGGCAGAATGCAACATCACCACATTATTGGGATGCCATATACCTTTTTTATTGATGCTCAGATGTTGTCTCAATTTTGGTTGATGTTTTATATATGGTTGTTTTTTGATAAATCGATTACCTACTCCTCTTTTAGACGACATCTCTCCATATCAACGACTTTTTAGAAAGATAAGTAATTATGTTTTTGTTCGTGTTTTTAGCTGTGAATGCTTTTTGAACCTTTCGGCTTAAGTCTCCAACAAATTTTAACCTCGATCCAAATGTTGTATTTTTCTAGGATATGCCCCTCATTATAAAGGATATTGTTGCTTTGATCTGGTTGTAGGTCGTGTCTATGTTAGCCGTTGTGTTCACTTTCATGAGTTTATTTTTCATTTTTCCTCTATTGTCGTTCTCATGTCACATGACTCGTCTCCTCTCATGTTTGTTACAAGCTCGTCTTTGACTTTGTCATGTTCTTCTCTCGAGTCATCTTTCTCTACGCCCTTCTTGACACTTCTCGACACTGTCGGTCACCCCTGTGGTGACTACACCCTCTCCTTTGACGGACTCTCTTCCGCCACACTCGCTTCCTATGAGCTCCATGTCTATCTGCGTCATCACTACACCTAGTGCGCTGCTGACAAGCCCTTCAATTGTGTCCTCAGTTGTTATAGTGGCCATTGGCCTTTAATAGCTATCCACACAAGCGATGTTGCTACCCGTCTCTCCAGTAGTGACCTTGGTTGCTGCTGTGGCCACTTCTCCTAAGCCGTTGTCTGCCCAAATAGTGGCAAGTTCAAGGTGTCTGTGCCTGGTGCATTGGATGCGGCTGCTCCATCGACGCCACTTCTCGCCAACATATTCCTGCTTCATCTTCTTTCACTTTCCCTCCAAATTCACATCCTATGCAAAATCGATCTAAGTCAAGTATTGTGAAAACCACGTCATCTCGTCTCTCCATACAACCATCATTACTCTGAATTGACTATTGTCACACAAGGCTTTAAATGACTAAACTTGGCAAGGTGCAATGGCAGATGAATTTAATGCACTCATGAATAATAACACGTGGCAATTTGGTTCTGTTTGATGAACGGAAATTTGGTTAGTTGTAAGTGGGTTTACAAGATTAAATATAATTCAGATGGTTTTGTTGAGTGATACAAAGCTCGTTTGGTTACTCATGATTTCATTAGTAAGCTGGCATTGATTTTCATGAAACTTTCAGCCATGTTGTGAAACCTACTACTATTTGCCTTGTGCTCTATTTGGCTATTTCCTTTGGTTGGGTTATCCATCAACACGATGTTAAGAAGGCTTTTTTTTTGCGTGGTCTTCTTACCGAGGACGTGTACATGAAACAACCTCCCGGCTTTGTACATTTCTAGTTTCCACATCATGTTTGCAAAATTAATAAGGCTATTTATGGCCTCAAATATGGTTGTCCATTCGGGCCCAAGGCTCGGGCTCGGCCCAGTGTTTAGACCGGACCAGGTCGGGCTCAATCCCGGTCCGAGCTCGGGCAAAACCCAAAAACCCGGATCGAACCGGGCTCCGGGCTTGGGTTTGGGTAGGTGGGGTCCGGATCTGTCCCGAACCCGACGGCAAAATCAGGCCGGGACGGCCCGCCCTGGGTTCAACGGTCACATAGGTGACTGTTGGATTAGGCTGACTGGGCCAGCCCGAGCCCGATCCAGTCTGCTATAAATAGAGGGAATTTTTATTTATTTTTCTCGTCCAAAACTCATATAATTCTCCCTAATACTCTCTTATACTCTCTAATACTCTCATATTCTCTCTTTTACTCTCTAATTCTCAGATCAAATGGCTTCCTTATCCGATTATGAAATGTAAGCTCCAACTCCCAAAGTTGAAACAAGTCCTACTCCTACTACACCTATAGGAATTACTCCTACCAACGTTGATCCTGAATTCAGTGGTGATGATCCCGCACCTAGAGCTTCTAAATGACCGAGATCTGATGTGTAGAATTTTTTGAGAAGATAGAAGTTACTAAGGATCAACACGGTAAACTTCTACCTAGAAGACTAAATGTGCATTGTGCGGCCATATTTTCCAAACTCATCATAAAAGTGACACCAACCATCTCAAATGATTTAGAAAAGCACAACCGAGCTCAAGCGGCAGTGTCTCAAGGAGGCATCCGTTAATCTATGTTCTCCCAATCATCAACCTGCGGTAGCCTCGGTTTTTGGAAGTACGACCTAGTTAGAGCTAGGAACTGCATCATTAGATTTATTATTTTTAAAAACTTTCCTTTTAAATTAATAGAAGATGATAAATTTAAATATATATATGATTAGAGATGGTTTTTATCTTGCATTTAAAAAAATCTCGTTAATCTTGTCAATGTGATATTTTAAAATATTATCATGAGGAACAATTATCCTCGAATTACTCAGCTAAAAAAAGAGTTACCTAGAAGGAGATTTCCCATCGAAGAACTCTGGTAGAATCTTCCTGTCCGCCTTATGTATCTCATCGGAAGAAAACCATACTACAAAACATTTCTTTCTCAAAAATCTTCAAAAATAAAAAATAGGGTTTCTTCAAAAAAATTACCTGAAAAGCTAGGGATGGTGATAGTATAAGAAACCGGTGGAGCGAGCGACTCTGACGACTGTGAGGTGATGTTAGGGGTGGTTACTGTTGCAGCGGGGGGCTTCATAGACACAGAAAATGTCTATACAAGAGTGGAGAATAACAATACTAAATAAATATAGTGAAGATAAAGAGAACAACACACAATGCTTTAATGTGGTTTGGTCAGTATGACCTACGTCCATGGGCGAGAACAACAGAGAACTTCACTAATCACAGAAGAGAAGATTATAAAGGGAGATCACTCTAATATCTCACCAAACTCATACAAAGAAGAGAACACTCAAAGAAAAATCTCCTTTTCTTTTTCTCTTCAAATCTCTCTTTCTTTTTCTCTCTATTCTGGATCTCTATTTGATGCTCTAACCCTTCACCACTCTCCTCTATTTATAACCTTCAAAAGGGTTTGTGGAATAGTGTTTTGGGTTGGTGAGTTGAATTCAAAGTCAAATAACAAATCTTCACATTGACTTTGAATATGAAGATCTTCTCTTCACTCTTGTTGTCTCGCTAGAAGCCCCTTACAGGGTTAACCTCTGCTTTGTTGAACTCCAAGCAATTCGAGATAATGCTTGAACTTGCTTAAAGGTATGGGCTTTGTCATCATATATGCAGGATTATCTGCAGTACCAATTTTCTTAATCTTGATGACTTTAATTTCTCTGATAAAATGATATTTGACATCTGTATGTTTAGTTCTTTAATGATACATCTGATACTTCATCAAATATATAGCACACTCTGTCTGTCACAAAATACCATAATAATACCTTGGTGTAAACCAAACCTCTCAACCAAATGGCTTATTTCACTGCTTATGTTAATGTCATATACTCTGTCTCTATAGTAGACAAAGCAATTATCGACTATAGAGTTGCCTTCCAACTAATGGCATTAACTGAAAGAGTGAATATATAACATGTATATAACCTGTCAGGGATCGTCTCTTATCCAAATCGTCTGCATAATTTGAATAAGAATAGCCAAGCATTCTGCAATCTGAGTTTGTGTTCCTGTCAAAATATAAAATAATATTAGTTGATCCTTTTAAATATCTAAGTACCCATTTCACAGTCTGTCAATGGACCTTTCCAGACTTATCCATATACCGACTCACAATACTAATTGCATGTGAAATATCTAGACAGATGTAGGCCATAGCATACATAATGCTTCCAACTGTACTCACATAAGGAATACAAGACATGTACTGCTCCTCCTCTTCAGTATGAGGTAACAAATGTACTGAAAGATAAAAATGAGCAGCAAGCGGAGTTTTCACAGGCTTAGCATCATGCATGCCAAATTTTTCCAACACCTTCTTTATGTATTTTTCCTGAGATAGGAATAAACTTCATTCTCGCCTGTTCCTATGAATCTTCATTCCCAAAATCTTCTTCGCTGCTCCCAAGCCCTTCATCTCAAACTCATGTTTGAGTTAAGATTTTAACTCATTGATTTCTGATATATCTTTAACTACAATCAACATATCATCAACATACAAAAGCAAATACACAAAAGAGCCATCATTGAACTTTTTATGATAAGCATAGCTATCATATTTACTCCTAGAGTAACCATGCTCAAACATGAAAGTATCAAATCTCAAATACCATTGTCTCAGAGATTGTTTCAAGCTATAAAGAGATTTCTTCAACTTACACACATGATCTTCTTTACCTTCAACAATAAACCCCTCTGGCTGATGCATAAAGATCTGCTCTTTAAGCTCGCCATGTAAAAATGTTGTCTTCACATCAAGTTGTCAAGCTACAAATTAAAAAAAGCAACCATAGCAAGCAACACGCAGATTGAGGTGTGTTTTATAACTGGAGAGAATACTTAATTGAAGTCCACACATTTGGTCTGACTATAGCCTTTAGCTACCAAGCGTGCCTTATATCTTACAGAATCTGTATCCATAGTTCCTTCTTTCTTCTTAAACACCTATTTATAGCCAACGATATTCTATCCTCTTGGTGGCTTCACTAACTCTCATGTCTGGTTATTGTAAAAAGATTCCATCTCTTCAGTCATCACGACAGTCCAATTTGCAGCCTCATTGCCACTAATAGCCTCCTTATAGGTAGAAGGCTCTGTAATCTCAATCGACTCTACTATACTTAAAACATAAGCAAGCATGTCTACATAACGTTGAGGAGGTCATATTTGCCTTTTTGTTCTCCCAGTGATAATATTATATTGTTGCTCTTGTAATGTATCAGCATCTGAAGTTGAACCTTTCGTAGTGTCAACTGGTTCAACATGAACACCCTCAAACACTCTCTTTGAAGATGAGCTCTCTATTAGTATGATTTGCCCTAGAGACCAATCATAGAGATAATTATATTTAATTTATGTTTATGCAACTTCTATGAATAATCTGTTATTCAGTTCCTTGAATAAATCACTTATTATAGATCATTAAGTATGTGACTTGAACGTGAAACTCTATAATTAGATTGTGATGTTATTCTAAATAGTCCTTGTCTTTTGTCATTGGTTGGGACACTAATGATATTATAGGCAATATGTGGATTGATTGATGATCATGTTTTGCGGATCATGGATATGAGATATCAAGTCAATCACATGGGTATATGTTAGTGAACATGATATTGGACTGACCCGCAATGAAACGCTACATGGATTATATGTGTCATCAGTAGGTTTCATACAATGGTTATGTTCGGTCTTCTGACCTGAGATTATCACGGTTTCCTACACGAGGATTGTATACTTTGATGTTACCAAACGTTTTCCCTAAATGGTTAATAATAAAGGTCTCAATCAGGTATGCTATGAATCATGAAGAGGGATGTGAATGGTCAAGATGGAATTTGTCCCTCTCATATAAATGAGGGTAAGATATCTTTAGGCCCCTCGAAGAAGATAGACTGAGAAAGTGCATGGCCATGCCTGATGAGTTGAGAGTCAACTATTGATAAATCAGTCTAACTTCAGGTGCGAGAAATTAAAGGTTGAACCGTATAAGGTTGACACACTTCCTGCCTTGAGTTCAATCAAGATATCTAGTGATGAAGAGACCGACATATGTCCATTGTGGACTAGGTTTCATCTGAGATGACATTTACATGATTTGGATAGTCATAATGTCCTGCTAGGGTCCGCTTATGACTTTTGGGCCGAAAAGTGTTTTGGCTCAATGCCAACATCGTGTAAACCTATTGGGTCGCACACAAGAACATGCTGGAACGTTATTAAGAAAGCCCGCATAAAATCATATAGAGATCTGATCAGATGTGAGGCAATCGGGTAATTGGATATGGGTTGATTTGATCAAATCTCGGTCAATCACGTTTGACCCGCATAAATTCGTATAAGATGTGATTAGATGCGAATTGGATAATGATTAATTTGATCAAATCTCAGTCGATCACGTTTGAAAGAAATAATGACCAAATTCAATGAACCTATCTACTAGCAATCAAATTGATATGATTAATTACGGTTTACAGATTTGATTTGATTTGATCAGATTGTATTTTGAGAAACCGTATGATTGCCTTGATCTCTTTCCTATTTCAGAAACTACCTCACAGCCCTATAAAAAGGGGCGTGGGATGAACCTTTGATCATTCAATCGAGTTTCTGAAATCGTGTGAGAGAGAGAAAGGCCGCCGTTTTCAAAGTGCTAGCACACTGACGTGCGGAGTTCCAACAAGTTCGTGCGGATACTGGTAGAGGCGTCGCTACGATTGCTGTGCAACATCTCAATAAGTACGCAGTTTTGTTATTGATCTACACACTTCAGGTACTTTCTTATTTTGGATCTTCTTCTACATATGGATCTTAGGACGTAGGTGGATAAAAATTTGATTTTTTTTTCACATGTTAGTCTGCCCTATTTTCTTTCACTCTCAAGCTCCACCTGCTTGCTAAACTCCTTTTCAGTACTTGTGGTATCAATAACAAAATCTTTTCTCGGGTAAAGCATAAATTTCTTATCAAAAGCAACTTCCCTACTAAGAATAAACTTAGGTGATTTCGAATCAGAACACCATAATCTATATCCCTTCCCCCCAGTAGTATATCCTAAAAAGATAGCTTTCTTTGCTTTGGGTTCAAGCTTACCATCATTAACATGAAAATAAGTAGAGCAATCAAATACTCTTAAATGTGAGTAATTAGTAAGGACACCAGACCATACCTCTTCTGGGGTCTTAAAATCAATTACTATAGAAGGAGATCTATTTATCAGGTCACAAGCTGTATTGACTGCCTCGGTCCAAAAGTATTTTGACAAACCGATATTAGAGAGCATGCACCGAGCTCTCTCTAAAAGTGTTCTGTTCATTCTTTCCACAACTCCATTTTATTGTGGTGAATGACAAACTGTATGATGACACATAATACCTTCATTCTTGCAGAATTAGTCAAACTCTACGGAACAAAACTCCATCCCATTGTTAGTTCTGAAGCGCTTTACTTTCTTTCCTATTTGCTTCTCAATCGTAACCTTCCATTGCTTGAAGGTTGTAAACACATCATTCTTATGCTTCAAAGGATACACCCAAATTTTTTTGGAATAATCATCAATCAGTGTTAGCAGAAATCAAGCTCCACCTTTCAATCGCAACCTGCGAGGGACCCCAAACATCTAAATAGATATAATCTAAAGTACCATTAGTTCTATGGACATCGGTACTAAAGGAGACTCTATGGTGTTTGCTGAAAACGCAGTGCTCACAAAAGTCTTGCTTACTAGTTTTCTAACCACAAAGCAGACCTTGTTTGCTCAATACATCTAGTCCTCTCTCACTCATATATCCTAACCACATATGCCACAAACGTGTGGTGTCAGAATCTGAATCCTCTGAGGATGATACTGCTGCAGCACCTGTCATTGTGCTGCCTTCAAGGACATAGAGAGTATTTACATTCTTTCCTTTAATCACAATAAGAGAGCCTTTACTAACTCTCAAAACTCCACCTTCAACCAAAAACTTAAAACCATTTGAGTCAATGGTGCCTAAAGAAATGATGTTCTTCTTTAACTCTGGTATATGTCAGACATTGCTAAATGTTCTAACAATACCATCGTGGGCTCTAATCTTAATTGATCCAATACCAATTGTTGATGTCTAATATCACACGGTCAGTTGAAGTCACAGAGTTGTTGGATCGTCGAGAGGTTGAACTGTCGAGAGGGGGCCGCTTTCCTTCTTCGACTTTATGTTTGGTTCTTAGAGCTTGGGGAGGACAATCCACCTGCACATACAAGAATCGTGGGAGTATGGGACTTGTTTCCCTCATGGTACCTCCGATGATCAAGTCAGCTAGCAGACTTGAGTGGGGTGAAAGGAGAATGGTGTATTCTCTTGAAAATTATGTTGTTTAGAGAGTTTCTGTTTCTTGTAAGAAAATCTGACCTTTTTTCATGATGAATAGCATATGTATTTATAGAGGACGCCAAGGGCAGAATAGGCATTTAGTGAGAATGCGGTTTATGATGATGGTGAGGGGTGAGCTAGAGGCTAAGTCACCCTCTGCCCGATACGTGTTGATTGGTGAGTGATGGGAGGTCACTTCAGTGATATGGAGAATCAACAGCCGTCGAGGCTTGTCAGCAAGTAATATGGAGTCACTTCTGTGGTATGAGGATCCTGCATCCGTTGAGGCTTGTCGACGAGTAACGTGGAGTCACTTCTATGGTATGGGGATCCTGTAGCCGTCGAGACTTGTCGGCGAGTGACGTGGAGTCATAATGATGATCATAAATGGTAAAATAATGCTAAGAAATAATGTTCTGAGTCATCCTCGGGGGAAGTGTCGGCTGATCTCTAAGTCCGCCTTTCGAGATGTCTTTGGGGAATGAAGCCGGCTCGACTGAGTTTGTTCTCAGGATAGCATATTTGTAAGAAACAGGGGACACCCTATAACACCAATAGTCTTGCAAGGCATATTATTTCCTAACAAGGCATTCTCACCATCAATAGACTAATATGCGACAAACCAATCCCTTTGCGGACATATGTTATATGGCAAGTTGGTTTCAAAAAGAGATTCCAATAATTTTTGCTTAGGATTTTTGTTTCGAGGCGACGCTTCATCTCCTGCCTTTCTATACGAGATGACTCACGGGGTCGCTCCAACTCCTTTTTTAGTTTCTCATAAGCGATCTCCTCCTCCTTTAGTCAATCCCTCAGCCCCCGAGCATCCTAGCGAGACGCTCAAGCTCGCTTAAAAGCATCGTACTCTCCCACCTCTCAACCTCGATCTCCTCTTTTAGATATCTTATTGTGTTATCTCGCTCATGAAGCTCACGCTCGAGATGACCGAGATTCTCTTGAAGCTTCTTTTAGATATCTTATTGTGTCATCTCACTTACGACTCTGGCTATTTGGATTCAGCAACCCCTTTATCTTGTCATGTCGGATCTCAACTTTCTGCTCTAGCTTGCCCTGGCTTCTCTTCCAACAGGTCAACTCCTTTTCATTTGCATCCAAATTTTGATTGGGCACCTCCTGAGTTGCCTTTTCGGCTTCTAATTTTTCTTGGAGTTTGAAGTAGATTTCCCGGGTGTGCTCAAAAAGCCCAAATTTCTCTTGCTACACCAAAGCCCCTCGAGCATTGGTTACCCCTCAAGGTTTGATTGAGACCACAGTCAAGCATAGCTAAGAGGGTCTCATCATCTTTAGGCAGCAGGAAATGATCCAAGGCCCTAGCTTGGGTCATCTTGGATTCTAAGGCCGATCTTCTCTTATTGAGGTACTGCCTGGGGATGAATCAATTTTCCTATGACAACTCCTTGTCATATCTAGGGCCGACTTGACGCGTCCCCATCAATAACTTTCTTAGCTCATCCCAGACCTCTAGTGGAAGTTCCTTAATATGGTGGGGGAAGAGCCACCAAAGACTATCTCCCTAGGTAGGAGGCACCTCCTCAATGGCTGGCTCTTTGCCTTGTCGGTGAACCGACTCAACAAGCACAACAATGGCATTTCCTTCTCAACTTGAGCTTGAGCCTCTTCAAGCTCAGCTACAATGATTTCGGCCCCTTTTTCTTTTGAAGGGGACTGATTTTCAACAATGACAACATCTACTTATTCTAACCGAGGAGTCTCTGAGGTGAGAAAGACAAAAGCTCCGTCCTCTACAGCTTCTTGAACAAGAGAAGGAGTGCCCCCCTTCGACGTTATCTCCTCCTTACCCTTCAAAGGATCGACACTACTGGAGGGGACTTGATCGTCAACTTTTCTCAACCTCCTCTTTTTCTCAACCCTCTCGGTCTGGATAGTGGCAAAGCTCGGCCCGAAGAGTGGCAAAGCTCGGCCTAATCAGTCAAGCTGCAATCTCGGTCGCATTGGACTCTATATTCTCAGCCTCCTTAGAGGCCAAGTTAGAGTGAAGACGTTTTTGGGGCCTTGATGTTGGCTCTCTTTTAAGATCGAGCTGGGGCGGCCACTGGGGATGTCTCGGGATCCTCCAACTATAGCGCCAACATAGTCGCTCGAGTCACATTATCCTTAGTTGGAGGAACTCGAGAAATGCCTACAACTCACCAAGTTGTTGAAAAAGTTCCCATTCTGATAGAAACCAGTGTAAGACTTAATATTGCCGAGCGCTCACTTCTCATCACTTGATAACAAACCCGGCCTCAGCACATCATTGTTGATCTTAGGCCACGAGGAGCAGGCTAAGATAGCATCGACTCCAAAGACCCACAGGAATCTCTCCTTCTAGTCCTTGTTAGACTAGGGGGCATTAGAGATAAGTTTGTGGCCGCCCAATATCTAAAGATAGTAGTGGCCTTCTTGCTGATTAACCTTCACACTGACGAGATGATCGAGAATTCTCAGAGTTAGCTCAACCCCAATAAGTTGCAGATGACTACAAAAACCACTAGAGTAGCTATGGAGTTTGGCTTCATCAGCGACAACGAAACTCCTAAGGCTTCAAATATGCGGTGAAGAAAAGAGTGGAGCAGAAGACGCAGGCCATACTCCAAGTGCTTGATATACACCAGAATGACACTATTGTCGTGATTGTACATGATCTGACCTTTTTCCGGCACCGATAGTGTGAATACTCGGGAGATGTCAAACTTATTATAGTACATCTCTAGCAATGCTGACTACACCTTTGAGTGGAACTTTTGGAGGTGATTGATCCTAACCTTGTTCTGAGCCACTGAAGATGAAGATGTCATTCGTTTGATGGTCGCATAGAAGAGTGAAAAAGATTATCAAAATCCCTTAGACAATGGAAGAAAATTCTAGGGTTTCAAAAGCAAGTGAATTTCCCCATCTAAGAACAGTCGTATATATAGGCAAAATAGTCAACACATATCGAGATCCTAATAGTACATGATACCGATAGACGATTGGACAAATACCTAAAAATCAAGGCGACCACTTGGTAACTGAAGTATCATTCTCTTTGATTGGCATGCAATCTCTGTTCGGGAACTAAGACGACACTAGCGCATGATCTTTTCTGACATAAAAAATGTCGCGTCTACAATAATCCATCAATGACCCCTCATAAATGCGCCTCGAAACATGACAGGCAATAGTTCAATTTCACTCGCACTCAGCCACCCGAGTTCGAGCGAAAGGGGCTAGTGTTGTGCCATCGAAATAAGCAAATGTTAATCCAATTCAGCTAGCTAACACATGTCTCAAGTAGACTATTGTATGATGTCTAAAAATTACTACAAATAGTTGATCATGATCAAACATCGATGATGGAAGTTACAATTTGACGGCTTTCAGATGGCTATAATTTAAAAACTTTCACGTAGATCGATGAAGATTATAATCTGACGACCTTCACCATAACCGATAAAAACTCTAAATCAACAGCATTCACAGTCAACATCAGGAGTTACAATCTGACGACTATCATATTTCAAGGAGCCAAGATAAAGGTTACAAGATGACGATCTTTACAACGTTCTACCAAAAGAGACTACAAATTGACAGTCTCTTCAAATCAAGATGCAGACCTCACCTCTGCGTCCTAGATTCAAAACACAGAGGTCATAGCTGTGTTTCAGATCCAAGACACAGAACTCATCTCTGCATTCTAGAAATGATACGCAAGTGGCCGCGTTCCAGAGTTAAAGCAACTCAACCACTATAGACGCAGCTCAAATCCAGGTGCTAACGCGGCTTTCAGCGTTATCAACCACTGCAGACGTAGCTCAAATCCAGCTGCTAACGTAGCTTCCAACGTTATCAACCACTGTAGACGCAACTCAAATCCAGCTGCTAACGCGGCTTCCAGCGTTATCAACCACCAACGCAGCTCAAATTCGGTTGCTAACGCAGCTCAAATCCAGCTGTTAACTCAGCTTCCAAATGTTACATTCGAACGAAGGATTCACACCCAGGAACGCAGGACCTGCATTTGATTCATTCAAACGTGATTCAAACGGTTCCAAAAACCGTTTTTCACCCACGATCTGGGGAACGGTTTAAGGGGGCTATTACACCCGATTAATGGGGCAATTAAGTCCCATTAAGGAGCGAATTAAAGGGGTGGTTATACCACATTAAGGAGTAAATCAAGGGGCGGTTACATCCCTTAATCTCCTATAAATAGCTAAATTTTCAGCTTAATTGAGGACCAGTTCTTTGGAGGGGAAATTCTGGAGAATTGGGATTGGCAAGGATTTTTCGAGATCTTTAGATTTGGAGGCCCTTGGAGATTATCTTCATCAGCAACTGAGAGCATTCTTCAGCAACATGGAGCTTTGATACTTGGATACAAACCAATTTTGGTTAAATCAAATCAACTATTTCACAGAGTTTTCAACTCGCTCTGAGTTATTGACTCGTCAAGAGTTTTCAACTTGCCTTACAAGTTTTCCTTAACATCAATTTAAGAGGAAGATACCGTGTTCCAACGAGGTGAAGTGTTCAGATCGTCAACGGGATACAATGATCTGAACTCCAATCGACGCTAAGATGAACCCAGATTAAGCCGTCTTCTATTATGAGGTCCATATTCATTATAATATATCATGGTGATAGAGGATACAGCCTCCATCAACCGAAGATCCTCAAGCAGGCCTAGGGCTATGATTCACCCGCCAGCCTACTACCCATAAAGTAGGCCCTAGCATGCAATGCAAACAGTAGCCACACCATACGCTCAGCTCTCAAGCTAGCACACAAAACAAAGTCCCACCTAAAAGACTTATCGCTTCGTGGATATCACGGGCCACACGAACTGAGTACATATGCAAGACACGTCATCAAGAAACCACTGTTTGCTGTTTTAACATGAACAGGTGATTCCCGCCGTCTAATCCTCGGCGTGCTTCGCGTCGGAAGAACAGGAGCATAGGGTTCGTCGCCGAGCGTGCGTGATTCTGATGGGACACGTGTCAGGCTCCCAGGTTTCTGGCGTCTTTACGGCGTGAGAGCGCGAACCTCGAGATCGAGAAGTGAGAATCAGCTCCTACGAGTGGCAATAATTTGGCGTGCCCGTTCATTAGGGGGCTGTTTGATCGTATGTTTTTACCATGTAAAAGAATAGAAAGTAAAAAAAAGTGGGTTCTAATGTTAGTTTTCATCACTTTACATTGTTTGTTTAAATTCTCTTTTACATGAAAAGCTTACACCTTTTAATGAGGTGTCACCGAAAATAAAATTACAAAAATTAGGAGTGATTTTGATGGAAAGCTGACACAATGTCATAAATGTGTCCAAAAATAATAATAATAAAGTCAAAACCTTGTAGAAAGTGGTGAGGTGGATAACGACTTTTCATTTTGTGATATAAATACTCTAGTTTACATTATACTATCCAAACAGTGTAATATTATTATTTTAAGATTCACAAATATTCCTAACCAAACAATGTAAACACTCGAATGGAAAGTGGTGAGGTGGATAACCACTTTCTATTTTCTGTCATAAATACCCTGGTTTCCTAAAAGCATCCAAACAGCCTCTAGGTGCGAGAAGGGTAGTTGAGTAAATAGCTAAGTTTAGGGCCTATTTGTTTTGATTTTTTTTAAAGAGGAAAGTGGTGTGAAAGCTGTCAAAACTGACAAAAACTATCAGTTTTGACAGACTTTTTTTGCAAAAACGTCTCTAAAAAGACGTTTTTGTAAGAAAGCCTACCAAAACTGACAGTTTTGGTAGGCTTTCCTCTTCAAAAAAAATTAAAACAAACGGACCCTTAATATGGTTGATATAATATGCTACTACTAAGCAAATCATACTCCATTTACAAGAGGGAGGTGTGGAAAAAAATTTATTATCCTTATTTTTTTGATATTATATTCTAATATAACTAAATTAATAATCATTGTTAATTAATTTATTATGTGTCACTTCAAGTGTGTATAATTTGGTCCCTAAAATTTCTAACATTATTGTAAAACTATACATCATATTAATTATTAGTAATGTATAATAATATATTAATAGATAATTGCATGTCAATAAACTATTTATAGAAAGAGTAGAAAACATTGAACTGTCCTAAAATTATACCATAAAACTCATATAGAAAAATTACAAATAGCACTTTTATGTTCAAGTAATAGGACAGAATGTACAAACATTAAATTTTAGAAAAAATTGAGATATTTAAGTGCAGCAAGATACGTTATCTAAAATTAAAAAAATGCAGCAAGATACAACTGGAGGTATATAAGTATAATCTTGGTAAACTACAATGTATTTAAGTTCAGTTAGGCCTATAAAAGATAAACATTTGTTATCCACAAACAATAGTATATGATCCCATTGATAAATAATATTCATCATACAATATGAAGCCAAATGCTTAACTTATATTTATATAGTAGAGGAGATGTGGAAAAATTAAAGCATCATATTTTGAATGAGACCCAAAATTTTGAATTATTTACTAAAATTATATATTTCGCTTAGAAAATTTTAGAAGAGGCTTTTGAAGTACTACTATAAAATGTTGGACATCAAAAAGATATTGAACAAATTAAATCCATGATATCGGATTGTAAAAATTAGGAATATGTATGTAATACTAGGTGTCATATGAGATAATATTCATACCCCATGACATTGTAATATATAATCTAACATATTAATAAATTTTAAACATAAGAATTTGCATCAAGACATATGCTTAAGATTTGGGAGAGTCGAGAGTAGAGAGACTTGGGAGAAGAACTGTGTCCTTTGTGGGTTTTATGGGTTCCAACTTTGCTTCCTAAACACAATTTGGACCTGAGCCCACAATCAAATTAAAAATGACATAATTTTCTCGATATATTCAAAGTGATATATTGGCCATATTTTCAATGACGGTTGATATATCAAAAAAATCACCAAACAAAAGGAAACAATATAAAAATATTACTGAGATAAAGTATTTAACCCAATATATTGGCTGATATAGCAATATATTGGCCGATATTTAATAGAATGCCTATAAGAGCAAATATGTAAGATTATTTAGATATTAGTTCCTTGATTTTAAGTATCCAATGATTCTATATTATTCCCTCAATATTTTGAATTGCTCATAATTTTAGGAACTAATATTAGATTACTAAAATTTTGAGGGACAAATTATAAATAAGTCATATTTAAAAGAAGAGTTACTTTTTTAAAAACCCTCCCAACTATAGAGATTGTCTTAAAAAAACCACTCAATTGATTTAGTTTGACAAAACCCCATTATTATGGGGGGTGTTATAGATAAACCCTCCTAATTTTGGTGCAATTTTTAGACAACATCTCTCAACTATAGCGTATCTCATAAAAACACCCCCAATCTTTTTTTGGTAAATGAAAAAAAATTATTCATCACCAATATGAAATTTGTATGTACATCAAGAATCTCATCACATTTATGAGATATCATCCATCAGTTTCTCAATGCGAGCAGGAACCAGTTTTGAAATTCATCACTAGAAATAATCAAACCTATAAGCTGTACAACACCCCTAATCTTTAACACATCTATCAACAAACCTTCTTAACATAGTTACTTCAGTATGTGATTTGAACAAACTACCCTATTGAAGAAATTCTTAACCGATATATAAAAAAATCACAACCAATTTACAATTTTTTTCCTATATATCACCTCTTTGTCTTCATATGACAAAAATCAAGGTAATTATTTTATGATTGATTGATATTTTGGTCATTTCAAGTCAAATACTTGTCACATAATAGATAAGACTCAATGATATTAGTTTTGATAGGTTAGGTTTAAGTAATAAAAGTCCACAGGGGTTAAATCAAAAATTTTTAAGTTGAGATAGATTATCTATAAAACACCAAAAACTTGGTGGAGATGTACTCAGTTTTAAATAGTTTGGTGGTGTGGGGGGGGGGGGGGGTGACATACCCTCATAGTTGAGGAGAATTTTTTTAAAATTAACTCTTAAACAAAAGCACAAGTTAAGACACGTATGACATCAATTTTATAAGAGTGGAGTTTATAGTAAGTTTATCACTCACTGAACTGGTTTGCGTTATTTGTCCTTAAGTTTGTCCTACACATCAACTCTGAAAAATTTTTGCTATAAGAATCTCTAAAATTAATTTAATATTTATTTGAAATGGGTATATGATCCTTTTGATTCCCCTTGTCTTTTATGATTTGTAATAAATTATTTGATAAAATAAATTAAGTTGTCATTTTATATTGCTCACCTTTTTATAAGTTTATGGAGCTCATAGCTTGGATATGAATATTATTGTAGATATTGTATTCTTCTAAGTCCTTAAGCTAAATTTTTTGATGTTGTTTGACATTGGATAGATATGAATTATTTTGTTAAAATACAATCAAGATGAGTGCATAATATGTATAAATCATTCTTAAACTATATTTTATGATTTTTTAAAACTAGAGAGTAATCGTTTTGATAGATCAATTAGTAGTTGGGAAGATGTAAAAAAGAGTACAACATCAAATTTTGGAATTAATCACATAATTTATATTTTCTTTCTTGATTGAATTTGCCCATTCTAACTTAGAAAATTCTAGAAAAAAGTTTTTGAATATCTATAATACTTGATCGCCGGGTAAACAATGGGTGAAAGTAAATAACATGTGGAAGTGTTTTTTTATAACTGAACAAAATCCTTGATTAGATAAAACCTATCATTTTTTTTTGTGATGAATTCAAGAATTTATTTTTCATTAATAATAATAGGATTTTTCCGTATTGGTCCCTTACATCGAGAATATTTTAAAATTATACATTAAAAATATTAATTAATCTTAAATCATTAATATTTTAAGGGTTTAAACATCACTATTTCTCTGGAAGACAAAATGTTAAAACCACACATGGAAATATTCAAAAAAATAATATATCATGATAATTATAAAGTTTTATACAACCATGTTATAGTGAATAAATAAACTTAAAGTAAATAATTATGATATTTGACCACGTGCAGTGCACGTACATTCCACCTAGTCAGGGGTTAAAAATGAAAGTTATTCATTTTAACTATTGAGGTAATATTTTAATAATGTTAAGCTAAGTTATTTTTTGAGCTTAGTTAAATGGATTTGGAGCCTCTATATTACCAAAAGATAGTAGAAAGATCAGTACTTTAATAACATATGTTATTTATATAGTGCGTAGTTGTGATGCGAATTATACTTAAATGACCCAAAGTTTTTTCCTAGTTTTTCAATTATATGATCCCACTTGTAAATTGCATCACTTAAATGATCGAAAGTTTTTTTTTCCACTAAAAAATCACCGGGTTAATATTTTAAACATTAAGGCCAAAAAATACCACCTTTAATTGTCTAACCTACTCTCATTAAAACTCTTATCAAATTGTTAAAAAATTAAACTTAATTCTTACATCTTCTCAAAATTACTGCACCTTAGAGAGAGAAGTGCGAATTACAATCTAAAATCCAAGCGGAAGAATATATCTTACAATCTGGTCGTACATTGCGCTGTGGTTTCATCTTCTTGAAGGTAAAAATATTTTCACTTTTATTGCATGTTAAGACCAATTCTTACCTCTTTCTCATCAACCCTCCCAATGCTTGAAGCTAAGCTTGAAGATCTTGAGCTTGGTTTTCATGTTTCACTGCGTTTAAGAGAGTAGGGACAATCGCAAAATGTTAGATTTAGGTCTAATTTGGGGGAAAAGATGAAGAATATAATGAAAATGTAGCTGGATGTAAATTAATGACGGGTAAGAGGTAATAAATGACCTCATAATGTTACATGATACATCACATGAGAATATTCACAACATTTTCTAACAAAAAAGTAACAGTTTAAACTTTAGGTCATTAATATGAAACTTTTGTAAACTTTAGCTTATTTAAGTGACATTTTTTACAAGTGGTGTCATATAAAGTGAAAACCTAGGAAACTTTGGGTCATTTCAAGTTACCCCAAAGAAAAATTACAATCGTATACTAAATAATCCAATGGCTATAATAAAAACAGTTGTCTCTTTATTATTTTTTGCTAATGGAGAAAATATGAATCCTAACTAAATAACATAATAGTGCCATATCAGATACTTATGAATGGTTAATCATATTAACTCAAAAAGTTAGGAAACGACTATCATTTGGAGGTTTTAGGGCAAGTTTGGATTTCATTGGTGGTGAGGAAAGTTAAGGAAAATAAGGGAAAAGAAGAGAACAAAAGGTAATTGAATTTTATTTTCCGTAGGTTACACCCCATTTTGGGTGAGAACAAATTTCATATTGTTTGGAGTGAACTAAGGGGAACATTCTACGCTCTAACGGGTTTTCAAACGATATATGAACTAGAGTGATTGGTTTCCTTAACTTTCTTTCTGCTTTATTCTCTTTAATCGAAACACGCTCCTAATGAAAGTTATGATAAATTTGATGAAGGATAATATTGCCATTGATTTACAGGACATAACAATAGAAATCTTTAAATAGAAGCATAAGTGTATAATTAATTAATAAATAAAGTACACTGAGCACCAAATTCACCAAATGCGTCTATCTACAAATTCCGAGCTCGTTAATAGAACGTGACTAGAACTTCAAAGAAGAGCAGGCCGGACGGCAAATGTTAGTTGAGAAGCTTTGGCCGGTTGCGATATGCTCCGACATGGTAAAAATAAAATAACTACATGAATCATACTTTATTGGTCTTATTTTTTGTTTATGTATTTTATAGTGGCTATTGGATAATTCTGACCAAGTGAGAAGCAGATCTTGCCCCTGCTCCTAGATTTTCCGGTCGGGAATCATTGGGCTCACGAGATTTTAACCTTGGTTAAAAAACTAGGGTTTTATTTTTGCATATATGACCCCTTCAATCATTTATGTTTGTTAAGTTACCCTCAAATCTTATTATTTGCAAAGCTATCGCTAGTTCTTAGTCGGGCCAGGAAACAGTTTTTCCGAATAAAAAAAAAATATTACCGTGAAAAGACAGCCTTCGTTGTGATTAATTGCTTTTTGATGGTCCAGTCGCTGTATTGTTGAACGTACTTCTGTTACTCTGTAAGCATTGATCAAAGCAAAGGCTGTTCATTTTTCGACTAGTTCGATTCCATAGTCTAATTAAATCGGTCAAAAAAGAAAGCTAATATAAATTTAATTAAACTCTAAACATAGATAAAACTTATATGAAAAAATAATTTGGAACCAATTTCATTTAAGGATCATTTTAGAAATCCACATATAGATAAAACTTATATGAAAAAAATAATTTGGAACCAATTATATTTAAGGATCATTTTAGAAATTTATTATATATGGTCATTTTACATTGGTCGGTAACAACGTTAGAGGGGTCGGTTGGAAAAAAATGGAAACTTCTAGGGGGCTTTGTGACACATTCCAAACTTCATAGGTATTGGTGGTAGACCTGTTCAAACGGGTCGGGTCAAAGGCCAGGCAAAACCGAGGCCCGGGCCTGGACCCAGTTGGCCCGGGCCAGGCCCGGGCACAGGCCTGAGCAGACCAAGCATCGGGTCGACCCGGTTTTTTCTTTTTTTTAAGTTTTTTTTCAAGAAAACATGGCAAAAAATAAAACAAAATTTTGACAAAAAACAATTATATTATTAATCGCTTGTAATTATATAGTCTATAAATACAAAAAATAAGAAAATTTAAAATGATAAAAATTACTTCTTTATAAATAATCAGTTAATCATCTACAATTATAAATTTATTTTGGAATTCGTTGCATCACAATAGATGAATACATCCCTAATGAATAAAAATTACATTATGCTTATTTAAGTGCAGTTATACAATTTAATTATATGATATACTTTTATAGTCATATTATATATATTTATATCGTTATATCTTAGCATCTATACCATGCTGAGAGAGAGAGAGAGAGAGAGAGAGGGTATAGCCATATATTATATATACATATATTATATGTAAATATATTATATATACTTATAAGTTATAACTTGAGCGTGTGAGAGAGAATCACATAAATATATATTATATATGTATTTCTTACATACTTACATTATGCTTATTTAAATACAATTATATAGTTTACTTATATGATATACTTTAATATATACTAGATGCAATGTACTTATATATAATTATACTTATGCACTTATATATACTTATATAACTGTAATTCTATAATATACACATATAAATATACTTATAACTACATTATATATATTTATATTCTTATAT
>BQKN01065290.1:202536-221109 GCA_022839385.1 Asparagus kiusianus
ATAAACCGGGCTGAGCCCAGGCTTCACCAAGATGGCTCGGGCCCGACTGGGTTCGGACCGGACACCAGACCGGGCCCGGGCCATGGGCCTGAATGGACACCCCTAATTGGTGGAATCTACAATGTTCATGGTAGTTTACTACTGCCAAAACTGTAAAGTTCATGTGTGTTTTTTGAGGATTTTTTTAATGAAATCGATAAGATGTCAAATGTTTTAGTTGCATCATAAGTCAAAAGCACAAGTTCAGAAATATAAGTAAAGGATAAGGTTAAACATGTAAATTTGATAGGTATGCATATACACTGTTGAAAAATTAACTAGAACTTTCAAAAACAAGGGAACTTTCTCTAGATATGATCAAGGGTGCAAAAACACTATCTTTAAGAGTAAATTTTCCCCCTCTAAGAGTATCTCTTGGTGCAATAGGTTATTAATAGCCTACCTCCAGGATTCAATGATCGTTGGCCGAGCAAGTGTTTACTCACAATGCTATAGGCCATTGAACAATTTAAGAGAGAAGAGAACCTATTTTTTCTCTGTTGTTTAGAGAGAAGTAATAATCACAAAGAAAACTTAGAGAGTGAGGGGGTTGGAGATCTTGTCAAATGAGAGAGAGAGAGAGAGAGAGAGAGAGAGAGAGAGAGAGAGACAGAGAGAGAGAGAGAGAGAGAGAGATTTGTCAAATGTCCAAAAAAATAAAAGTGCAAATTGAACATTAAGGGCCCGTTTGGATCGGGTATTTTGAAGGGGAAAGAATGGGGAAAGCTGTTAATTTGTCAGCTTTTTGGCAGCTTTCCTCTAAAATCGCCTCCATAAGAGCCGATTTTGGGGGAAAGCTGCTAAAAAGCTGACAAATTGGCAGCTTTCTCCCTCCTTTCCCCTTCAAAATACCCAATCAAAATAGCCCATAAGATTTTCTGGATCTGGTTGCCCATTTCTCCTTATTGGACTCTATTGGACTTGTGCACGGTGTAGGTGTCTAAAAATACCTATAGGTTCTCGCATGGAGGTCGAGACGAAGAGGAGATTGTTTGTTGAAAAATTGTAATAAAGAGAAGAAAAGAAATTTGACTTGTATTCTTTCAATCCCGATTACAACTTGATTACAAAAGAGAGGAGAACGAATTTGATTCTCCCCTTTGTTTAAAACTAGGTTCTTCACGGTAACGATGGAATGCCTCCTTCGATTGCTTGCGTCGAATTTGCCCTCCGTTGACGATCCGCACGTCTTGATTCACTGGAACGATATCACCTCCTCACGATTTGACGTTGTGGAGAACTTGCGTGGTAAGTTTGAAACTCTTGATGAGTTGATAACTCTGAACGAGTTAGAAACTCTTGAAAAAAAGTTAATTTGAACCGAGAATTGGTTCTCAAGCCAAGGTTGAAAGCTTCAAGGAATGCTCCAGAGGATGAATGCCGATCTCTTAATCTATGATGCTCCTCCTTTGCTGCCAAGTCCAGATCTAAAAATGCCAGCCTGAACTCCATTGAGTTTACCCATATTTATAGGGAATTAAGGGGTGTAACCGCCCCCTTAATTCTCTCCATCATGGGGTTGAGAGGGGTGTAACTGCCCCCTTAATCTGCTCCCAAGTGGGGCGGAAATCCCTCAGATCATGGAGGGAAAACGGTTCTGAAACCGTTCGACTCATATTTGAATGAGTCAAACGCCCAACTTGGTGTTCAGGACCCTAACCTCACGTCTTAGGATTGAGACGCGAGGTTAGGTGTTGACTGAACATCCAGAACGCGAGGGTCGCTCACGTTTCGCTTGTTGTAACGCGGGTCCGACTCCAGCGTTTTGATGTTGTAACGCGGGTCCGACTCCAGCGTTTTGATATTGTAACACGGGTTCGACCCTGGCGTTTTACTGTTGACACACGGGGAGGACCTCCGCGTCTTGTCTTGAAGAGATTATCACCAAGTAATCTCTTTTGTCATAGCGTTGCAAAGGTCATTGTCTTGTAATCTTCGTCTTGGCTCCTTGAGAATATGAGAGTCGTCAGATTGTAACTCCCGATGTTGATTGTGGATGCTGTTGAACCAGAGCTTTCATCGGTTATCGTGAAGATCGTCATATTATAACCTTCAGCGATCTACGTGAAAGTCTTCAAATTGTAACCTTCTTGAAGTCGTCAGATTGTAACATTCATCATCGGTGTTTGATGGGGGATAAGCTATCTATTGTGATTTTTAGACAGCCTACAGAGATGATAAATGTCATCATCCAAGTCAAGAAGGTTTATCCGAGTAGCCCGCGTGCTCACCGGCCATAGCCAAATGGTCAGCACGCTCATCGACCACTAGAATGGCAAATCAAGCGTCCTCTGCGCTCACCGGCCGCCTCTAATTAGCCCGCGCACTCATCGACCACCGGAACAATAAACCAAGCGTCTCGTGCGCTCACTGTCTACCTCCAATTGCCCTGTGCACTTATCAGCCAGTTCTAAGTGGCCCACGTGCTCAACGGCCACCGCCAAGTGGCCTATATGCTCATCGGCCATCGGAACGGGAACCAAGTGTCCCGTGCGCTCACCAGCCACCTCCAATTAGCTCGTACACTCATCATCTAGTTTCAAGTGGCCCGCGTACTCACCGGCCACCGCCAAGTGGTCCGCACGGTCATCGACCACCGAAACGGCGAACCAAGTGGCATGCCTGTCTGCCGGCCACTGTCAAGCGATCCACATGTTCACAAAACATACAAAGCGAATGTGTGAAGCAAATCAGTCAGCGAAACGACGAAATACACATAAACGACATAACAAGTTAAAAAACCAAAAAATCACAATAGCCGCTGGCGACCGAGTCATACGAAATCGGACTCGGCCAGGGCCAGTGGCCCAGCATAGGGCCGAGCCACTAGACAGTGACTCGTGCATATTTTATTCAAAAACGTGTTTTGATGGTTTTTGACGGGTTTTCACGGGATTTCTTCTGTTCTAGAGGTTTCTAACTGTTTAGATGTCATCTCTAAACGTGGTTATATGGTTATTAACTGAAGATAAGGCTGAATCCATTGTTCTTATCTAAACCCCCCCAATCGAAGCCTATAAATACAGGCCTGGGGGTTCATTTCATAAGGGTGGAAAAATAATCAAGAGGGGGAGGTGCTGCTAGTTTTGTGAGGGTGTAGCCACGAATTTCAGAGAGGGTTAGCTAGATCTCGAAGATCTCCTGTGCATAAAGAGTGGGTTTTGAGAGATCTGAGACCCTTAACATATTTCCTCCGGATCAAGCTTGGTCTTAATCTCGAGAAGAGTGGTAGTCTCGCTTGGTCGGGATTACCACTTCTGCGATTACTTCCTTCATAAAGTAGGAGCTTTGATTAACTTTTTCTGTTAACCGGATCTGATCTGCGATGATTCTTGGACTAACGCGTCTCTGGCACAAGCGAAGTTCCCACGTAAACAACGGGAGATAAACTGCTGTTGTGTGTAGTTTGACAAGAGTTGTAATCTTTTATTTTTATTGTATAAGAAGATCTTATAAAAAGATCAAATTTTCTCTTTTTTGAACTTGTAATTGATAAACGGTTGTAATGAGTTCATTGGCAATAAAATCAACTTTTGACCCAAACATGCTGGCGACCACAGTAGGAGCCAACAGCTTCCCTGTCGAAGCTGTCGTGTCACAACCACGGATTCGAATTCCGGTTGACGAAGAGGTCGAGTACGAGTTTGACCAACTGAAATTCGAGGAGTATCTATCGTCCTCCTCCAGATCCTCCATCCCTCACAAGCGCAGGAAGATCAATGCCCTCGTTGTTGCTGCAAACTCGCCTTGCAATGCCCCTCCGGCCTCCAACGAGTCTAGATCTACAGATCTGGAATCCTCCTCAATTAAGAAGATAGCCGCTGGAGGCGCACCTACTTTATCAAAGAGAGCTCGCCAAAGACAGCGCCGACGCCTCGCGCGCTAATTTGCTAAAGCTTTAGAGCCGATAGACGGGATCCGTCATGAGGCAAAATCTGAAATTCAAGGAGCGTCGAGTGCCTTAACAGCAAACAAATGACCTCTTCTCCAAGACAATGATGAATGAATGAGTCCACGTAAAAAGGACACATTCAACCCTCGAAGAACGGATCCAGAAACATCGTGCGTTACTTACGCATGTACGAATTCTCGTGTAAGAAGCGCAGAAGCTGAAGTAAAAAAGAGGTGGTCAAGAAGCCACCAAAACTATGCCAAATCTAGAAGCCAAAGTCCAAAATGGCGCCCGAAACCGTCAAAAAAAAATGAAAACTACCGTTTGTTGGGTCGGCCAGAACCAAGCCACAAAATGGTTGCTCGGCCAGAACTGAGCCACCAAATGGTGGCTCGGTCAAAACCGAACCACCAAATGGTGGCTCAGCTAAAGCCGAGCCACCAAATGGTGGTTCGCGCCTAACCCGAACCGGTTCGGTTTGCCTTGCATTCGGTTTACCTCAAGTGGCCCCTTTTCAGTCTCCGACAGTCTATATTCCTGTACTGATGAATCACACACCTCTGGTGGAGCCCCACGACAGCATGGATTTATCCCATTTCAAGATGAGGAGGGTGGATCACTAGGTCCTTTGTATGAGGATCGAGATAAAGTTTCGATCAAAGAACGTTTTGGCCCAGTGAATGAACCCCGAGCGACTCATCGAGCTGGGGTCACACACGCCCTTACAACAAGTCAGAGTCTTCCTATAATGGGAGAACTCATGTAACTGACCACTTCGGACTGTGAGTCATTATCCAAGATCCCGTTGAGGTCCCTTGCTCACGAAAGCATAGCTCCAAACGTGTGACTCTTGAGAATGCCAACAGACAGCAAATATTCAGAAGAAAACGTGTTTGTCAGACGACGATGTTATACCTAAGAAGTCGTGCCAATGCGCGATAGATTGCTCCGGTCATCATGTCGATGAGTTGTACTATTAGGCTGGGGGTACGAACAGATCTCGAAAGAGAAATGCCCGGAAGACAGACTTTCATTATCTGTGCGCCAAACTTATTATGGAAGTATTATCAGCGTGTAGCTACCCCAAAACCGCTCCACAGAGGGTCTCGCTATTCCAAAGGCTTTCCTCTGAAGCATCAAATACTAAGCCAAGACGTTTCTGCAAGAAACGATCAGCCGTTCAAGATGACGAACTTCTAGAAGTCATAATTAACATGGCTAATAAAGGAAAGTCAACTTAACCTTCTAGTTCTGATTCGCTCATATCGCATCGTCTAACCCGGTTACGATTGGGAACCATTAGACAAAGGGATTACTAGAGAGTGCAAAGGAGATTATCCTCGGATGATGAAGTATCAGATATCCACTCTGCAATCGCTTCTAACAATATGGTATCCAGCCCAGGACAATCTCGCGACGCACTTATGATCAACACTGAGCAAATGGCCAAAATCATCAAGGATGCTTTGGCTAAGCAAAAAGAGAACTTCAAGCTTGAATTGGAAATGGCCATGATGCGGATGAAGGAAGAGCATGACCAACAGATTCGGGCTTTGTCCAATCAACTTGGTGAATCCAGTCGTTACAATATTTCTAACAAAATAGGTAGCGATTCAGATGTGGATGAACACCTCGATGGAGACAACCCTCCGGCTGACCAGAATGTTAAGGGTGGCCCTACTGAAGACAACGACGCTGGGGGTGATCCCACCAAAAATAACAATGTCAGGGGTGGCCGCGTTGTTCCTCTTAGAAATTGTCCAAAGCAGGATACAGACGAGAATGAGAAGATGAAAGACCTCGAGAGCAAAATCAACGCTCTGATGTCTACTCGAGAGGTGAAGAAGACCGATATTTCGTGTCCCTATCTAAGAGAGTGGGAGTCGATCCCGTATCCAGCGAAGTTCAACCTGATCAACTTCACGTCGTTCGACGGAAAGGGCTCCCCCACTCAGCATTTAATTTATTTTAAGTCCCACTTGGGAGTGATAACTAGCAACGAGCCTTTGATGGTCCGATCATTCGTTGGCACTCTTCCCGGGCCTGCCTTTGATTGGTACTATCGTCTCAAGCTTGAAAGCATCAACGGCTGGGATGACATGGAAAGCTCATTCCTCGGTAATTTCTTTGATGATGATGTTGATGTATCCATCAGGACACTCTTTAAGGAGAAACAGGAAGATGAAGAGACGATCGACAACTTCATCAAGCACTTCCGAAATAAGTCGATGAATTGTCGAGATCCAGTCACAAAGGACTTCATCCTCCAAACCTGTCATAACAACCTATCCTTTGATATTTTGGAAGTTATGTGAGTATCACCGTCCAACATCTGGAAAGATTAAAGGTGCACGGAGAGCAAACCGAACGCTTTCTCAGAAGGAAGAAAGCCGAAAGAAGCCAACCGACGGCTAACCCTCCGAACTCAAGCTTCGTCTCCCGTGGTAAGAGGAAGGCACCTATAGCAGTTATTGATGTTAATTAGACGTCACGATAACAACCCTGAGGACAGCAAAAAACTTTGGATCTGAGACTCCAAAAAGATTACTCCTTCAAGAACGAAGATGTTCCAGTCATTTTTAAATCCCTTCTTAAGAACAACAAGATCAAGCTACCACCTATCGCAAATCAGGAGAAAGTTGATAATATTACGGATCTAAAGTACTGTGCGTACCATAGGAGGATCCTTCATCCTACTAAGGCTTGCTTTGCTCTCAAAAAGAGCATCAAAACCTTGATTGAAGCTGGTGTCATAATGCTAAATTAAGCTGAATGCACACTCCGAAGAGTATACGAGTATAAATTGCTTCTCAACACTCTAACTGGTGCACGAGTCTAAACTGCTCCTCATTGCTCTAACGTCTCAAGAGCCTAAACTGTGTAGACTCCGAAGAGTATAATAGTATAAACTACTTCTCAATCCTCCGATGAGTATAAAAGGTTAAACTGCTTCACTTTGACGGGAAGTTCCTGGAGAATTTTATACATAATATTCTTAAGGATAACCCGATCAAGCAACTGACTACAATGTTAGACCCAGTTTTATAAAAAAAGCTGGGGGTGGATAATTCATGTAACGCAAAGTTCCCGAAAAAATGCTATATAGTGTATTCTTAGGGATAACCCGATCACTATAAAAAATTAATGAATAAAAAACTCCCATTTGGACTCTGAATGCTTCCAAGAGTGAAACACATTCAATTGTCGGGATCAATTTCACAAACTTCCAAGCACTCTTTTGCTGAGACGAGATTTGATCACTTTGTTGGATCAATCTTCCCTCATAAAAAAACTCCCACTAATGTTTGATGATTCAAAATCTTCCACCATAAAGTCTCTCACTAATCAGATTAATTGATGGTGGGTCCACTAAAATTCTTTCTGGTTTAATCCACTCAAACTCCCGCTACCTCTGTACACTTAAAACTTCCATGGTTAGAGTCCGGACATAATGCTTGGAATTTTGACCTGTCAATCCTTAACGAATTTTCAAACCCCTTCATGTTAAGTTCTTATCATTTGACATCAAGAACCCCTACTGAGTAATCAGTACAAGTCAATACTCCCACTGTGATTTGTACTCCCACTCCTACTGTCTACCTGGTCAAACCTTCTTACAGTTAGCACCACAATCAAATTCCCATCTCGATTCTTTTCATGAACGAGAGGTCCACAAATTGAACGATCAAACCTTTAAACAGTTAGGATCGTCTCAAACCTCCATTTGGACAAACCTTCCTACAGTTAGGACCACAACCAAAATCTCCTCTTGATTCCTTCCATGAATGAGAGATTTACTTTCAAATTGAGCGATCAAACCTTCCTACAGTTAGGGTCATCTCAAACCTCCCACTTAGTTAAACATTCTTATAGTTAGAGCCAAAACCGCAATTCACTCTTGATAAACGAGCAACCCCCCTTTAGTTCGGTAATCAAACCTTCTGATAGTTAGGATTATCCGAATCTTTTCTATTCTCGGAGTGGAGATCCCACTCTTAGTTTTACCTTCCCGGATTCTTAAAGTGGAGATCACACTTTGAGTTTCCTTTGGCAACTGAAGATAGAATATAAAATTCTTCATTTTCAGCTTTGGGAGATAGAATATAAAATTCTTCCTCTCCCACATCGGATTCGTCTTTGCCCTAAGAGAAGACACAATCTTTCAACATTATAACTGCTAAAATCTGTGCTTCACAAGCATGGGAAATTTTATCCCGAAGCCTAAGTAGGGATAAGTCAGCGCCTAACACGCGTTGCCGATTAGTCTTTGACCGTAAAAAAAGATAAAAGCCCACATATTCGACATTGTGGTAGGTTGTTATTAATAACACCATAATCTGTGCCTTACACACACGAGGAATTTTTATCCTGAATCCTAAGTAGGGATAAGTCAGCGCTTAATACATGTTATCGGTTTAGTCTTTTACCAATTGACAAAGACACCAGAATCTAAGTCTGAGGACTTTTATCCCAAATTCTAAGTAGGGATAAGTCAGCGCCTAACACGTATTGTCGGTTTAGTCTTTCACCGATTGAAAAAGATACCAGAATCCATATCTGGGGACTTTTATCCCGAAGCCTAAGTAGGGATAAGTTAGTGCCTAACACGCGTTGCAGGTTCGTCTTTGATCGTAAAAAATATAAAAGCCCACATATTCGATATTGTGACAGGTTGTTATTAATAACATCATAATCCGTGCCTTACATACGCTGGGAATTTTATCCCGGATCATAAGTAGGGATAAGTCAACGCCTAACACGCGTTTCCGGTTTAGTCTTTCACCGATTGAAGAAGACACAAGATTAAGTCTGAGGATTTTTATCCTGAAGCCTAAGTAGGGATAAGTCAGCGCCTAATACGCGTTGTCGGCTAGTCTATTCCCGTGAGAAAGATAAATTCTACGTATTTAATATCGTAGCACTAAAAGACTTAACTCTTTTAGCATAACATTACATGTGGAACCGACTTAAACAATCCGTATGCTAGCCCGACTCAAACGGTAGTCGGTAAAGGCTCATCAAACCCGTTGATGACTGAGGGTTTGCCAAAAATCCTATAAAGGTAAGAGTTATTGCTACAACAATCTCATTAGTTGGTCTCGTGACTTGTGCATCCGACAACTTCAGGATAAGATCCATACATACAGATGAATTCAGCTTTAACAGTTGGTCCTTCAGCCTCGACATTTGGGACCGCCACGCTTAATACTTTAAGAGCTTAAACTGTATAGACTCCAGCAAACATACAAGTATAAACTATGTTAACGCCGATCAATGCGTTGCATCAAAGGTTAATGTCAGTCAACGCGTTGCAAATTAAAGTCAACGTTAGTCAACGCATTGACGATTTTGCCAAAATAAGGCGCACGCTAAGTAAAAAATTCCAGGTCAAAGGATGATTCCGGGGAGTTAACCACATTCAGATACAAACTCCCAAAAAAGATGATCAGTTTAACATCAATGACAAGAGCTAAGTTCAGAAACTTACGCATCAACTTCAGTTTAAGATTTTGACAACGGCCAGACGATAAACGCAGCGCTAGAGGAATTTTAGCTATTCGTCAAAATATTGAATAGACTAAAAATTAAAGAAGTCAAGAATTGAAGCCAACTATAGGTCCTTTGACACCGACTGAAGGTGGGGCCTATCACATCCAAAGTATTTCAGACTCCTCTATAAAGAATGAGACTGAAACACTTGGAGGGGGTATATGTAGGCGTCTAAAAATACCTATAGGTTCCCGTATGCAGCTCGAGATGAAGAAGAGATGATAAACGTTATCATCCAAGTCGAGAAGGTTTATTTGAGTGGTCGCGTGCTCACCGGCCACCGCCAAGTAGTCTGCACGTTCATCGGCCACCAGAATGGCAAACCAAACATCCTGTGCGCTCACCGGCCACCTCCAATTGGCCCGCGCACTCATCGACCACCGGAACGGCAAACCAAATGTCACATGCACTCACTAGCCACCTCCAATTGGCCCGCGCACTTATCAGCCAGTTCTAAGTGGCCCGCGTACTCACCGGCCATCACCAAGTGGCCTATACGCTCATCGGCCATCTGAACGGCAAACCAAGCGTCCCGTGCACTCACCAGCCACCTCCAATTAGCCCGCGCACTCATCAGCCAGTTCCAAGTGGCCCGTATACTCACCGGCCATCGCTAAGTGGTCTGCACGCTCATCGACCACTGGAACGGCGAACCAAGTGGCCTTCCCGCCCGTCAGCCACCGTCAAGCGATCCACGTGTTCATGAAACACACAAAGCGAATCGGTAAAGCGAACCACTCAGCAAAACGACGAAATACGCATAAATAACGTAACAAGTTAAAGAACCAGAAAATCACAATAGCCGCTGGCGGCCGAGTCATACCAAATCAGACTCGGCCAAGGCTAGTGGCTCGGCCAAGTCCGAGCCACCAGGAAGTGACTAGCATAGATTTTATCCGAAAATGCGTTTTGGCAGTTTTTGACGGGTTTTCATGGAATTTCTTCTGTTTCAGAGGTTCCTAACTGTCTAGATGTCATCTCTAAACGTGGTTATATGGTTATTAACTGAAGATAAGGCTGAATCCATTGTTCTTATCCAAAAACCCCTAACCGAAGCCTATAAATACAGACCCGGGGGCTCATTTCATAAGGACGAAAAAATAATCAAGAGGGGGAGGTGCTGCTGGTTTTGTGAGGGCATAGCCACGAATTTCAGAGAGGGTTAGCTAGATCTCGGTGATCTCCTGTGCATAAAGAGTGGATTTTTTGAGAGATCTGAGACCCTTACCCCATTTCCTCCGGATCAAGCTTGGTCTTGATCTCGAGAAGAGTCGTAATCTCGCTTGGTCAGGATTACCGCTTCTGCAATTACTTCCTTCATGAAGTAGGAGCTTTAATTAACTTTTTCTGTTAACCGGATCTGTTCTGCGACAGTCCACAAACTAACGCGTCCACGGCACAGGCGAAGTTCCCACGCAAACAACAGGAGATAAACTGCTGTTGTGTGTAGTTTGATAAGAGTTGTAATATTTTATTTTTATTGTATAAGGAGATCTTATAAAAAGATCGACTTTTCTCTTTTTTTCGAACTTGTAATCGATAAACGGTCGTAATGAGTTCATTAGTAATGAAATCAACTTTTGACTCAAACATACGGGTGAGAGCCCCTTTTTTCCTAGGCCAATTGAACACATTAAGAAAGAGAAAACATATTTAAACACTCCAAACTCTTTCTTATGTTGAATTAAAGATAACGCTTAATTTTGAGATACACTGAAAAACTCCACTACACTTAAAACTCCACGAACTAATTGCCTCCACTGAGAAGGTGAATATTTTTGTAGCCACTTATTTTATCTTTTGAGGGTGGCAATCAATTAGAAAGTTACGAAGGTAACAAAAATTGTCCTCTTTGTTTCTTCAAGATCCAATAATGACTTATTATCTCACAATCACCAGATCCTACACCCCCTCATTCCATCCCAAAGGAATCGGCTCTCACTTAAAAATTATATATAGCATGGGTTAAGACAATGATGATTTCCATTTCTTCGCAACAAAGAATCACACCTCCAAAGGCAACTCATGAGTCGTGCATGCCTCAGTGCCCCGAACATTATAACCCTCCCATAGCCTTGATCACTCACACGTGTGTCATTCCCTCATAAACAAATCCACTTGTGCCGTCTACACGTGTATGATGATGGAGGCTCTCAACTCCCAAGTTGACCAAACCCCTCTACCCTTGAGCCCCTTACCTAACCTTACATTATAAAATAATATGCGAACGTTCCAAACCCCCGCGAGAACTTTGAGGTACCTTACAAAATACCCCTATAACTTTAGATTCCCAAAGGATGCACCGTTGTTCTTCTTGTGTAGTGCTTGCTGACCTATTTAATACTATTAAAAGGTCTGCTAGATCAAAAAGAAAAATGATAGAGACACACCCCCAACCACAACCTCAATCATACCCCCTCTCTCATTTGCTACAGTATGCACCGAGCCTCATATTGGATTTTAAAATTTTAAAATCTCATGTGAGGTCCGGTACACTGTAACAAATGAGAGAGAGGGTATGGTTGAGGTTGTGGTTGGGGGTGTGCTCCTAGTGCCACCCGATCAAAAATTTTATGAGGATTTTTTTGAGACATCCAAAAGTTTAGAGGATCTGGCTGGGGAAAAAAATATTCTGAGGGTTTTCATGGGAGTCCCCCCAAGTTCAGGGACTTTTTTGTGTAATTTACCCTAAAATAATTAACATTAGGAAACCACTAGTGGTGTGACAAAAGCACAAGGGATGAAAAAAAAGGAGAGAAAATAAGGGGGAGGGTTGACACTTCAGCTTGAGTTTATACGATATATTATTATGGTAGTGATGGGAGATGAGGGCAAAAGGGGCTCCAAAGTGTAACGCATGGCATGGATCCTCCTTCCCTTTATCTTTCCTGAGCATTCCTTTTGGAATAATTTAAGAGAGGGAAGGGGAGGCATGCAAATATTTTTCTAGTCTTTCTTTTCTTTCCTTTTGTGTTGTTTGTGTGTAGTGTTGGGTTAATTTGTGGCTTTCCAAGCGTGGTGTTTTTGTTGGAGTATCCACGAACCGAATGGCTCCATGCTTTTTCTCACTGAGCTTGACCCCCCGCATACTCCTCATGAGTCAAGGGGAGTGTCACCTTAGTGGTAGGCCCCTCCCTCTCAATAGGCTTGCTGAGGCTTTCATAGCACCTTGGATTATGTTCATAATAGTGGTGGCAACGGGTCGGGTTTGCATTTGTTCAGACCCGAATTCAGCTCCATCCGTATACGTTCAATGCATACACGATCCTTTAACTAAACGGGCCACATATCTAGGGCTGTCCAAAATGCCCGCGGCCCGGCCCGGGTATTGCACGGACACCCGGGCCAGACTCGGGCCCGGGCCAGGGTCCGGACCCACGAAAACGCGCCCGGTCTGGACCTGCGCCTAGCCCGGAACAAGTGTCGGCCAGGGCACCAAAACCGGGCCGTGCGGCTCGGGCCCGGACCCGGCCGCAACGGTCACCAGAGGTGACCGTTGCTGAAAAATGCCGGGCCGGGTCGGCCTGGCCCGATACCAACGGTTACCTCTCGTGACCGTTTGGCAGAATTAGTCGGGCTGGGCTGCCCGATAACGGTCAAAATTGGGTTTTGACCGTTTTGCCCCTAAAAACGGTCAAAAATGACTGGAATATGAGGGTTTTTTTGTCATTTGCCTAGGAGGTTGCCTCTATAAATAGAGGGAGGTTTGCACTTCTTCTCCTCACATCAAAACTCATCTACTTCTCTCTAATACTCTCTTAAAATCTCTTATATTTTCTAATATTTCTATCAAATGGCTTCTGGATCTGATTATGAAGAGCAACATCTATCTCCTACCGATCAAGATATGAGTCCTCCTCCTACAACAACTACTCCTCCTACCGGTGTTAATCCTGAATCTGGTGACGACGAATCTGTACCAAGAGCTCCTAAAAGGCCGAGATCCGATATGTGGAATTTTTTGAGAAGATAGACGTCACCAAGAATGAACACGGTAGGATCATCACACAGAAGGCTAAATATGCGTTGTGCAGCCAGACTTTCCAAGCTCATCATAAGAGCGACACCAACCACCTCAAACACCAAATAGAAAAACACAACAAATGCCAGAATCCTCAAGGTGATATCTGACAATCTATGATTTCATAATCCTTCTCTTCTGGTAGTCTCAGTAGTTGGAATTATGACGTTGTCCGAGCCAGGAAATACGTAATCAGGTTTATCGTTCTTAAAAACCTTCCTTTTAAATTAGTAGAAGACGATGAATTTGAAGATTTGTTTAGAGATGGTTTTTATCCCGCATTTACAAAATTTTCTCGTCAAACCTGTCAACGTGATATTTTAAAATATTATCAGGAGGAAAAAGAAAAAAAAATTCTTATTTTAAAAATTTAAACTGTAAATTTTCTTTAACTTCTGATATTTGGACATCTATAGTGCAAACTGGTTATTTATGTATCATAGCATACTGGATTGATAAAAATTGATAAATGTTTAAAAGAGTTATTTCTTTTATTATAATTGAAGAGTCACATACTGATATTAATATTACAAATTTAATAATTGAAGAACTTATGAAACTAGAAATTGATCAAAGAATATTTTTTCTTTCACTAGATAATGCAAGTAATAACAATGTAGCTGTTGATTTTATCAAAACAACTCTGTTTTTGCCATGTCATGGTGAACTCTTTCATGTTAGATGTATCTGTTATATTTTAAATTTAATTGTTCAAAGTGTATTTTCTGAAACTAAACCCATGATAGGAAAGGTTAGAACAATTGCTAATATGCACAATGCTTTTGAAATTCACCAAGATGAACCTCAACCTCAACTAGAGCAACAACCCCAACATATACCACAAACCACTGATGAAGCCGGACGCTCTTCTTCTCATATTCCACCACCAATGGCACCAATGCATGAATCCTCTTGTTTCTCTGACGCACAATACAATACAATGTCCGCTAGAATTCTGGATTTGGAATCAGGTCAAAAAGCTTTTTATGATCAAAATGTGCTTATGCTGAAAAGTCAAGAAGCTTTAACCAACAAATTTGATATTCTGAAAATAAAGTTTGACACAATGAATATGAAGATTGATACCTTGGACATGAAGCTCAGTGCCTACTTCTAAGGAAATCAACCTCCTCCAGGACCTTCATGTCAGAGAAACATGCATCATGTAGGGTTTGACTTTAGTTTCATGTTTATGTTAAAAACTATGTGTTATATTGGTTTGTTTAAGTTTATGTGTCAGAAACTATATGTTAGTTGCTTTAAGACTGATGTAATATGTTGTTTTTTTTATGTTTATGTTGCTTATGACTATGTATGAATTTATGCTTCTTTTAATCATGCTTACTAGGTTTATATTTGATATTTTTTGTTCATGAGATACTTTTATTACAAATAGATTGTGAAGATGAAAATTGTCGAAATTTTGATATTTATGGCAAGTCTTTGCCTACCCATATGGATGGGTGAAGTGATGGACTATGTTCACAATTTGGAAGACCTTTTTGAAGTTTTAGCTCGTGAAGAGGAAATTATGACATGCTTAGGTTAATGTGTATTTCTTTTTGTTAATAACAAAGGGGGAGAATGATATTAGAATTATGTTATATATAATTGTAGGCTGTCTAAAAATCACAACGGATAGCTGATCCCCACAAGATTATAAGGCAATGGTTCCTTCAAATCAAGAAGCAGAATTCATCCTTGCGATCGAAACAGAAGAGATTTCTAAATCATTACATCCGCAGCATTATAATCGCTACAAACACGACCTCATGTTTGAGATGATTGATCTTGATGGTTGTGATAATAACATGACCAATATTATATTAGCAACTATTAGAGATGCTGATGAATAATGGAATGATTTCAGAAATGAAAGGTTGGACTTAGTTGGTGAGTTGCTTGGTAGAGAGCTGTGGTCAAATATTCGTCTAAAAGACACTATGGATGTTGATTCCCGACAAGTTCCAGCAATAAAAGCTACAATCAAATAGCTTTCGGGTCGATAAGCGGAAAACTGCAAATGGAGGACTTTTCACATAGATCGAGAAGAGTTACAATTCGACGACACTTCCGACAACTGATGGAAACTCTATTCAGCAGTCTTCACAATCTTCAGTGAAAGTTACAATCTGACGACTTTCACACTCTACAACAGCTAAAAGCTAGGATTACAGAACAACGATCCTTGCAACATCCTACAGAAGAAGTTACAAGTCAACTAACTCCTTCTAAAATGCGGAAGTCATCCCCGCGTCACAATTTTGGAAATGCAGGCGACCCTCGCGTTTCCAAGCAACAACAAATCAAACGTGAGTGACCCTCGCGTTCATTGGTGTTCAGACAACACCCAACCTCGCGTCTCAAATCTAAGACGTGAGGTTAGGGTCCTGAACGCCAATGTGGGCGTTTGACTCATTCAAATATGAGTTGAACGGTTTTCAGAACCGTTTTCCCCACGATCTGAGGAAATCACGCCCACTCAGGAGCGGATTTAGAGGACGGTTAAAACCTCTTATCCTCCTATAAAAACTGGGCGAACCCAACGAATCAAGGGTTAGATTCTGGAGGCTGGCTGAGGGGGGATAATCAGATCAGGCAGAGATCCTAAGGATCTCAACCACCTAGCTTTGGTGGTTCAGTAACAGCAGCAGCGAAATCCTTGAAGATAGGATTTTTGAATCGATATCAGAAGATTAAATCTGAGAGGATTCTTCAACAACAGAATAACAGCTTGATCATTAACCGAATTTTCGGTTCTAACAACTCTATCTACAGAGTTTTAACTCGTTCAGAGTTCTTAAACTCATAAAAGAGTTACGTATAAAACTTCCCACAGAAGTTCATCGTTCCCACGAGACAAGAGACGGTCAGATCGTCAACGGAAAGCAAATTCGACGTGAGCAATCAAAGGAGGCATTCCATCGCTACCGAGAAGAACCCAGTTTTAAACAAAGGAGAGAATCAAATTCGTTCTCTTCTCTTTTGCAATCAAGTTGTAATCGAAATCAAAGAAATACAAGTCAAATTTTTTTTGTTTTCTTCATTGCAATTTTCCCACATACAACAATCAAAAATATGAATCGTAGACTCTAATATGCTTTTATGCAGGGGGAGTAAGTATATTTGTTTATTAATGTCTATTTCTTTTAAAATATATTTACATACGCATAAATTGTTTGTCATCATCAAAAATGGGGAGAATGTTGGATATCATGTCTCCATGATATAATTTTAATGATAACAATTTATTCATAACATGAATCACTATGTGTATTATTATGCACTAACATTTCAGTACAAATTTTAACATGAACAAGTGTAAGATGAGTTCAAGGCATTATGAAGTAAAGAAGATGAAGAGCTTATGTATCAATGTAATTTTTTACATTCTCTTTACTTAGAAATTTTGTACAAGCCTTGATCACTCATACATACACACACATAGAGATTAGAACACATTAACACAGACTTAATGTGTTGGTTAATAATAGAAATCTCCTATGTTAACCATTCGAGTATTTAGTTAATCATTGAGTCTAAAATATTTCATACATAACATTTTCACTTCTTAATAGTCGACTAATTAGATTAGTAGTCGACTACTGAAGTTTAAAGATCAAAATATAAGTTTCTCTAAAATTACAGAGTAGTCGACTACTAATGATTATAGTCGACTACTTAGATTTGAGTTTTGATTTACAGAACTTCTGTTTACAGAGTAGTAGACTACAACTAACTATAGTCGACTACTGAGCATTGAAATTTATATTACAAAACATCTGTTTTACAGAGTAGTTGACTAGTAAGGATTATAGTCGACTACTCAGCTTCAATTTTTGAATTCCAGATTGTCTGTTCTACAGAGTAGTCGACTAATGATCATTGTAAGACAATTTTTCTAAACGTTTCAGGTCTAAATTTGAAACAATTTTTAGCCGTTTATATCTGTTTAATGAGTTCAAAAATGTGTCATTTCAAGGGATATAAATAGGTTAGAAGTTCATAATTTTGGATCACAAAAATATAGACATAAGATTGAATTTGTATGAAACTCAAGTGATAGAAAATCTGATTTTTTACTTGAGTAGTGAGAAAAACAAAATTCTGCAACAACAATTTTTTATCTTCATTTATACAAGATTTTGAAAAGAATTCAGAGAACAAAAGAGTCTATAAGCCACTGTTGCACATCACAAACTTATCAAGGCTTATAGAAGATTTGTACATTGATTCAAGAAAAAGGATTCTCTCAAGTGTGAGAGGTGTAATCTCTTGGTGAAGAGATTAGTTGCAATTCGTATGATTTTGCAAATTGGTCAGGTTTGTGTTTTGATTTTGTAAGTTTATTCAAAATCATAGTGAAAACTCTCAAGCGAGATTTGCTTGGGAACTGGATGTACACCAGGAAGGTGGAACCAGTATAAATCCTTGTGTTTGTATTGTTAATTTTCTGTGATTATCATTTCTTCTTTGTAATTTATTATCTACTTTGCATTAAATTTTATAAAACACTATTCACCCTCTCTAGTGTTTTTAGTATGATTAGATCAGATCCTACATGATCGATGACCACAGGACATCCTTAGATCCGTATACTGTACAAGCGGTGATGTGCTTACAAGATTGGTGGAGGTACGAGAAGCGAACACATGACATCGATCAGATGACTGAAAATAAAGATAAATTTAAAGAGTTGGGACTAGTATATATGTTTAAAGATTAGATAATATTCATCAAATTGTAATTTTTATTTCTTAGCTTTAAATTTGTAATAAATTATTTCGGAAAAAGTTACAAATGATAGTGATATAGGTGAGTAGGTGCCAACCTAGTTGGGATATACTCATCTATTGTGATGCGACGAATTCAGAAATAAATTTATACTTGTAAATGATTTACTGATTATTAATAAAGAAGTTATTTTTATCATCTTTTATTTTTATAATTTTTTGTACTTATAGTTTATGTTATTTCAAGTTATTAAAAAATTTATGTCATTTTTTATAATTTTTATGTATAGTTTATGATTTATGGGGATTTTAAATATTAAAAAAAAACAAAAAAAAAA
>BQKN01065290.1:231109-242177 GCA_022839385.1 Asparagus kiusianus
ATACATATATAAGAGAGAGTATACTTATATATACTTATACATATATATAAGTATTTATACTTATACATATATATAAGAGAGAGTATACTTATATATACTTATACATATATATTTATACTCTCTCTCTTAGTATATAAGTATATATAAATATACTCTCTCTTATATAAGTATATATAAGTATACTCTCTTTTATATAAGTATATATATGTATAAGTATGATCTCTCTTAATATATGTATAAGTATATATAAGTATACTCTCTCTTATATATGTATAAATATATATAAGTATGCTCTCTCTTAATATAAGTATATATGTAAGTATATTCTCTCTTATATATGTATATATCTCTTATATAATTATATATATGTATAAGTATGTTCTCTCTTATATATGTGTACAATGTATACTCTCTCTTATATATATTTATACTCTCTCTCTCTTAGTATATAAGTATACTCTCTCTTATATAAGTATATATATGTATATATAAGTATACAGTGTGTACTCTCTTTTATATATATATTTTTTTACCAGCTAACGTCGGATATTGGATGTTATCTAATCTTATATTATATATCAAAGTAATACGAAATATATAAATGTAGTATATATCAAAGTAATACGAAATATTAATTGATAAATATCATAACTACCATTACCGAAAGATGATAGCATGATATATAAGCTTTTATGATAATCATTAGGCGTTTTAAGTTTGTAATATAATGTGAGTTATAACTCGGAGAAGTAGCTCGCCTAATTCAAAAAGCCCCATAATAATGCCGTCAAATCAACACTCCTGATTTTCCACTGAGTATGCATGCTTACCGGACTAAAGTGCACGATTAGCACGCACGAGAAAAAAGGTTGCCCATGCAACATGTTGGATTTGGGAGTGTAGACCCAAACATGTGAACAAAATTAGCACGCACAAAAATCCCCTGATTGGTCGACCGAACAAGCCCATCGGTCGACCGATTCGACCGACAGGAACAAGTCGATAAAATTTCTCTGGTCAGTCGACCAACGGGAAATATCGGTTGACCAATATTGTGCACAAAGCAGACTCAGTATAATTTGTTCTTGTCAGTCGACCAATGCAAGTGCATCGGTCGACCGATAGCGGGTCAAACGCTTTTCCTGATCCGGTTGGGAGTTAGGGTTTGTATAATATAAGGAGTGTTTGACTATTGTTTGGTGCGTCCTTGTAAGAGTATTTTGAACACTTTGAGAGAGAGATCTCAGAGAGAGAGATAGCCGTTTTGCAAGCTTGTAATCTTCATCAATAATCAAAGAAATTCTAGTGTGACTCCCGAGGACGTAGGCACGTTTGCCGAACCTTGTTAAATGTGGTGTTCTCTTCTTTATTTGTTCTTTCCTGCAAGTTTTTTTCCGTTTTGCTGTGAGTTCTTGTTTGCTATTTGTCCATCACAAGATCCGGAGGGCACGAGTTGTCGATAGGTTAACCTCAACAACTGGTATCAGAGCGAGGTTTTGATAAAGATACGTGTGAGAGCTATGGAAGAAGAAGGTAAATCGAAGATTGAGAAGTTTGATGGATCAGACTTCGCCTACTGGAAGTTGCATATGGAGGACTATCTGTACCAGAAGGATCTTTACTGCCCGTTGATGAGTAAAGCCAAGGGAAAGAAGAAGGAGGAGACAGACGAAAATTGGGAAATACTAGATCGGAAGACTCTAAGGCAGATTCGGTTGTCGCTCGCAAAGTCAATCACCCATAACGTATTGAAGGAAAAAACGATGGTGGGGCTTATGGAAGCGCTCGCAAAGATGGACGAGCAAGCGTCAGCTGCAAAAGCAAGGTGCATCTCGTCAAGACACTCTTCAACATTAAGATAACAGAAGGCTATTCTTTCACGTTGCATCTCAGTAATACGAAATATTAATGGATAAATATTATAATTACCATTAATAAAAGATGATAGCATGATAAGCTTTTATGATAATCATTAGGCGTTTTAAGTTTGTAATATAACGTGAGTTATAACTCGGAGAAGTTTTGAGTAATCTAGCAATACTAGCTCGCCTAATTCAAAAAGCCACATAATAATGCCGTCAAATCAACACTCTTGATTTTCCACGAATATGCATGCTTACCGGACTAAAGTGCACGATTAGCACGCACGAGAAAAAAAGTTGCCCATGCAACAAATCACATCCTTAATTCCATTGTTGTCAACAATAAATCAATGGCATCTTTTAATCCTTTTCCCCTCCTTCTATTGGGCTTGATGCTTTACTAGGTACAACGAAACCTAATTTGTTAGGCAGAAAATTTTCCATTAAATACAGATTTGTGAGGACTCTACATCAAGGGATTTTTTATTTTTATTTTTTCGGTTTGGGGAGGGAACTTTCCCATGATACTTCAGACCATGGGGTATCAAAGAGTCGAACCTGAGACCTCGGATTAGTAATGATAGACAACTTACCGACTCGCTAAACCTTCTTGGATAGTAATTATTGTTAAAGATAGTAACATATATTCTCTTGATATCCTATCTTTTCATTTAGGTAGCATATAATATTACATTCGGTAGTATATTCGATATTTTATTGTCTACCTCTATTGACGCTTTTCATATTGAGTATTCGAATGGTATAAATCCATGTCTATCTTGTTCATACAAAAGATAAAGCCTTCTTCTTTAATTATCAATTACTAGGTACAAAGACAAACATAGAACATCAAAAATGGATTGGAGAAGCATATGTGAAAATAATTCACAATGGATTTTTTGGAAAAGAATTAAGGATTCAGATAGAAAGTTAATTTGATTCACAGCTTCTGTTTAAGGTCCATTTAACTTCTTGAGGGGGCTGATTTACCCTCTTCGCATGTGAGGCCAATTTGTGGTCCAAATGAGGGTGAAGGTTGTTGGGCTTTGATACCACTTGTTGTGTGCGGAAGCCACTTGTTGTGCGTCGAGGAGTCAAACCAAACACCGAGAGAGAAGGCAACTCAAATCAAATAATAATGACACAAACTCAAACACAAAGTTTAACGTGGTTCGGCAAATTGCCTACGTCTACAGGGCAAGAAGGGGAGAGATTTTCACTATAGAGAAAGAAAGTACAAAATAGAGATTACAAGATCACTCAAACTAACGTATCAAACAAAACCCTGAAATCTCTCACAAAACCCTCAAACAATTTGCTCAGAAAAGAACTCTCTTTTCTGTGCTCAAAACTCTCATTCAAGCTACCCCAAAAGTGATCAATATGATCCAATAAACCCTAAACAAATCGTATTCCTATTTATATAAAACAGGAAACCCAAACAGTGCATGCAACCGAAGCAGGCCCAGACCTGACTCGCGGTCGACCACCGAACCCATCACAGTCGACCGAATCCAACGACTGAAACTAAAAAACACTACATGATTTTGCCGGTCGACCGCCGCCCTACTTACGGTCGACTATGAAAAGTCCAGAGATTTTCCCTGTGTTGTGCACGTTCGCGGTCGACCGCAACGCCACTTACGGTCGACCATGCAGCATCCAAAATGTTCACTGCTTCAAAAAATCCGAACTTTGTCGTTGTGTCGCCAATTCTATAATTCGCCACCTCAGCGAAGTCTTTCCAAAACTAAGCCGACACCAACCAAATCAAACATCTCACTTGTTGTGTCCAGTATGAAGTGAAACAAAATCACGACAACGGACTCTATCCATAACAAGTTAAGACACAAATGAGAATGCGAACAAACTCCAAAACGTCGGTATCAACCCATCAAATCGGCTGCATCATAAATGACTACCTACGTATCTTTTTGCCCAAGGAATCAAGCCTTCACGTAGTTCCCCAAATGACCTCCAAAGGCCTTTAATCAAATAGAAAAGTTCTCAACTCTTCACTAACAATTATGCATCTGATAGATCTCCAAATGGCCCCAAAGTGAAATAAATCAAACACCTCCACCTGAGGTGAACCAATGATCATATCCAAATCATATCCACCAGCTGCATTCGAATCAACCAACTCGTCATCTTCATCCAAATCCAAATGATCCCCTAACTGTGTCACCTCAGCTGGAATCCCAAATGATGTAGTATGATCTAGAGTATGTGTAGTAATCTTCACCCAATATGGAGTAGCATAACTCTCCACCCGCTGTGATGCATCTAAGGTCTGTCCAAAACTCTTCACCTGCTGAGAGTCAATTAGCTCCCTCATCGAAGCCTTAACCGAAGTGATACTACCAGAGCAAACATCCAATAGAGTTTTACCTCCAATTGCAGCAGTCAACAACCTATGACCAAGATGACCCAAATATGTCAAAACCTTAACATCAGAATCAATGCTCAACATTAAACGTCGGTCCTCCTCTAGCAAGGAACAGCTCACCAAATCTGTCATCTCATCTCGTTTCCCTAAGATTTTCTTTCCACCGAAGTGTCTCAAAATGCCATGAATTCGGCTCAAATGCAGAAATAGATCCCTCTTGTACCTCTCACTAAAATCAGAATGAAGTACCTTCACCTTTTTGCCAATCTCATACTTCTTCAATCTGTTAGAGACTACTAGGACTTTATCCAATCAGGATTTGGTTACAACCCAAACATGCCTAGAACATCCACCAACAAAGGAAACCAAACATCTATTACCTCTTAATGATGCCTCCTTGGAAGGCCCCCAAATTCCCATGTGAACTCCATCGAAAAGACCCTTCATGCGGTGAATAGAGGTGCTAAACTTTACCTTGGTCTTCTTGTTCACATCAAAATGTTCACTGGACTTCAAATTGCAGGTCGATGCACCCATCTCCAAATCAATACTGGAATGACCAAGCCTCAAATGTCGTAGTCTAGTCGAATTACTAGAAGTCGTCAGCTCTCCATCTGTCACCGTATTCCCAATCAAATAGTACAAGCTATTCTTCCTGACGCCCTTCATCAAAATACGAGAGTCTTCCATAATCTCGATAATCATGTCCTCGATACGAACTCTAAAACCCTCTCCAACCAAAGCTCCAATTGAGATCAAGTTCTTCCTTAAAGAAAGAACATATCTCATACGATGTAACTCTCTAATTGTCCTGTCATACATCTTGATGCGAATTCTTCCTATCCCAAGGATCTGACATGCACGGTTGTCACCTATGTACACCACACCACTCTTCAGCTTCTCAAAACTGACAAACCATCCCCTTCTAGGGCATACATGATAGGTCGTACCACTATCCAACATCCACTCAGATTTATCCGAATAGCAACTTGTGGGACTGATAGCGAATAAACAGATGAGTCAGAAAGATTATCATCCGATATAATGATGTTCGCTTCTGATGATGATTGCTTCCCTTTTCCCTTCTGCTTATTCTTCATCCAATCTCTGAGTTTTGGACAATCTTTCTTCTAATGACCAGTCTCTTTACACTAAGCACATTGGTCTTTACCAACTGTAGGATGCCCCATTCTAGACTGTGACTTCCCATTCTTTCGGTTTGGATTCTTCCCTCTTACGATCAATGCCTCTGTTGTTGTGTCACTTGTAGACTCCTTATCTTTCTTTCGAAGCTGATAATTCACAAGTGCAGTAGTGATCTCACTATATGAAAAAGGACGCCTTCCTATTAATTAGGGTAAGAATAAAGGTCTCATATTCCTCATCTGGCAAAGAACTCAACAATAACAAAGCTTTGTCTTCATCCTTTATCATAACATCCATATTCGTCAAATCCGCAATAAGCTTCATGTAGTTTTTCATGTGATCACTAATGGAGGTTCCCTTCTTCAATTGGAAGCGATAAAGTCTCCTCTTCAAATGCAAATGATTTTCCACACTCTTGGTCATATATACTTGCTCTCAAGGGTCTCCCAAATCTTCTTAGTCGAAGTCTCATTCATCACATCATACTTTAAATCTTGAATCAAACAAGACCTAATCACACCACACGCCGTTCTGTTCATCTTCTTCTAAACCTTCTCATCAATATCATCTGGTTTGCCATCCAATTCTAAAGTATCTTCTAAATTTTGCGCGTTCAGCGCATCCAAAACCTCACATCTCCATAATCCAAAATTGTTTGTGTCATTAAACTTCTTCACATCTATCTTCGTAGAGTGGATATTCAAATTTTGAATGGTCTTCACGCCAGAAGCACCACCCTCAACACCCGAAATACATTCTTTCCCAGTCATCTTCCTCAACATACCAACAACCAATGCGAAATAAACTGAAGAATAGATCCAAAACTGAGAAACGATAGAATTTTTACTAAAAAGATCTCACCTTTAACTCCAAACGAAGCCCTAGCCGAACTTTCAAAGTGATCTACTCCTCCAAATAGCCCAAGTATAGCCTGAGCTCTGATACCACTTGTTGGTCTCTGATATCACTTGTTGTGCGCGGAAGCCACTTGTTGCGTGCCGAGGAACCAAACCAAACACCGAGAGAGAAGGTAACTCAAATCAAACAATAATGGTACAAACTTAAACACAAAATTTAACGTGGTTCATAAAATTACCTACGTCCACGGGGTAAGAAGGGGAGAGGTTTTTACTATAGAGAAAGAGAGTACAAAATAGAGATTACAAGATCACTCAAACTAAACTCTCAAGCAAAACCCTCAAATCTCTCACAAAACCCCCAAACAATTTACTCAGAAAAGAACTCTCTCTTTTTGTGCTCAAAAGCTCTCTTTCAAGCTACCCCAAAAGTGATCAATATGATCTAATAAACCCTAAACAAATAGTTTCCTACTTATATAAAACAGAAAACCAAAACAGTGCAGGAAACCGAAGCAGGCTCAGACCCGACTCGCGATCGATCGTCGAACCCATCGCAGTCGATCGGATCCAACGACCGAAACCAAAAACACTACAGGGTCTTGCCGGTCGACCGTCGCGCCATTTGCGATCGACCGCGAAAAGTCCGGAGATTTTCCCTGTGCTGTGCACGTTCGCGGTCGACCGCAGCGCCACTTACGGTCGACCGTGCGTCATCCAAAACGTTCCCTGCTTCAAAAAATTCGAACTTCGTCCCTGTGTAGCCAATTCTACAAAGGTCCCTGTAGAACCCAACGGCATCACAAGAGTGATCAAAAGTTTGATTAATCTGTGCATTAATTGAGCATATGACACCAAAGATATTTTGGGTAGTGATCACCAAGTATACATCAATCCTGTTTATACCGAATCAGAGTGACTAAGGTCAACAAGTTAATTAGTCATAAGTGGATGGGCCGTGAAGATAATGGTAGGCGTCTTGCCATTGATGGCTCTCGGTTCAGACCAAGCCGTAGCTAGTCATGGATGATGGATGAAGTCAATATATGACAGATAGGTGTCTGGATTAATTTGGCTCTGTGTCTCTGTTCAAGACCTGACGTGGTGCGATGCGTGACCCCCCATTCCGAAACCAGAGCTGGAAGATCACGACAGGTGTGCCTACCAAACACTAATGTATTCGCAACTTGTTTAACAAACTAAAACGCATGCTAATTAGCCATTATTAGCAACCCTCTCATGTGACAAATCATGGGATTTAATTTATCTAATCAAAAGTCCACTTAAACGCTTCTTCATTAATTATCACCCAAACGCATGAAGGTGGGGTTTTAAAGCCACCTAAAGCGTGGACCTTGCACTATTGACTCCCTCTTTTTCCCCTTTGTTCCCTCCCCTCTAAACATGGGAGCGTGACTTGTGAAAAGAATATTAAAACTATATTTATATTAGTAATCTTTGAGGTTTTTAAACTAAACTAATCTGGAGAAGATCTTCCTCTGAAATGAAAACCCAAGATTCGGCAGAGGTCGGAATCATGGCACGCGTAGTTTTAAAACGTCTTTTCCCCTTGCTTCCTGCTTTGTATATTCCTTGGAGTGCACTAGCCTCATTTGCCTTTAGGGGAATCAAATCCCCAAAATCTTTGCTGCAGCCTCGAAGTACTATTAGATTAGTGCTTGGTGTGCGTAGAGGCATGAACGCTTTACAAGGAAAATGATAGTGTGTGTAGCTCGCTTACATTGAAATTATGGTGTGGTGGCTTCGGCTTTAATGAAGGGTTTTGTGAGGAGGTGCTTTTTGAAAAGAGAAGACATATGGTCCATCTCAGCGTATGTTTTACGTGATGCGTGCATCTGAAGGAAAAAAAAGGAGTAATTGTGGGAAATAGTGTTAATTATATACTATAGTTTGTAAGAACAAGGAGACATTGGCAAGTATTTTCTAGTTAGGGGCTGTTTGGTTCCTTGTTTTTAAGGGAAAGTTTCTCTTGAAAGCCTGCCAAAAGTGCCGAAAGTGTCACTTTTTGGCAGACTTTCAGCCAAAATCTTCTTTTTTAGAGGTGATTTGGGTTGAAAGCCTGCCAAAAAGTGACACTTTGGCATGCTTTCAAGAGAAAAAAATTCTAACCAAACAGCCCTTTAGTATTATATATATAATGAGAAGGGGCTGGATATATAGCTTATCAGAAACCATCCATTGAGACTCTTTGGCGCGATAATTTGGTATGATGTGGTCCACAATTGAAAATGTGAAAAAGCAGGGGGGAAGACCAAATAATAATAATTTTACTTTTAATTATGATGACTTTTCACTTTTACTCTTTTAAGGAAACTCCTATATTATTATTATTATTATTATTATTATTATTATTATTATTATTATTATTATTATTATTGTTATTATTATTATTATTTTGGTCAATGACAAATACTTTCATTACCATGAGAAATGTTAAGTACATCAATACCGAGGAACTCCTGAGATCACAAAATCCTTACACCTTGTTTGGATGAAGGTTAATGGATGGAAGTTAAAGTGAAATTTTAATTTCACCTTGTTTGTGAGTTTTTTTGAGGGGTTAGAGGATGGAATGGAAGTTCAAATTTCCTTCCATTTTCCTCACCTCCAATTTGGCGGTAGAGGATGGAACGGAAACTAATGTAAAATTTTACAATGTGATAAAACAATTATATCCTTATGACATTAAAGTCAATGGCTAAGATATACTCTCATCCAATATGTAAGGATATTTATGCAACTTTATACATATTTACTTCATTTCTCTCCTCTTTGTTAGAACTCCCAAACAAGGTAAAATAAATTTACTTTCGTTCCCCTTACTAAACTCCCAAACAATATTTTATCTTTTCACTTCCATTTCCTACATTTCCTTGTCAATATTTAACTTTATGTCCCTTCGCTTAGTAAACTCCCAAACAACATTTTATCTTTTCACTTCCATTTCATACATTTCCTTGTCAATATTTAACTTTATGTCCCTTCACTTAGTAAACTCCCAAACAAAGCATTAAGTAAAGACAACTTAAAGGTTACATGTAGCCTCCCGGCATTTCTTGGAATTCATAATGATGAGGACAATAATGACAATTTCCATACTTGTTATTTGACTTTCTTTTATTTTAGTTTTGAATAAGGAAGATTTGGCAAGTTTGATCAGATCTTAATTTAGTTTTAATTGTGAGAAATTTGAGGGATTTTTTTTATTTTGGTAGGATTTTGTTTTTTGAATTTTGAATTTTGGGTCAAGTTTAGTAGTTAATCGGTTTTTAGTATCTGAGTGATTTGAGGAATCTGATTGATTTTGAGAGATTTGGTAATTACTCTATAAAAGCACTGCTGTAATCAGAATGAAAGAATAATGAACAATTGAATGAAAAATATTGTGTTAGTTGATATTTGGTGTGAAGCCTTGGGTGTGAAACCCTAGGCTGACTTTTTTTCTCTGCCACAAACAGCCGACAAACCCCCCTGTGTTCTCTTCTTCAGCCGCCAACCTTACCTCTCCTCCTCCTACTTAGCCACCAACGCCCAGCTCCTCCCCTCCCTAAGCAGCCGTGCCCAAACGCCTTCATCCACTCTCCTGCTCCCCTCATCTCTTCTCCCACTAGCACCACCCCAACCCTAATAGCCGCCGCTCCCCCAAGCAACTGTCGTCGCTGCCTCCTCCTCCACAAACCACTGCTCTCTCAAGCAACCACCGCCGCCTCCTCCTCCTCTACAAGCCACCGCTTCCCCAAGCAATCACTGTCGCCTCCCTGCCCTCTTCTTCAACCTCCAAACCCTAGCCCTGACCCCTCCTCTTTCTCCTCTCTACAGGCCGCCAATCCACCACCCTATCTCCTCCTAGCAGTCGTGAGTGCCGCCTTCCCCCTTGCTCCTTTTCCCCCTCCACGGACGCCAGTTGTCGCCCCTTTGTCTTCGTCCACAAACCAACACTCCCTGTCCCCATCGTCTCCCCCATCACCGACGGACTCCCATGCCCTCCTTCAACTCGGGCAGCTGCCACTGATCCTGCAGCTGACTGCATCGTCCAGTCCGACGTCGCATTGTTCTGTCGCCCGCACACCTCGTCGTCGCTCAGTTTACTGCCGTCTTCGTCACCAGTTTGACACCGTCGTTGTTGCCAGTTCATCCGTCCACTGTCACCACTTGATAGCCCAATAAATTATTTTTCTGTTAATCTCGTTTTATTAGTTAATTGTATGAGTATTCTATCTCTAAACTCTTATCATATATTCACTGCTTAGATTATATTTGTAAGTTGAGAGTAATTGAACATGTGTCTGTTTAAATTTGATATTGATTGTAGAACTTGAGCATGATAATGAATATTGTAGCTAAATTAATCGAGATTAGAATTAATCATAACTATTGATGCAAATTTTGTTAAATCCATCTGTCACATTAGTTATTTTGAATTTAATTTTCTACCAAATATCATGAAATTTGGTGAAACGATGTGTTATTTGATTAAATCACTGATTCTGATAGACCCCCTGTCCCGTTTCACATCACATAAACTCCTAACCCCAGCTTTATAGACATCCGGAAAAGTGTAGTGAAAGAAAACTGTAACAGTTTTACTCTACTAGAAACAAACTCCGAGGTTTTACTCGCATAACATCTATATCTTTTCCTATAAGAATCAATCTTATATAGGGCTGTCCAAAAGTCCCGCGGCCCGGACCCGGACCCGGACCGCGACCCGGAAACCCGGGCCAGAACCGAGCCCGGGCCCGACCCGGAATACTAATGTTTTTAATTTTTTAATTTTTTAATATGTATAATAT
>BQKN01065290.1:242577-268626 GCA_022839385.1 Asparagus kiusianus
TTTGTTTATGTAATTTCTATAAGTATTTATAATTTGTTTATGTATAATATATGAATGATATGAATACTTTGGACTACTTAGTCTAGTGGTAAAATTTAGGAGTTTGGAAAAAGAGGATAGTTGTTCAAATACTAGCCACAACATATATATTTAAAGGTCTTTGAAATCTACAATTATTTTTAATTATGTTTGTATTTATAAAATCTATATTTTTTTTTATCATTTTATTATTTAATTTCTATAATTTTTTATATTGTAAATTACATAATTATAAATAATTAATAATATATTTTTTTAGCAAAAATGTGTTTATTTTTTGCTTTGTTTTCTTAAAAAATTTAAAAAAATTTAAATAAAATAAAAAAATAACCGGGCCGCTCAGGTCCGGGCCCGGGTCTAGGCTTCGGTTTTGCCTGGCCCAGGCCGGGTTTTCCGGGCCTGCCCGGATGGACAACCCTAATCTTATATATACTTTAGACATGTTTATCAACGAACTATAGTCCTTCCTCTTGCTCTATTAACAAATTTTCTAAGAGCTTGTTTGGATTGAGGGGAATAAGGTTGAAGGAAAGTTAGGTAAACCATTCACCTTGTTTGGGAACATTTAGGAGATGAAGTTATTCACCCTAGTTACCCTTGGTTCACCCCCTAATAGTTTAAAATTTGTTACCCCTAAAATCGGGGTGTAACTAAGGGGAAGGGAACTCCCTTCTCTTCCCTTCCATTCTCTCACCTAATTTTCTTTAACTTCCCTTAACCCCATTGAAATCCAAACACACCCTAAGAGAAACTAGATCGTGTAATTTGCAAGCAAACAATGTATTACTTGTTTCTAATGGGCAGTAGACCTAAAAATCTTATAATCCTAGAGCTTACATAAAAAGTGCAAACTAAAATAAAATCAAACACAAATTATAACTAAGCATTTCAAAAACTAGAATGACAATAACATTTTTCCCCTTTGAAAATAATGAAAATCTTAACAATTACAAACAATAATCTTCATAAGGTTAAAATTATTAGCTTGCTTGTTTCCTATATCTGTCGAGAAACATTCCATTTGACCTGAAAAATTAAAGAAACATCGATTCTCATATTCCAGTATAAATATTAGTGGTAATAAATGTTGGATGTTTTGTTCATGAAAAGATAATTTTGCCTTTGTGAATAGTCCCACATTGGAAAAAGAGATGAATAGTATAGGGTATATAATGGTTCTCTTTTTATTGGGCTTTGAATAGTGTTTTGGGTTTTGTGGGCTTTGCATATCTATCTCACACACGCGCGCGCCTCGCCGCACCGCACACGCACAAATTTTTGCTTCTCAAGCTTTTATTTTTGCACGTTTTACACGTTTTGTAATGGCTGCATGCGGGTAACAGAAGCAAGATTTGTGTGTAACGGTCCTTTGGATTCAGCGGGGGTTACACTTCTCCTCACCTATATAAGCAGACATGGAGCTCATTCAGAGACACACAAACGAAGAGAAGAACAACTTCTAAGCTCTCTTCTTTCTCTACTCTCATTTCTACAAGAAATTTCAGCTACATATTTACATTTATATTTTGGGCAACTGTTTTCGTCTGAGCATAAGCTCTGTGACTCACACCCGAGTGCAGAGGCCGGCCGATTCCGGGGATTTTTACCGCTAGATGATAGGGGACAGATTACACCGGGGCGATAGACGGGTCCTCAATCTTCTAGGGCAGTGATATCACGACTGCTCCCGATCTGGCCTGAATTTTCTAACTCTTTAATTTGGATCTTGTATTATTATATTCTTGTTTTGACAGCAATCTAGAAGATATATGATAATTTTACTGTTAATTTAAATTTGCAATTTTAACCTATAGTTAACTGTTTTAATTGTTAACTAATTTTACATCTAAATTAGTAGATAAAAAATAAAAAATAAAAAAATAATTATTTTGCTGCTTCTGTATTCAATTTCTGTATCTGTCAAAAACAAAAATTCTTTAAGTGAACTGGTTCAAGTTTTTTTGGATTAGTTGGTGTCTAAGGTAAGGTTTAAGGGTTGCGTAAAGCGCTCTACAAGAAACGAGGTACTTAATAGATCTTTGATCAACCTCTAGTACTATCCTTACCTGGCCAAACTATCCGAGTAAAACTTTAATCTTTTCACTTTTAGAGTTTTTGGTTAAGAGCAGGTTTAATTAAGTTTCTGGTCTAGTAGTATTGACAAAATCCTTTATTTGATCAGATTACTTCTACCTAGACTAGTAAACTCAAATCAGACTTATGGCAATTCCTGATCATTCAAAAAATATCAAACCTAAGAAGTTCATCGGTGTCAACTATAAACGGTGGGCTAATCAGATGAAATACTGGCTCACTATCTTAGGTCTTTTATCTGCTATTGATACTCCTGAGTCTTCTACTAGTGGTTCTCAACCTTTGACTCCTGATCCTGCACAGCCTGCTCCTTCCCCTTCTAGTTCTGGTGCTAGCTCCTTTTCTAGCTCTATGAAACCAGAAGAAATCAACTATCATTGTTGTCATAGGATTCTTAGTGCACTTGCGAACAACCTTTATGACATATACTATGAGTTTAAAAGTGCAAAAGACCTATGGAATGCTCTTGAAGCAGAATATGGCTATGATGATGCCGGAATTCTGTGTTTCACCTCCTCCTCCTTCAATAAGTTCATGATGGTTGATGACAAGCCCATTAATGAACAAATTTATGAATTCCTAGATTTCCTCCATCATCTCCAATCAAAAGGAAACACTTTTACTGACGATTATAAAGTTTTCTATTTGATTGATAAACTCCCTCCCTCCTGGTCTAGATTTGCTAGAGATCTCCGACACAAGCAAGGAAATCTAACCTTAACTGAAGCCCTCAAGGCTATTCATATTGAAGACCAGCATATGTAAAATTCTAACACCAAGAATGAATCAAAAGCTAAAGTAAACTTGGTAGAGGATAAGCCTAAATCTAGGAATTTTAAACCCAAAGGGAAGAAATTCAAGAAAAACCAACAATCTTTCAACAAATCTTCCTTCAAATAAAATACCAATTCTTCCAGCCATAAGTCTGATGGAAAGTTCTGCTTTGTCTGTGGTAGAACCAACCACATGGCTCCCAACTGTTTCTTTCGGAAGAAGGAACCAGCTAAACCTGCTCCTAAAGGAAATGGATCCAACAAAGTTAATATGATTGAAATGAATCCAACCTCTTTCAGGTTAGCCTCTTCATCTCATCTTGTAACTGATTGGTATTTGGATTCCGGAGCAAATATCCACATCTGTAATGATCGTTCTTAGTTTTCAAATTATCAGGAATCAAGTGGAGGAATCATAAGCTTAGCAGATGATTCCACTAAATCAATAATAGGAAGTGGACGTATAGAGCTCACAATGACTTCTGGGAAAGCTCTTCATCTGCAAGGCGTTTATCATGTTCATTCTCTCCGTCGCAATCTGATTAGTGAATCTCTTCTTCTTAGAGATGGTTATAGGATTGTAAAAGAATCCAACAAATTTGTGATTACAAAGAGTAATGTTTTCATAGGAAAAGGTTTTATCTGCAATGGCCTTTTCAAACTTAATGTAATCAATTCTAGTTCTAATGGAATTTCTTAGTCTTATGTTATACAAATTGTTGAATCTTGTGATGTCTGACATGGACGACTTGGACATGTCAATTTTCAAACCTTGTAGAGAATGAGTAAATTAAACCTTATTCCCAAATCTTCTCATGATACCTCATCTAAGTGTGAAATCTGTGTTCAAGTGAAACACACTAAAAAACCCTTCAAGTCTATAACTAGAAACTCCGAATCCCTCGAATTAATTCATAGTGATGTGTGTGACTCAAACCGAGTTCTCACCCGAGGGGGTAGGAGGTATTTTGTGACTTTTATAGACGATCACTACAGATATTGTTACACTTATCTTCTCAAAACTAAAGATGAAGTCTTAGATAGGTTTAAGGTGTGCAAAGCTGAATCTGAGAACCAACTTGACAGGAAGATCAAGATTCTAAGATTTGATCGTGAGGGGAGTATACATTGAGTAATGTTTTCATAGGAAAATGTTTTATCTGCAATGGCCTTTTCAAACTCAATGTAATCAATTCTAGTTCTAATAAAATTTCTGAGTCTTCTGTTATACAAATTGTTAAATCTTATGATGTCTGGTATGGGCGACTTGGACATGTTAATTTTCAAACCTTGCAGAGAATGAATAAATTAAACCTTATTCCCAAATCTTCTCATGGTACCTTATCTAAGTGTGAAATCTGTGTTCAAGGGAAACACACTAAAAAACCATTCAAGTCTATAACTAGAAACTCCGAACCCCTCGAATTAATTCATAGTGATGTGTGTGACTCAATCCGAGTTCTCACCCGAGGGGGTAGGAGGTATTTTGTGACTTTTATAGATGATCACTCCAGATATTGTTACACCTATCTTCTCAAAACTAAAGATGAAGTCTTAGATAGGTATAAGGTGTGCAAAGCTGAATCTGAGAACTAACTTGACAGGAAGATCAAGATTCTAAGATCTGATCGGGGGGGGGGGAGTATACCTCAAATCATATGACTGAATATTACCAAGAACACGGTATTATTCATGAGGTTACTGCTCCCTATACACCACAGTCTAACGGGGTAGCTAAACAAAAGAATAGAACTCTAATGGACATGGTGAACTGTATGTTACTCAGTTCAAGAGCACCTAAAAATATCTGGGGTGAAGCTCTTCTTTCTGCTTGCTTCATTCTCAACAGGATTCCCCAGAAAAATTCTGATATAACTCCTTATGAATATTGGAAGGGGAGATCTCCTAATCTGAATTTCTTCTGGGTTTGGGGTTGCTTGGCTAAAGTAGCTATTCCCGAACCTAAGAAGAGGAAAATTAGTTCTAAGACTGTAGATACTGCTTTTATTAGATATGCACTAGATAGCAATGTTAACAGATTTCTAGTTATCAACTCTGAAATCAGTGACATATCCAACAATACCATCATTGAAGCAAGAGATGTAGTCTACTTTGAAAACATCTTTTCTTTCAAATCTAAAATATCAGAAAATCGCAGATCATCCATTCCTTCTGATCCACCATCTTCCAGTTCTTCTCAACCTCTTGATATTGAACCTCGAAGAAGCAAAAGATGTAGAATCGAAAAGGATTTTGGAGAAGACTTCCTTATCTTTCTTGCTGAAGGTGATCCAAGTTTATTCTAAGAAGCAATGGATTCACGTGAATCTCCTTTCTGAAAAAAAGCCATTGATAATGAAATTAAATCTATCATGGAAAACCATACTTGGATACTCACCGACTTACCTCCAGGTTGTAAACCTATTGGTTGTAAGTGGATATTCAAGAAGAAACTCAGAGCTGATGGTTCCATAGATAAATTTAAAACTAGACTAGTAGCTAAAAGCAATACTCAATAAAAGGGCAATGATTATTTTGATACCTATCCTTCTGTAGCCCGAATCTCAACTATCCGAGTATTATTAGCCTTTGCTGCTATCCATAAGCTAATCATACATCAGATGGATGTCAAGACTGCTTTCCTGAATAATGATTTAGATAAAGAGATCTATATGTACCAACCTGAAGGCCTCATTGCCAATGATCAGGAAAACAAAGTCTGTAAGCTTGTTAAATCTTTGTATGGTATTAAACTAGCTCCTAAACAATGGTACCAGAAATTTGACAACGTCATTACACAATATGGTTTCACTGTGAATGAACACGATAAATGTGTCTATTATAAAGTGATAAACAATGACTATGTCATTCTGTCTCTATGTTGATGATATCCTTATCTTTGGAACAATACTTGAATTAATTTCAAAGGTTAAGGATTATCTTTCCAAAAACTTTGATATGAAAGACTTAGGTCTTGCTGACATGATACTTGGAATGAAAATCTCTAGAGATACTAGAGAAATATCTTTGAGTCTTTCCCATAACATTAAGAAAATACGAATCGAATTTAACTTTCATAACTCTAAACCTGTTTCCGCACCTTATGATTCTTCTATATCCTTGAAGAAGAATGAATGTGATCCTGTCTCCCAGCTGAGGTATTCTCAGCTGATTGGATCTATTCTTTACATATCTAACCGGACCAGACCCGATATAGCCTATGCTATAGGGAGACTGAGCCGGTATACTAGCAACTCTAGCAAAGATTATTGGATTGCCATAGAAAGAGTATTCAAATATCTGAAAGGCACAATTGACTATTGCTTGACTTACACTGGTTACCCTGATGCTATAGAAGGGTATAGTAACGCTAACTGGGTCACGGATTCGAACAGTATAAAGTCTACATCTGGATATGTATTTCTTTTTGGTGGTGTAGCTGTATCTTAGAAATTTTGTAAGCAAACTATAATTGCCAGGAGCACCATGGAGTCTGAATTGATTGCTCTTGATACTACTTGCACAGAAGCCGAATGGTTAAAAGATCTTCTCTCTGAACTTCCTTTGGTCCCTAAACCCTCTCCTCCTATTTCCATTCACTCTGATTCTAGATCTACCATAGAGCTTCTAAAGAAAGTACATGTAAATAAAAAACATAACAGATATATTCAAATAAGATATAAGTCTGTATAACGCCTGTTAGGCAAAGTTATGATCTTAGACTTTGTAAAGTCTAAGAAAAATCTTGCTGACCCTTTGACTAAGGGATTATCCAGGAGTGTGGTTCTGGATTCATCGAGGGAGATGGGGTTAAGCCCATAAAATGAGGTCACTGACAGCGGCAACCCAACCCTTATTTGGAGACGTAGTCCCAATGTTGGTTCAATGTGGTAGAAACAAGCTGGACAAGTGACTCTCGTGTGGAGCATCGACCTAGATATATTTAAATATCATTATGTAGCATTTGCTACTACCTCTTCTCTATGATGACGATGCTCTTATGATACAGCTGGCTAGGCCGAGTTTTACTCTTAATAAGTCCAACGTGTGTATTGTGGGGGGGGCGGGGTATTAAATAAACAACTGTAGTACCCTTTGAGGACTTACCTACGTGAGAGGAACCGTGATGGCCGCGATTTGAGGGGGGGGGGGGGCAGGACTGACCCCTAGTAACTCTTATGAGTCGGTTTTTTGTGAGCATGACCTTTAACGCTTAACCCGCTTAGCTCAATAGATGAAAACGTATTGTATGTGTTTTTATCAATACCTGATCTAAGGGGCCTAATTCAAGGCCTAGTCCATTATGTCTCTCAAGTGGCGATGAACTCACTAAGGAAAGGTTCAAAGCCGAAAGCTACCTCTCCCGAATTCACGATACGAAAGTGTAGGCATCGAAAATTACCTATAGGTCTCCACGAACGGCTTAGTGCTAAGAAAAGACGATGAACGTCACTATCCAGTTCACAGAAGCTTGATTAACATCGACAAATGCTTGAAGTGAATCGACGAACTACGTGAAGTAACAGAGTTTCAGAATAACGAGGATACGAATTGATCGGGAGCCCCGCGTCGTTCACAAACGGTGAAATACCCTTCGTATCTCATTTATTCCATAGATGATCTAATCATTGGAGCTTATAGAACTCCTCATCGGCTTTCCAACGCACTTTGAATTGCTCAAATCTGAGTTCGGATGAAGAAGTTACGGCGAAAACGGACAAATGTACAAAACGGAACGTCTCAGTCTGAGTTGAGACACCCCGAGGTGTCTCGGCACAAACGAGACACCCCAAGGTGTCTCGGCCAAGGCCGAGACACCCAGGGGTGTCTCCAGGCCCAAAAACGGGTCGTTACGCAGTTTTAACCGCCCGGAACCCCCTTGAGCCTATAAATACAGCCTCAGGCCCTCATTTTTTTAGATCTGGAATTCTCGAGCGTTGGCGAAGCCCTGCCGAATTGAGATCAAAAGTGCATGAATTTCAGAGAGGAGGAAGAGTAGAGATCTGATCGAGTTCGTCAGCATAAAGACGAGGAATTCGTCAGATCTGCAGTTCCCCGGGTCCGTTCCTTAAGATTATCCCGTTGCGATAATCTTAAGAAGAGCAATTATCTCGCCGTTGCCGAGATAAGCGTTACGATTTCTTGATTTCTTCGCGAATCAACAAAGCTCTGCCCGATTTTTATCAATCAGATCTGATCGACGGTGGTCCACGGATATCAACATCCTCGTCACAGGCCAAGATCCCACACAAGCAGAAGACCGATAAACGATCTCTGCGCTGTTTGAAGAGAATTGTAATTTTGTTTTGTTTTCATTGTGTAAAGGTCTTATAAAAAGACTAATTTTTGTTTTCGTTGTAAACGTCTGAAGTTTATAATGAATCCCGTAATGAAACAATCAATTTTCTCCGCAAACAGAAAGGTTGCCCAACCTATATTTATTTTGTGATTTATTGATTTACTATTTTTAAATTTTCAGTCGATATTACCTTTTGGGGGGGGGGACTGTTGGATGTTTTGTTCATGAAAAGGCAATTTTGCCTTTGTGAATAGTCCCACATTAGAAAAAGAGATGAATAGTATAGAGTATATAATGGTTCTCTCCTTATTGGGCTTTGAATAGTGTTTTGGGTTTTGTGGGCTTTGCATATCTATCTCACACGCGCGCGCGCGCACACGCACGCCACGCCACGCCTCTCCATCCCTCGCCTCGCCCGCGCGCGCCACGCCACGCCGCACCGCACACGCACATATTTTTGCTTCTCAAGCTTTTATTTTTGTATGTTTTGCACGTTTTGTAACGGCTGCATGCGGGTAACGGAAGAAAGATTTGTGCGTAACGGTCCCTTGGATTCAGCGGGGGTTACACTTCTCCTCACCTATATAAGCAGGCGTTGAGCTCATTCAGAGACACACCAACGAAGAGAAGAACAACTTCTAAGCTCTCTTCTTTCTCTACTCTCATTTCTCCAAGAAATTTCGGCTACATATTTACATTTATATTTTGGACAACCGTTTTTCGTCTGAGCATAAGCTCTGTGACTCCCCCCCGAGTGCAGAGGCAGGCCGATTCCGAGGGTTTTACCGCTAGGGGAGAGGGGACTGATTACGCCAGGGCGATAGGCGGGTCCTCAATCTTCTAGGGCAGTGACATCACGACTGCTCCCGACCAGACCTGAATTTTCTAACTCTTTAATTTGGATCTTGTATTATTATATTCCTGTTTTGACAGCAATAAAACAATACAATTGAAAGGATAAAACAAGATGTTTCATTAATTCGGTACTACTTTGGCACTACAAGAAACATCCATAATGTGGAATTTTCCTCATAAACTGCAACCAAAACTCATATAATACTTATTAGTTTTAAATGAAATTTGTGTCTTTATATACTAACTAAGATATCGTTTGGCAAAGGGTTAAGTGAGGGGTTAAGGAGACTTAACCCCTTGTTAACCCATCAAACAAAATTAAAAAAAAACTATACGGCCCCGTTTGGCAAAGGGTTAATGAAGAGGGGTTAAAGAGAAGGATTAATGTACTTAGCCCATTTGATAATCCGAAGGACTAAATTATTAACCCGTTAAATAAGTTTTATTTTAGCCCTTATGATCAGTTTTAGTGTTTGGGAATAACAATGATTTTGACCATTTTCTTTATAATTAGAAGGGTTAATTCTTATTCCATCTAAATAGGAGTATTAGTAAAACCCTTTATAATTAGAAGGGTTAACTTAACCCTTCTATATTTTTTATGTTTGGTAAATTATGGAGGGTTAACCCACTTTAACTCTTATATAGATTTGTTGTGTTTGGCAGGTTAAGAAGGGGTTAAGTCTCCTTAACCCCTCTCTTAACCCTTTGTCAAACGGTACCTACAAGGGTTAAAATGAGTTAACCCTTTATAATTTGTCAAACATAAAAAAATATAGAAGGGTTAAGCTAACCCCTCTAGAGGGATTAAAATGAGTTAACCCCTCAAAATGAAGGGTTTACTAATACTCATATTTAGAAGGATTAAGAGTCAATCTTTCTAATTATAAAGAAAATAGTCAAAATCATTGTTATTCCTAAACACTAAAACTGATCACAATGGCTAAAATAAAACTTATTTAACAAGTTATAATTTAGTCCTTCAGATTATCGAATGTGCTAAGTACATTAATCATTCTCTTTAACCCGAAACACTAAAATGATATAACATTATTGGCATGTTATTCACATTAACTTTGCTTGCATATTTCAATGTCCTGTTGCATAAAATTATTGGGAGACACGAAATGAATGAATTATACATGTGAAGAGATTGTGGAAGCAAGTGGGCAATGGGGGATGGAAAAAGGGAGGAAAAGGGTTCACATGAATGGATTGTGAGTCAAGAAAAGAGTATCCCCATTACATCCAAGCACAAAAAGACACGAGGAAGGGAGATGCTTGCGATACATGGAAGAGATAGATGGAGCTCATGAGGCCAGATATTGAAAAAAGCGGGGATTTATCAATTTATGTCCCTTGAGAGTGACGTAGAGAATTGCAAACCAAATAAACTCTCAACAGTAGAGTGTGCATACTGGGGGCAATAAATCATCAAACTTTGGGCGATGATTGTTTAGTGCGTTTGTACGTTTTGTAATGATTTAATGATAGACAGTCTAAATTTGATATTCTTTTTATCTTCCACAAGCAAGCATTGACTTTCCTTGTATTATATGCACGATTTTAATTAACATTGAAATTTTGATCGAGGGTTTATTATGAATTTGGACCCTCTCTATTAGTAGAAAATGGTGGAGGACGGGACTATTAGTTTCTTTTATCATAGTTGTTGATTGTTTAGTGACTGATTGTTATTCATATCTAAATTTAATACATATCATCTTTATACGTTGTACTAATTTCTAATTTGCATTCAAAAAATAAATGAAATTATAATTATTTATTGCAAAATCAACTGATAAAATAGTGCTGACATTACTTTTTTTTTTTGAGTTGAAAAGATCTGGATATGTTTATTATCAATTGACTTTCGAAAGAAATGGATAATTGTAGATTCCGATCATAGGATTTTATCCATAGATGAGTAGAATAGAAACAAGATTGATCAAGAAAGAGAGATGGAGGGAGAAAGAGATAAAGAAAGATCATGAAGACTGAACTTGAGAAACAAAATTTTATATGGTTATTTTCGATGTGGATAATTTAGGCTCTAAAAGGATTGCTATGTATTAATCTCGAGATGGGAAGCTCAAGATTTAGAAAAAGGATCTACAACATCAAAAGTAAGTAAGCCTATGAAAACTTGTGAAAAAATTAAGTCAACACTACACCTAACTCCATGATCATATTTATATGGTTTTCTTTCTTTAAACTCCTAATAAATTCAGGTGTTTGGCAATTGGCCTCCAATTTTTTTTAAAATTCTCACCAAACTTCCACTAACATTGAGAATTCTAGAAATCCGTAAAATGTTTTCTTTCTTTATTTGTTTTTTTACATAACCCCCTTACCATAGTCAACCCATATTGTGAGTTTGCAAATAGAGAATATTGCGTAATAAACATCATAAACTAGTTGTTGGGGTTAAAAAAAATGTTTTTGAAGTTTCTGGAATTCCCAAGGTTATTGGAGATTTGATGAATATTCAGAATTTTAGCGTTAAATGACAGGCGCCTAAACTTATTTATTTATTTATTTATTATTTATTATTTTTTTTTTTTTCGGGGGGGGGGGGGTGGGGTGGTTGGGTTACAATTTTTATTAATTTCATTTTAAAACCAAAAGATTATATGCCAAGCAAATACTTGGATATGAATTCAGAAGTCAACTTCATATCATATTAACACTAGATTTGGATTGACAAAAATACTAAATTGGTATATTTTGTTTAACATTAGTCACAGTTTGGTATATATATATATTTTTTTCGGTGACATATTGGTATATTATTTTTCTCCGGCGACAAATAAGCCTCAAATTTGGCCGGACCCAAAATTTCGGCGAAATTTCTCATGTGATGCCTCATGTGGTGCAAACGTGGTTGCTAGCGTCATAAATAAGCTCCAATCCCAAATCCTAACCCTACAATCTCCTTCCTCCTCCTCCACTACCTCTCACTCTCCTCCCTCCTCCGTTCCTCTTGCCTTTCTGACACCTCCCAAACCTTTAACCTCTTCAAATCCTCCCTCGACTATCAATGTGGTGATCTTTAATACATTGTTTTCTTGGTTTTTAGGGAGAGTGGTTTTGGATGGGATTAGTTGCAATTATTTGTCACTAGGAGTCACACTGACAGCCAAGTTCGCTTCACGTAAGGCATCACGTGAAAAATTTCGCCAAAAATTCTAGTCCGACCAAATTTGTGGTTCATTTGTCGCCGGAAAACAAATAATATACCAACATGTCGCCGGAGAAAAAATAATATGTCAATATGCCGCCAGAAAAATATATATATTAAATTGTCGGTAAACAAAATATATCAAATTTGATATTTTTTCCGACTTGGATTCTCCATTAAAAAAAGAACATTATATTTGGATTCGGGCCTCCCAATTCTTTAACAATAAACGAAATCCAATTTATTTGCAGCTCAATTTAGGTGTGAGAGCGACAAAACATCCGCTCAAAATAATGAGCGTGCTCAAAGGAGTAACCGAAGGCAACAACTACAATCATACTAAAGACCTAATCAAAGTTCACACAGCCATCCAATTGGCCCCACGCGAAGGGCTCTCAGTGCGCCAGACTCACACCTCCACGTCTTAGGTACACCCGTAATTTTGCAACAAAAAGGAGGGCGTGATAGGAAATATGCGGTGAAGACATTGATTGCCTTCCCGCGAAAGAGATTCGTACTTGTACCCATTACGCACGCAGTAGGGTTTTATTTGTTTCCAAATCCAAAGGTTTATCCCGGATTATTTTCCAACCCATCCAACCTTTTAAGGGCATCTTAAACCCGAAAAACAATACATTAGTTATTTTCAACCTTGCCTTTCTTATTTCAGTCAATAGTTAGGTGTCATTTGATAACATATCAAGTGAGAACTTAAGGTAAGTTAATCCTTCAACTTCCGAGCATGAAATGTTATAATAAGTAATTTTTGTCAGTTATTTGTTTAACACAATTGGGCAAAGAGTACTTATCTGTATTGGTTAAAATTAGTTAATATCTTAAAATGAGGGTTTAAAGTTATGAAATAATCCTTTTATTTATAAGGAAAACAATAATAATTCTGTTTGTTTCCACACTATAAGAGATTAGAAGAGAGTACAAGGTTAAAAGAAATCTTACTAATATGTTAATTAATTTCATCATTATTTTGCCTAATCTAATGGGTTAACTATCTTAACCACGTACAATACGGATGAGATAAGACAAAACTGGTTTAGAAATAAATTATTTTGATATTTGGGGTTAACAATAATTTATTATGATATTTGGAGTTAAAAATGAACAGTGTAAAGTTTTGGGTTTTTAGAAATAAAACACAAAGAACTAGCCCTTGGGTTCGGACTGCGGACGAGATACACGCCCCAGTCAACCGGTTATTTGACCAGACCTGATTATTAAACAAAATCTGTTACCGCTTACAAGGCTACGCATGCTTGCAATTATTCCATACGAATACCATTGATTACATCGTAAATTCCCGAAATTCCCAGGGGTACTTTCGTCACAAGTAGGTGATAAAATCCCCTCTCCTTCTGGTCCTCACAATCTACCTCTACCTTCGGTGAATTTTCCCCTTTATCCCTTATTGTTTCCTTCTAAATTTCGTCTCGATCCGGCGATTGGAGCTCGAAGTTTCGATTTCTAGATCGAATTGAGGTGACTTAGTTGGCGATTTTGGGTTAAAGTTTGGATCTTTATCACTGTAAGTTGAGTTAATTCGAAGTTGATTAATTATAGGCGGATTAGACTAGGATAATGTCTGATTGTAGGGATTTGAAGGGATTTTGGCGACCTACTCGTTTTTGTTAATTTCTCTGTGACTTTTTCTGTTTCTTTGTAAACCTCATTCGAGTTATTTAGTTATTGAGTTTTATATATTCTTAAATATCTGGGCTTTTTAACTTTTGTTTTCAGATTTCTGATCGTTCAGAGTTTTTTGGAGCTGTTTCACTTAGTTTTATGTTCGATCCGATCAATCTGTTTGTATTTCAGCAATATAGTAGGAAAAATATCTTTTTTTATTATTATAAAATTGTGTATTGTTTTCTGACTTTTCTTTTAAAATCCAGATATTATCTCATCTTCACCTTGACCTTAATATTAGGCTTATTTAGTTGTGTTGATCACTTTCTGTAGTACTTCAATGATATACGTTAAATATTGTTGCTTCGAGGGGTTCGAGCTCATTAACCTTGCCTTCGTTTCTCATTTCAGCAATTTGTTACAATTCCGTGTTTTGATTCATCAACTGTTTCCCTCTATTTTTTGATAATCTTTAAGCTAATCTACTATGAATTTGTTAACTGCAGGTTGATCTCCCGCTGTAATTCTCATAAAGAATTGGATTTGAATCTCTTTATTTAAGTAAAGATTAGAGAGCACTATGCGGTGGTTGAGTCTTTCTGTTGACGTTTATCGAAAAGTTATCTCCTTGAACTTGTACTGCCGAGTTATCCTGTAATTTAACCTCATAAATAGCCAGTGACATTTCCCCCCTCCTCCTCTTGATCTCTATATGGGATCCAAGCCCTCATAAGAGAACTCCTCTGCGTCGTCCAAACCTCGTTAGCTTTCGCTTTCTTTTGAATCTCAGTCTTCTTGGCTTCTTTACTCTGCTCAAACAAAATTGAATTTAGGGTTTCTTTAGGCCTAACTCTTTGTTTGCTTTGATCCAATCAAGAGGACTTTAGAATTTCGGGGGTTCTATTGTAGTGAGAAAGGGATTGATTTGAAGTGGATTGCACCATTGGTTTGGTATAGTAGTTGTCTGGTGGTTGGTTGGGTTTAGAGGGAAAGAAGAGTAGTAATGGTGTGCCAAGCAGCGACGCAGACGAGATTTCGAGCATTGAAACATGAGTATGGGATCGCGGGGAATGCTACCATCATCGTTCGTGTCATAGCTTGCTTCCAACCATTGCAAGATTGCCAGGTATATATTCCTTAAGACTTGCACTGCCAAATTGTTTTGATTCTCTATCAGTATGTGTAATGTGCTAACTCTTCTGATTCATCTCTTTTCAGGCTGAATACTTCCGCCACCTTCTGAAACCTGTTACGTAGATTAGTTCTTGTTCGTCGTTTAATCGTTAATAAAGCTGGGTTTCTTTTTCCTACTTTTTTTTTTTCAAAGAAGCCAGCCGCAAGAAGAAGAATCACTTTTTCTGTCATTTCCACTGGTGGGTAATCTCTCTCTCTCTCTCTCTCTCTCTCTCTCTCTCTCTCTCTCTCTCTAATTTTTCTTATTATTGCATTTATGTTGCTATTTAGATGAATCATTTAGCAGAGTTTATTTTGGTATCAATGATTCAGGTGCTGTTTTGATGGAAAAGGACTGCGATCATTTGCAGCTCCGTAGTCTCAACTGTGCTACTAATGTCGGAGCGCCTGCTCTCGCCAAGCAGAGCACGAACCCAGTGGTGTTCCCAACCTATGCTGATCCTTATGGGTTCTTTCATCTCAATCCGGCTTTGATGCCACCTTCAAACCCTACCGGGTTTGCTTCAGGTCAAAAGAGGTTTATGGTTTTTGATCGATCAGGAGATCGAACTAACCTGATTTATACCTCGTTCGGCTCACAATTCCCCTACCCTTATCAGACCAATGCTGGTATAAAGCAGCAGCTTCCTGCTAGCAATGAAACCAATGTCTCAAATGGGGATGTGAATGAGGAGATGCACGAAGACACGGATGAAATTGATGCGCTCCTCTACTCAGACTCTGATAATGAACAAGAAGAAGAGGAGGAGAGTACAGGCCACTCTCCATTTGATGCAACAGGAATAAACTTTGATGATAGAGAAGGAGAGGTCGTGAGCTCTGCAGTGCTGCAGCCACCGCCTCCTCCTGCCAAAAGGCGCAGGGTCTCATCTGAGCTCGACTCTTCACTGGCAGACACTGCAAGCTCAACCAACTGTTTTAGCAATGACAAAGAGTGTAGAAAGAAGGTTAAGAGGGAGAAGATTCATGAGACGATCGGAGTTCTGAGGCGTATACTTCCAGAGGGGAAAGGGAAAGGGAAAGATGCAGTGTCTGTTCTCGACGAAGCCATCCGGTACCTGAAATCGCTGAGGCTGAAAGCAAAAGGGCTGGGATCATCCCCAGCCGTTTGAGCCGAGAACCAGTACCCGGTACTATTGCTATTATCTAAAAGTGTGTTATGTGTATGTATGATATATATGATACTACTAGTGTGAAGAAGGGCCAGAGCCCAATGATTGAAGTTGGAATAAAGGGGAATTGTGAGCGCGCATGAGGGGAGATGATTTTTATTGATGCACAGCCGTCTCTTTTTGACCCAGGGGATGCAAGCACGCGCGGTTGAGCCTTGAGGCATGCAGCTGGCGTGAAGAGGGGAATCACATCCAAGGCTTTCGCTTTTTCGAGTTTGTTGGCTCGCTTTATTATTCATCAGCGGTGTGTTTTTTTAAGACTTGGAGAGTAAGATGAAAGTGATGTGTGTAGCCCTCTCCCTCCTATCTTTAGGCTTTTATTGATTGATGACATTGTTAGAGGCAAGAGTTGAGGTGATGTGTGAAAGGGGGTTTGTGGGCTGCAGCTAGGCCGTGGTCTGCGTTGGTCTGGTGCGCTCTGTGTAGTTCGGTTTGGGTGGGCTTCGCGCTTTCTGTGTGGGTAGTACTTTCAACGGACGTAACGTGTTGTGGCCCGTGCAGAAAAGGTCAATGTATGTTTTTTTTTTTTTTTTTTGTAGTTACGAAGCTTTTTGTATGGTACGAGTTTGCCGTGTGCATCTGTTGAATGTTATGTTGTTATGTGCCGTTGCCTTTTTCTTTTTGGAGTTTTTCACATGTATATTTTCAGAATCTATAGCGTTTTGAAATTTGCGCGTCAAATATTTGTACCTATCGGTTCACCTTCGTAGCATCCCGAACCCATATGTTTAAATCTCAACTTAACCTCCATTGAATTTTAAAAAATCAGTTAAATTTTGTTAGACTGACCTTACCTTTTGCCTCTCAGTTATCTACAAGACCTTCAAAAACTAGTGGGGACAGAGAGACCTCATCTTCTACCTCTCAATTATCGAAGTAAGACCTTCAAGAAAGAGGAGTGGGGACAGAGTGGATGGTCTTTGTTCTGCCTGCTGGTTCCCCACTCTGTTTATATGAGGATGAATGTAAAGGGTGTGTTTAGCAATCCGCCCAAAAGAGGATCAACGCCTACTTCTATCCTAATCCAGTTCAACTTTGGACTAAAAGAGCAATTGGGTAGGTGCTCGTTTAGTGGCTAAAATAAAATTTGGACTACAAAAAAATTTAGCCAATGTTTTTGGTCTAATTATTTGCCAAACAAGAAAGCACCAAAACTAGGTTGGGTGAAGCCTTGATCTGGTTTTAAAAGAATGCTAAATGCATCCTAAGGGTTAGTTTAACAGCCACTCTGAGCTAGATTTATACAACATTAAATTTGAGCCAAGTCATAATCGTTGTTTAGCAACTTTGCAATTTGGATTTAATCTAGTTTTAACTTGGTCTGATTTTAGCCAACAATTAGACTAGGGACAAATCTGAGGGGTGGTGGTTTGAAATAAATAAAATTATGTTTGACCAGAAAAATATTACGAGGAAGGGAAAGGGAAAAAAGCCCAATTATATCTAACTCTAACTTGAATCGAAATGAAAGATAACTAAATCTCAGTTGTGAATCAGTTATGACTGAAAATATCAGAAAACCCCTCTTAAGTTTGAACGACTGTTAGAAAAACCCTCACAACTTTCGAAATATCAAAAAACCCCTCTTCAGTATAGGGGTCATTAAAAATGCTCTTTAATTTTAAAAGTTTATAAGAAACCCCACAAAAGTGCGAATTACAATTTCATTAAAAAAATCTCTCTCACCATGATGTTATCCACCAATGTGAAAAATTGCAGTAATAGCTGTTGGTGTTTTCTTTACTCCATAGAGTCCAAAAGTTAAAGTTGGCTTTTTGATAACCCCTAAACTTAAGGGAAGTCTTCTGATATTTTGAAAGTTATGGGCGTTACCTAATAATTGTTCAAACTTCATGGGTCTTTTCTGGTATTTAGCCAAAAAAGCTTAATTGAAGCCAAACAGGCCTTTTACAAGTTTTGTGATATTTTTCGAAAGCATGGTAGAACTGGTACTAATCTGGTTTAATTTGCAAATTGCAAAACTGAACTGGTTAGATTCCAAAAGGCTTAATTACGCTTACATACCATGCAATTTCCCCTACTTTGCACTTATACACCCTTGTTTTTGGTGCACTTGTATGTCGAATCTTGGACGCAAGTCTAGAGGGGGTGAATAGGATTTCCTATTGTTTTTCAAGATATTACAGAATATGCAGCTGAATAAAAACAATGATAAGCAAAACAGTAAACAATGATAATCACAGAAAATAATTATTGTTTCGGGTTTTTTTAATATTGTAATTATATCATATTATAATAGAAAGAATAAAAATAAAACCAAAGAAAATTTTATTTTTTCCGGAAGTTCTTTTCTGTGTGCCAATGGAGCATCGATCTGTATTCCGTTGACGCACCGATTAAGACTTAGGGTCTTTTGCTGTGGGTGCAAGCTTAGTGGTTCGGAAGATAGCTTAGTCTTCTATTGACACTTTCACTTGATTGAATTGCCAATGCGACGATAAGAATCTCTCTCTCCGTGTGAATTGATCTCTCTGGGATTTGGTTTGATCTCTTAGATGGATAGACCTTCTTAGATTTTTTTTTTCAATTCTCGAATCCTCTTTGAATAAATGATCTCCTCTCCTTTTATATAGACTAAAAGAGAGAGTTAATGACCCCTTAATTATGGATTAAGTGGTTATTAAAGTAGCAGATAATAGGGTATGGTTATTCCTCAAAAATAGCTCACAAAATGGCTATCTGGCGAACTTCATTAGCTTGGTGAAATTCGCTGAAGACGTGGGCGGATGTCGTTGAAGTCGTGAGCGAGAGTCGCTTTGGACGTGGGCGAGTCTTCTTCAAAAGTGGATGACCTAGTCCACTTGAGTTGACGTGAGCAGAGTTTATTAGTTGGCAAACTTCACCCATGAGTTTGAATATAACATCGAATTTGGTCAACTGATGACGCCTTTCGACTTGGCCCCGGGCGTGTTTTGGAGTCAACTCACTTTTGATTTGGTTGAGTCGAGTCGATATGGGCTGTTTGGTGATGTTCGCTTCAATAATCAGGCGATCTTTGCTGCAGCTTGTTGTGGACTTGATTTTGGGCTCATTTGAAGTGTTTAGCCTATGGGCGTTCACTTCTTGGATCCAAGCTGATCATTGACCTAAGTGAAAATATATTTTGATTGTTTACAAGACCCCCTAAAGTTTTGAAGATCATGTGTGTCGATTTGTAGCTATGATTGAAATACTTTGGGTAAAATAGCTAGAGGTGTATTGTTAAATATGGCTTGAATTGTCTTGTGAAACTTGTCTTCATTTGCCTACTTGGTTGCCAGAGGTGTACTATTGAACGTAGCTTCCTTGGTTGTAGACTTGTATTGAAGGTTCAATGATGCTTGTACTCATCCAAATCCATGCTTGGAACGAAGTTTACCTTTTCTATTGTTGAGGCGATGCTGGAAAATCAGCGAATTTTGACTGATTCTGGTTATGAGCAAAGCTTGCTCAATTTTGGTCTGCCGGTCGAAGTTTGTTGATTAGCAACATTCGCTAGCTGGCAAGACTTTTTTTACTCTAAGCTGTGTTGGCGAAGATCGGTGATTGGTGATGTTCGCTCGTTGGCGAAGTTTATTCGAAGCGAGATTCTAGGTGAAGTTTGAGGCTAGAATTTTTGGCGAAGTTCGGGGCGAAATCTTCGACGAAGTTAAGTAGCAAGATCTTTAGCAAGGTTTAGTAACGAGATACTCTACGAAGTTCAAGGTAAAGAATCTTCAGCAAAGGTCAGGGCTGGTCTATGAATAGACTATTTGCCTTTTTCAATGCATGTACGATAGAGATGTAATATTAACGTATCGTAATGACATCTTTGTTGGGGAGTGTTTGCGTCGAAAGTTAGTTTATTTGTTGAGTCCATTACACGTTTATCAATTACAATGAATTCAAAGGAGTTAGTCTTTTTTAAGACTTCTCGCTTACACAAATAAAATGAAAATTATAACTCTATTCAAACACACGCAAAGAACGTTTATCACCCGTTGCTTGCGTGGGATCTTTGCTTGTGCCAGGGACGTATTAGTCCATGGATCGTCGCTGATCAGATCCGGTTGATAAAATGAAAATCAATCATCTTGCTTCACAAAGGAAACAAATGCAGAAGTGATAATCTCAACCAAGTGAGATTACGACTCTTCTCAAGATCAAAACCAAGTTTGATCTGAAGGAAAAGGGAATGAGCCTCAGATCTCTCAAACTCTCCCTCTTTATGCTGAAGAAATTCACTAAGATCTGCTAGCCTCTCTGAAATTCGTGATTCACTCTTCAATTTGATAGCACATTGCCTAAATTTCAGATCCCCTGCGTATAGGACCCTAGGCTTATATTTATAAGCTTCAGATGCAGCGCTTTAGGATAGAAATTAATGATTTGACCCTATCCTCAGTTAATAACCAATTAACCACATTTAGAGATAGTATCAAAGTAGTTGGGAGACTCTAAAATGAACAAATCCTGAGAAAAACCATCGAAAAATGAGTTTTGGGCACTTCTGGACGCGAGCCACCCTACGGTGGCTCGGAACCGTGCGAGCCACTATGGGGTGGCTCGACCTTGGCTAAGCCACCTGGCCTTGGCCAAGTTGTTTTGATGCGACTCGACCTCTAGGGGTTTTTCTGTTTTGGTCTTGTTTCGTCGTTTTGCGCATTTCGTCGTTTTGTTGACTCGTAGGCTTTGTTGACTTGCTTCATGCACTCGTTAGCTCTTTTATGGCACCGAATAATCTCGTTTGACTCAGGTGATAGCGTTTATCGCCTTCTCTTCATTTTGTACCGTGTGCGGGAACCTATATGCGATTTTTGATGCCTACATGGAGAATGATGCTGGGATTAAACTGGCAGAGATGTAGTGTTAACATAACAGTTTGATCAAGCTGACACTATTTAGAGGTGTAATGTTAACATGATAGTATAAGGATATTTGACAGAGGTGTCGTGTTAACCAGTCAAATAGAATGACTGACTGAGTTGTAATGTTAATCGGCCGGTTCGAAAGAGTCCAAAGGACGACTACAATTTGTAAGTGTAGAGTTAACTTAACGATAGAAAATCAATGGAAGTGTAATGTTAACTGATTGATTTTTAGTAAGAGATAATTGACAGAGGAGTGTTAAGCAGTCAAATTTGCTAAGATAGGTCGATAGAGGTGTAATGTTAACCGGTCGACAAAATAGTCTGACAGATGTGTAATGTTAAACAATCAGATCGTGAGAATCTGTTCAGATGTGTAATGTTAACATGACAGTTTGATTGAATTAAAACTTTTAGAGGTGTAATGTTAACATGACAGTGATGATGTATTTGGAGTTAATCAGAGGTGTGATGTTAACTTGATGACTCGTTGGGATTTTAATTGGACTTTGGATCAAGAAGATCAACATCTCTGGTCAGAGGTGGAAGCTTAAATGTGACCAGGATTTTTATGTGGGGAGATGATATTGGCCAGAATCACGGGTAGTATTTCTTGAGAAACCTCCCGTTGATTAGCACCATGAGCCTATTCTCATTTTGGTCAATTAGGCGATATACTCTATTTGAGTAGATTGTCTCTACTATAAATGGACCTTTCCATTTGGGTTGAAAATTTCATTTAGTCTTATGTGCCATGATGGGTCGACGAACGGTTAAAGCCAAATCGCCTTCTTTGAAGGATCATTCTCTGACTCTACTGTTGAAGGCTCTTGAAATCCGTGATTGGTAGATCTCAATTCTTTGCTGAGCTTGAAGTCCCAACTCATCTAGTGTTTCTAGTTCTTGAAGGCGCTTTTGATGATGTTCTTCCGTTGTCATCTTCTTAGCGATGGCAATTCTGAGTGATGGTACTTGAATTTTCAGTAGGATAACAGTTTCACATTCGTAGACCAAGGAAAATGGCGTCAATCTAGTAGGGGTGTGGACTGTTATTTGATAAGCCCATAAACACTACCCAAGTTTCTCATTTCAATCTCATTTATTAGAGGAGATGAACTTATTCAGAAGTTTGATGATGATTTTATTGAAAGCTTTAGCTAGACCATTAACAATTGGGTTGTATGGCGTGGAAGCCATATCTTGAATTGTAAACTTCTTGTAGAATTTGAAGAATAGCCGACTGATAAATTGAGGATCATTATCTTGAATAATTTGTCTAGAAATGCTGAATTGATAGATCACGTAATGTCTCAAGAATTTGATCACTTGAGATGTCTTGACTTCTCTGAGGGGAACGACTTTGGCCCATTTGGAGAAATAATCTATAGTGGCCAAGATGAATCGATGGCCTTTGACGGACAGCGGGCTAATGGCCCGATGATATCTATGCCCCATGCTTCGAATGGCCATGAGGCAATGGGTCAAATGTAATTCTTTTGGAGGTTGATGCATGATATCAACATAGACTTGACACACATAACATCATTTAGCATATGCTACCACATCTGTTATCATTGTCGGCCAATAGTAACCTAGACAATAAAGTTGATCCTGAAGTTTGGGACCTGGTTGATGAGTACCACATGCACAGTCATGGGCTTCCTTTAATGCTTCTTGAGCTTTGCTTGGTGATAAGAATTGAAGCAACACACTGTCAAAAGACCACCAGTATAATGTCTACATAGCAAAATCATAGAAGAAGCGCAAAAATCTTCTTTGAATAGAGATTGATTGCTTCAGACTATCAGGCATTATCTTGTGCAAGATGTAGTCGATGATCAAGAGCCACCAATCATTGTCTTCGAAATGAGTTAGCATGACATGCACTTCGTTAGCTTCAAGAATTTATTCTGGGGAGCATAGTTGATGGCTGGCTACTGTGATGCACCTAATAGATTTGGAAGCCAAGACAAGTGTGGCTATAAGGGACGCCAAAGCATCTGCATGAGTGTTCTCAAGGCAGACTACATAGTTGATGTAGAAACCTTCAAAGGATTGAGCAAGTTTCGTCACCGATTTGTGGTAGGGTATGAGGTCATTGTGGCGGACTTCATATTCTCCTTTGATTTAATTCACGATCATCTTGGAATCACCATGGGTCTCAAGGTATTGGGCACCCTTATCTTGAGAAAGTTGCAGGTCGATTAATTATATTCAGCTACGTTGTTGGAACATGTCTCGGTTAATGAATAGGCCCGAGAAAGGACATGTCCATGACGATTGATCAGTACTACCCCTACTCCTACATTAATTGCTCCCTTGTGGTTGCATCGTGACACACCATCAAAGTACAGTTATCATATTTGATGGTCTGATGTAGTATTCGACTCAAAGACTTCATTCAGAATGTCTTTGTAGAGTTTACTAGACTCGAGGATAAGATGTTTAGTCAAAAAGTCGTCTATCGCGTAACCTTTGACTACTTTTTGGGTTACGAATGTCATGTCGTACTATGAGAACAATATCGCCTATTTTGCTAACCTGAAATTTAGTGATCTAGGTTTCGTCATGAATATTCATAGAGGATTAACTCTTGAAATGATGTGGATGGACTGGCCGGTAAGGTAGTGTCACATCTTCTGAATTGTGAAGACTAATGCTAAACATTCTTTTTTGACTGGATTGTAGCGATGCTCAACACAAATTATAGTCTGGCTGAGGTAATAAATGGCTTGCTCATGCCCATTATCATTCTTCTGAGCAAGCAGTGCTCCAAGGATCTATTGCCCTAACATAGATCTAGAATGGTTTACCTGATACTAGTGTGGTTAGAACCGACAGCTTTGTGAGATATCCCTTGATCTCACTGAAAGCTTATTGGTAATTGTCGTCCTATATAAACAAAACACATTTCTTTATGAGTCTTTAAAATGGTTGATATTTTCCAGACAAGTTGGCGATAAACCTACGGATATAGGTTAATCTTCCTTGTAGACCTCTGAGTTCTTTGAGATTTATTGGAGGTAGTATCTCTTGGATGGATTTACTTTTTTGAGGTCGACATGTATTCTTTTGGATGTTACAATAAATCATAGAAATTTACCTAATGATACCACCGAGAAGGATTTGGTTAGATTCATCATGAGTTGGTGTCTTCACATAATTTCAAACACCATTCTTAAATCACCGACGCAGTGTTATTTGTGACGACCTTTGATTGCGTGGTCGTTGAGGTAGCACTTTACTGTTTTGCACAAATGTTTACGAAAGATCGTGTTAATAGCGTGTTGATAAGTTGCTCAGTATTTTTAGACCAAAGGGCATTACTGCACAAAAAATACCCCTAGAGATGTTCTGAAGGGTATGTGCTTTTGATCCTCTAGATGCATTTTGAATTGAATGTTTAGAGAACCCATCCATGAATGATATCCTCTCAAACCTACATGTATTGTCAACTATGACATCCATAATAGGGAGAGAAAATTCATCTTTTAGGCAAACAAGATTGAATCCTAGAAATCGTTACATATTCAGATCTTGCCAGTCTTTTTCATCATCACCGTGATGTTAGCTAACCAATCAGGAGGTTATTTTTCATTGATGAATCCGCACTCAATGAGTTTTTGAATTTCCCTTTTGATTTTCTCCATCAACGTAGGACAGAAGTATCATTGCTATTGCTTGATTGGCTTAACGTTAGGGTTGATGTTAAGGCAATGCACAGTCACGTTAGGATCTAGACTTGGCATATCTTCATAGTTCTAGACGAAGACATCAATGTACTTTTGAAGGAAAACTATGAGTTTTTTCTTTTCAACGGATGATAAACTTTTATTGATAAAGATAGGTTTGGGTTAATTTTGTTGCCTATGTTAATTTGAACCACTTTATCCTTGGTGGGTGGTTCGCTAGCCTCAAAACGTGACGCACATTGCTTCTTAAGTTACTTTGTCCATGAAGCATCTTTGGTATCTTCAAACACTTTTGATTCATTAAGATCTATGGTTAGGTCATATAAGACCATATTGGCTGTGATTCATTATGCAAAACTCCAAGGATGATGTTAGAATCCCAATTGGACATGTCTGAAGAACTGCTTAGAAAATCATTAAATGTCGGTCCTATTTGTGGTTAGTCTTTGAGAGAAACGTAACCGTGTCCTTGTTTAGTTAGATTGTAATAATCAAAAACTTCACCTTCCGGTATAAAGGGGATCAAGGGGACTCTTAATCCTCTATTGAAATTCAACCCTTGTTTTATAATTAGGATGTATCCTATTTTTGCCATAATCTGCTGAGACTATTGGCTATATCGGGATAATTTCGATGCTCTTTTAGCTTCCTCATTAGAGTGTAATAAATAATTTTTTTTCTCAACTTTTTTAAAGATGATTGGATTTAGGATGTTCCCTTTGGTTAAGACCATGAAAGTGGCATCCTCCGAGTTGTCTAGTTGTTTGTGAGTGGAGAACGACTCGCTTATCAGCATATGCAATGGTGGTTCTAAAGCTAGTCTGGCTGTAAAACCACGTATTTTGTTAGAAGTATATGTGAATTATTAGTGATAAATAATTCTATTTATGGTAAATGACTTGAGGTCATGGATATACTTGATAACAAGTTATTATATATGTGGTTTCATAGAGTTTTGTGCATTGGTTTTGGCTGAATAACAAAACATGCACGAATCTAGAATAATGTCTGCTCAGTCGACTTATGAGTCGACTCATGGGTCGACCAATGAGTTGACTGATGAGTCGACCTATGAGTCGACTAACGTACTGATTTCCAGCTTTTCTTTTTATTTGTCGGTTGGTTTTTGTTTCGGGTTTGACCGCTTATATAAAAAGTCTCCTACTCGAAACCAACCTGAAAACCCATCAGTTATTAGAGAAACCCTAGCCCCCTCTCTCCTCTCAAACCCTAGCTCGTTTTTGGTGATTTTTGGGGAATTT
>BQKN01065290.1:269026-295617 GCA_022839385.1 Asparagus kiusianus
TTTTCTGTATACAACGAGCCCTTTCCCTTGGGGTTGGTTGTGATATTGCTCGCTCGTTGTCCCGCCCCCTTTCAGGTAACAAGCCAGTAGCCCGGAGAGTCACAGGTTGATGGCGATGCATTTTAGCTTTAGCTGTCTATTTAGCTATATTTTCTTTTGAGCTCCACAGTAGATATTTGTTTAGACATTTGAGAGTTTTATTCTAGAAGTTATAAAGGCCATTTGCCTTATTTCCTCTTATCAAATATTTGTATTTGAGACTTGTTGAGTATTTCGATTTATTTATTTCAGACATTGACTTGTACTTCTGTATGCTAGATGATGGAATATTAATTTGACCTCTATTATTTCATCTGTTGATTTTTGTATTATCTTTTACTTGCTTTTGTACCTACACCTTTTATTGACTCTACTAGAGAGATAGCAATTATGATGGTGAAACATGTTATTGCACAGTGTGTTGCATGACATGTTTGACATTAATGGTTTCACCTTGGACTGCAGCCTTGTGTGAACCCAGGGGCGTCATAGTTAGTATCAGAGCTCTAGTTCTAGTATCCTTAGGATCATCCTGTGTCGAGTCGTGGAGCTAGGATAGAGTTTCTTAGGATTCATGTATAGAGTCCATAAGGATTCCCTAGTATGAGTGAGGACGATATATGCGTATATCTCAAAATTTGTAGATATTTTTTTATGACAACTATTTTGTGTAAACTTAAAGTATTTGTGTGAATACTAAATTGTTGTAAAAATTATATTGTGATATGCTATGTATATGTATATGTCTATTTTGACTCATAAACCCTTGTTTTCTTATGATCGGAGAGATGGCAGGACGTAGTAAACCTCGTACTCGGAGAGCTGGACAGGCAGAGTCGCAGCAGGCTCCACCTGAGCTATAGCAAGCTCAACCCGAGCCATAGCAGGCACCACCTGAGCCGCAGCAGGCTCCCCAGTATCTTATTAATCTCATGGCTCCTATCGTAGCTAGGATGGCAGCAATCGAGGAGTTTGTGGCGAGTTATATCGCGCCACCGACACTACCACCATCACCAGCAGATCAGCCACAGGGGATACCAGCAGTTCCTATTAGTGAGAGACCCCCAGAGGCCGTAACTATAGCTATTCTACCAACAGTCAAAGATAGAGCCACAGAGTAGGAGGCTTGACTCCGTATGGTTGAGAGGTATCAGAAGATGAGAGCACCAGAGTTCTAGGGGTCAGCAGATCCTCTTGTAGCCCATAAGTGGAATGAGGATGTGAGTAACATCCATGATATACTTAATGTGGATTCGGTCCAGAAGCAGAGATTGGCGTCCTACAGTCTGAAGGGAGACGCCGGGAGATGGTATAGACTCCTTCACTCCAGAGCACCGGATGACCCTCGCTTGGGAGGACTTTGTTTACTTCTTCGATGGACAATATATTTCTTCTGCAGCACGGACTAGGAAGGAGCTTGAGTTGTCTCGGTTGACTCAGGGGGACATGTCGGTGGCAGATTTTAAGAGCAGATTTATAGAGTTACTGCACTCATGTGACAGACAGGAGAGCACCAGGCTCAGATGTTCTTAGTAGGGCCCCACCCTAGTCTTCATCAATACATCGTCTCGAGGAAGTTCTATTCAGTTCGAGAGGTAGCAGAAGCTGCCACCTTACAAGAGATTGAGATTTCCATGTCTCATAGGGATAAGGAAGGGAAGACTAAGGCAGGACAGACAGGGGATAAGGGCAAGAATAAGAGGCCCTTTTCTGGATCCCAGCAGTAGCAGTAAGGCCCTCATAAGAAGGGACCCCAGTAGGATCAGAGAGCGCATAGCGCAAGTTCCAGGGAGTGTGTTTTAACAGTCGCAAGGTCGAATATAAGCCATCGGATTGCCGTAGCGCACCAGCAAAAGCCTAGCAGGGCAAGGGTCCGAACCAGCAGCAGCAGCGACAACAGCGACAACAGGGTAGAGTTCAGGACCAGCAGATGAGACTTGAGGCACCGCCAGCAGTACAGAGGACCAAGGGGCAGATTCGTGCAGTTCAGGAGGTTCCTCAGGGGCAGATAGTATCGTATTCTCTAGCACTGACATCAGAGCAGTCTCCAGCCTGAGGCAGAGTATATGCGGTAGTATCACGTGATCATGGAGCTAGCAGAGCAGTAGTGGAGGGTATGTTCCTTGTGAATTCTTTTCCCGCCCATATTCTCTTCAATTCGGGAGCTTGGCATTCCTTCATTTCGTATGATTTTTTGTCTAGACTCCAGCTTGTAGCTCAGCCATTAGACACCCATTTATCAGTTTTCACCCCTTTAGGTGAGATATCGCTTCTGGAGAGCGTTTGTAGGAGGTGTACTATCAGTTAAGATGAGTCAGAGTTCGTTGTCGATTTAATAGTGTTGCATATGTTTGAGTTCGATGTCATCCTTGGTATGGATTAGTTGTCTTCCTACCATGTTAGTATTGACTGTTTTGCGAAGATAGTCAATTTGCGGGCGTCCGTTGGGTCCAAGATGATTGTGGCAACCTCTCAAGGCAACCGTTTTGCGGAGTCATTTCTGGCGTACATCGAGGAGGTGATGCGATAGGATCAGGGTGTTGATTTATTAGAGACTAGAGTTGTCTTAGAGTATCAGGATGTCTTTCAAGACATACCTGGATTATCTCCTGTGAGAGAGGTTGAGTTCTGTATTGAGTTGCAGCCAGGCACAGCCCTAATATCCCACGCACCCTATCGCATGGCACTAGCTGAGATGCGGGAGCTTCAGACCCAGTTAGACGAGTTGTTAGCTCAGGGTTTTATTCGTCAGAGTCATTCTCCGTGGGGCGCACCAGTCCTCTTTGTGAAGAAGAAGGACAGTAGTATGAGATTGTGCATTGACTATAGAGAGTTGAACAATATCACTATCCGGAATAGGTATCCACTACCTAGGATTGATGACTTGTTCGACCAGTTGCAGGGAGCGCAGTTCTTCTCGAAGATTGATCTTCGTTCTGGTTATCATCAGTTACGGGTTCGGGAGATGGATATTCCTAAGGCCGCCTTTCTTACTCGATATGGATCTTTCGAGTTCATGGTCATGCCATTCGGACTGACTAATGCACCCGTGGTATTCATGGACTTGATGAACCGGGTTTTTCGTCCCTTCTTAGATCAGTCCGTGATTGTTTTTATCGATGATATCCTCATTTATTCGAGATCGGAGGCAGACCACGAGCAGCACTTACGGTTAGCTTTAAGGATTCTGTAGGAGCATCAGTTATATGCTAGGTTTAGCAAGTGTGAATTTTGGCTTTCAGAAGTCAGATTTCTCGGCCACATCATCAGTAGAGAGGGCATAGCAGTGGATCCGGCTAAGGTTACAGCAGATCTTAATTGGGAACCACCGAAGACGGTGATAGAGATTCGTAGCTTCTTGGGCTTAGCCGGTTATTACAGGAAGTTCATCCAGGACTTCTCAAAGATTTTGATGCCACTTACACGCCTTATGAAGAAGGGTGTATAGTTCATTTGGAGTGTGGAGTGCCAGAAAGCCTTTGATATCTTGAAGACTAAGTTGACTTCAGCACCAGTTTTGACTATTCTGAGCAGCGACAGGACGTTCATCGTCTACATAGATGCATCATTGGTAGAATTAGGAGGCGTCTTGATGCAGACTCAGAGGGTAGTAGCATATATCTCACGACAGTTAAGGGTGCATGAGCAGAACTATCCTACTCATGATTTAAAGTTAGCAGCAGTAGTATTTGCATTGAAGTCATGGAGATACTACTTGTATGGAGTACAGTTTAAGCTGTTCACAGACCACCAGAGTCTGAATTATCTTTTCTCTCAGAAGGAACTCAACCAGAGACAAAGAAGATGGATTGAGTTTATCAAGTACTACGAGTTCGCGATTCAGTATCATTCGGGGAAGGCGAATGTCGTAGCAGATGCTTTGAGTAGGAAGCATCGACATCGGGTTTCGGCTTTTAGGTGTTCATTGTATAGAGATCTTCTTACTTTTAGCCAGTTTGATTTCAGACCCGAGATTGGTGGAACCAGTGCGTTTTTGGGAGTTGTGTCAGTTCAGCCATCTTGGAGTACCAGAGTAGTCAGAGCTCAGTTAGAAGACTCTTGGATTCAAATCCGAAAGGAGGAGATTTTCAAAGAGCCTAAGGCCGATTGGATCATTGGAGCAGATGCAGGTCTACGGATGAAGGATAGGTTGGTTATGCCATCCAGTACCGAGCTGAAGAGAGAGTTATTTGATGAGGCACATCATACTAGTACATAGTACATCCAGGGACCATAAAGATGTACAAAGACTTAAAGAGACACTTCTGGTGGAGTGGTATACGTAGAGAGATTGCAGAGTATGTGGCTAAGTGTTTTACCTGTCAGCAGATGAAGGCAGAGCATCAGAGATCAGCAGGAATACTTCAGCCTTTACCCATTCCAGAGTGGAAATGGGTGGATATTTCTATGGACTTTATTGTAGGGTTACCGAAATCGAAGAAGGGGAATGATTCTGTTTGGGTGATAGTGGACCGATTGACGAAGTCAGCATATTTTATTCCATTGAGAACTACATATACAGCTGAGACGTATGCGAGGATATTTATCGGGAGATAGTCCAACTTCATGGAGTTCCTGATACGATTGTGTCAGATCGAGGTTCAGTGTTCACGTCATATTTTTGGAGGAGTTTTTAGGATTCGTTCGGCAGCAGGTTATCTTACAGTAGTGTATTCCACCCACAGACAGATGGTCAGACGGAGAGGGTGAATCAGGTGTTGGTAGACATATTGCGGGCTTGTGTCATTGACTTTCAGGGTAGCTGGGAGGAGCATATTCCATTGATAGAGTTCGCTTATAATAATAGTTATCAAGCGACAATCGGTATGGCCCCATATGAGGTATTGTACGGGAGACCTTGTAGATCACTGATATGTTGGGCAGAGCTGGAGGATAGCTTAATGCTTGACCAGAGCTCGTGAGACAGACTACTGAGAATGTAGCATTGATCAGAGAGAGGATTTTAGCCGCCCAGAGTCAGCAGAAGAGCTATGCAGATAAGAGATGAAGACCCTTGGAGTTTCAGGTTGGAGATGTAGTTATGTTGAAGGTATCACCGATGAAAGACGTTCAACGATTCAGGAGATGGGGAAAGCTTGCACCGAGATATATTGGACTCTTCCGGATTTTGGAGCGCATTGGAGCTGTGTCATACAGACTAGATCTTCCAGCATCGATGTCTAGTATATACAATGTATTTCATATTTCTATGCTCAAGAAACACTTGCATGATGAGGAGCAGCAGCGAGTATTGGATGCACCAGAGATTGAGCTTCAGGAAGATTTGACTACTATTGAGATTCCAGTTTGCATTCTTGCCAGGGAGGACAAGAGGCTTAAAAACAAGGTGATTCCTTTGGTGAAAGTTCAGTGGAACCGAAGAGGCGTTGAGGAGATTTCTTAGGAGCACGAAAAGGACACGCGTCACGACTATCTATACATGTTTGAGCAGGTAAATTAAAGCTTTTTGTATGATTTATGTATGACTTATAGATTCAATTATGGCAATGTTTATACTTAACGTTAAAATGAGGGTATTACCACTTATCTCCTAAGTACTCGGAACATAGGGTATATATATGAGGGGTTCCTTATTTGGATTTTTCGCTCGATGTGCTTTTTCCATTTAGTTAGGGGTTAAGTGGGGGTATTTACATTTAGATGGTTAAGTGTAGACATCGAAGATGATTTTTCGAGAGTGCGAAGATGATATGTAGCGCTACTTCCTGCATTTATTGAGGAAGTGAATTGATTTATGTGCATGAGTATTTGTGTGATTATATTTAGATTTAACACTAGAATGAGAATATTTTCGCTCAATTTTTAACCTTTTGGAATGCATTGTATATATATGGGGGGTTCCTTATTTGGATTTTTCGCCCGCGTACTAGTTCCATTTGATTATGGGTTGAGTGGGAATATAGTCATCCTGGATTATTAAATATAAATATCCTTATATGCTTGTCTAGAGTAATATTATTTGTTTGAATATGCTTTCTAAATTTTGAGGACGAAATTCTTTTAAGGGGAAAGAATGTAAAAGCCTGTATTTTATTAGAAGTATATGTGAATTATTAGTGATAAATAATTCTATTTGTGGTAAATGACTTGAGATCATGGATATAGTTGATAACAAGTTATTAGATATGTGGTTTCATAGAGTTTTGTGCATTAGTTTTGGCTGAATAACAAAACATGCACGAATCTGGAATAATGTCTACTCAGTCGACTTATGAGTCGACTCATGGGTCGACCAATGAGTTGACTGATGAGTCGACTGACCGGCTGATTTCCAGCTTTTCTTTTTACTTGCGGGTTGGTTTGGTTTTGTTTTAGGTTTGACCGCTTATATAAAAAGTCTCCTACCCGAAACCAACCTGAAAACCCATCAGTTATCAGAGAAACCCTAGCCCCCCCTCTCCTCTCAAACCCTAGCTCGTTTTTGGTGATTTTTGGGGAATTTTCGGAGGATTTTAGTGAGTTTTGGCGAGGTGCAGCGAAGAGGATCTTTCTCTCTTGGATTCAGGGGTTGTTCTAGCATATCAGAGGCGAGTAACATCTCGCCCAACCCTCACCCACTATTTGTATAGTTTCTTTGAGTTTTTATTTTTGATTTTTGAGCCTAAAACGTATTTTTGTGCATAAAAAATAGATGCTTTACAATCTAAGCTGCAAGATCTATATTTTTCAGTTAGTAAAAAGCTCACCAACGTTTTTGTAATATAGATCCAGATATGGAATTAGTCTTAAACATGGGTTTCATGTGATTTAATATTTTCAATATGTTTTTAAACATGTATAAATATGTTTAGGGTTTTAATGTAAGATATTACGTGCAAATCTCTCGTTTCTGTTGATACACATGTGTTAGAATCAGTAATATGCTGCTTGACATGACGAAAAAGAAGTTTAGTTTAATGTTTTTGCAGATAATCATCATATGCAGAAAAACTGTGAATTTTCTACTCAATTGACCAATGAGTCGACTCATGAGTCAACTTCTGAGTCGAGTGATGAGAAATTTTCCAGTTTTTCTTTGATTTTGGATCTGTTTGAGTTGTTTCAGTTTAACTAAAACTGTTTATGCTGTTGCGTGCTTTAATATGAACGAGGAGTCTCCTCGAATAATAGGTATTAGAAATTATTATTTAATTTGTATCTTTACATAGGAGATGACATGCGGACACGAGTTAAAGTTTACACACCGAGGCACGCGTGAATTTCGTATTGGTATATCTTATCACCTATCTCATTGATACTTGCACAGTTTGTTCAGTCCTCGTGTTGGACTATAATCCATTGAAGTCCTCGTGTTGGACTATAATCCATTTCAGTCCTCGTGTTGGACATTTACCTATTTGTCCATGTGTTAGACATTAGTTTAGGCCTTGAGTTGACACTTATACTTGTATAGACTGGACATGACACATATATGAGTTGTGACACGATACCGTAATTAAGTCTGATATGAGTTTGCCTTCTCTTATTAATATTCTTGTATTAGAATTTAGGTTTGGTATTTAGGGATTTACAATCTGAGATACAAGGTATATACATGAGGGTTTCCTTGTTTGGATTATTTCGCTCGACGTACCTAAGCTCGTATTATAATTTTCTAAATACTAAAACCCTCTTATACATAGGTAAATTACAATTTGAGCTACATGGTATATACATGAGGGTTTCCTTGTTTGGATCATTTTGCTCGACGTACTTATGCTCACGTTGTAATTACCTAAATAGGATCAGTGATTTTATATATACATATATATATTATAACTGTATTTTTTCTGTATACAACGAGCCCTTTCCCTTTGGGTTGGTATTGATGTTGCTCGCTAGAACTTTGTCGCTCGTTTTCCCTCCCCCTTTAAGGTAACGAGCCAAGAGCCCGGAGAGTTACAGGTTGATGGCGATGCATTTTAGCTTCAGCTGTCTATTTAGTTATATTTTCTTTTGAGCTCCATAGTAGACATTTGTTTAGACATTTGAGAGTTTTATTCTAGAAGTTATAAAGGCTGTGTGCCTTATTTCTTCTTATCAGATATTTGTATTTGAGACTTGTTGAGTATTTCAGTTTATTTATTTCAGACATTGATTTGTACTTCAGTATGCTAGATGATGGAATATTAATTTAACCTCTATTATTTTATCTGTTGATTTATGTATTATCTTTTACTTGCTTTTGTACCTACATATTTTATTGACTCTACTAGAGAGATAGTAATTGTGATGGTGAAATATATTATTACATGGTGTGGTGCATGGCAGGTTTGACATTATTGGTTTTACCTTGGACTGCAGCCTTGTGTGAACTCAGGGGCATCACACTGGCCTTCAGATTCTCAACTTCTGAGTTTTAAGACTCAGAGTTGTTTGGTGGAAAATTTGAAGTAAATAAAATGAAAGAAAATTGATTTGTATTCTCTCGATCTTAGTTACAATTTGAATTTCGATTACAAAAGAGAGGAGAATGATTTAGATTCCCCCTTTTGTTTAATTCTGGGTTCTTCAAGGTAGCGATGGAGTGCCTCCTTCGAATGCTCACGTCGAATTTACTCTCCGTTGACGATCCGAACGTCTCAATTCACTAGAACAACTGATTTATGTGCTGAGTTTGGCTAAGAACTCTTAATGAGTTTTGTAACTTGGAATGAGTTAGAATTCTGTTAAATAGAGTTGTTGCAACCGAATGATTGGTTAATATGCCATGTGTTTGAATTCTTGATTGCTGAAGAATGCTTTCCAAGTTTAGCCCCTGACCTTGACTCTTGGAAAATCAATCTCTCGAAAACTCTGTTTGGTGGAAAATTTAAAGTAAAAGAAATGAAGGAAAATTAATTTGTATTCCTTTACTCTCAGTTACAATTGGATTTCCTGATTACAAAAGAGAAGAGGATCGACAGAGATCCTCCCCTTTGTTTAATTCTGGGTTCTTCACGGTGACGATGGAGTGCCTCCCTCGAATGCTCGTGTCGAGTTTGCTCTCCGTTGACGATCCGAACGTCTTGATTCATTAGAACGATATCTCCTCCTCACGATTTTACGTTGTGAAGAACTTGCGTGGCAAGTTTTAGAACTCTGAATGAGTTTGTTTGATCTTAACCGTAATTGGTTAGGCAAGCCAAAGATCTCTTTTTTTCTGCCAAGGAGAAGGATCCAAAAGCCAGCCCCAGGATCAAAAAGCCAGATCCGAACTTAGCTGATTTCTTAGTTATTTATAGAGGATTAAGAGGTGTAACCACCCCCTTAAATCACTCCTGAGCAGAGTTGTGATCCCCTCAGATCGTGGAAAATGGTTTTGAAACCGTTCAGCTCGTGTTTGAACAAGTCAAATGCAAAATCCACGTTCTGGCATGAATTCTGCGTTCAAACGCAGTATTTAGAAACTTGGACGTAGTGTCTGAAAGCTCGGACGCATTGACTAGAAGCTGCGTTGGCAGTTTGTTGGAAGCTGCGTTTGGCAGCGGATGAAAGCTGTGTTGGTAACTTTTGGAGCTGCGTTTATGGCCGAACATGAGCTGCGTTGGCAGTCGGATCTGAGCTACGTTTACAGCTTTTGGAGCTGCGTTTGCGGCCGAACATGAGCTACGTTGGCAGCCGGATCTGAGCTGCGTTTGCAGCTTTTAGAGTCGAACTTGAGCTGCGTTCGTGGCTATGAACGCGGTGCGTCTTGATGCTGGTACGCGGGGAGGACTTCCACATCTTGGTTTGAAGAGACCGTCGACTTGTAGTCTCTTTCTGTCAGAGCGTTGCAAAGATCGTCATTTTGTAATCTTTGCTTTAGCTCTTTGATATGTGAGAGTCGTCAGATTGTAACTCCGATGTTGATTGTGAAGGCTATTGATTAGAGCTTTCATCAGTTGTTATGAAGGTCGTCAGATTGTAACCTTCATCAATCTACGTAAAAGTCTTCAAATTATAGCCATTTGGAAGTCGTTAAATTGTAACTTCTATCATCGGTGTTTGATGGGGATCAACTATCTATTATAATTTTTAGACAGCCTACAGAACCCCCTCCAAAGTTTTCGAAAGTTCGCGGTTGACTGGGACGAATTTTTGGAATACTTTGGATCTCAACTCTGATCTTGGAACTTTTGATTCCTTATCATAAGGAGTTGTTCTTTGCACCCGCTTTGAAGGTATCTTGGTTGAAGGGATTTGCCACGTAGGACCTGTGTGAAGGTATGTGCCATAATCCTGCTTCTGGAATGTGGGGGTGGACCCTGCATTTTAAACTTGAGATGCGGGTCTCACCCTTGCATGTTGAATTTGGAACACGGGTGTGACCTCGGCATTCAGTTTTTGCATCGCGGGTCTGACCTCAACGTTTTGACTTAAGACATGGAAGTGGTTTCCATGCATTTTTGACTAAGCCTTTTAGACTTGTCTTTGGCTCATCTATTTTAAGTCTCGGCTCACATCCATTAAGCTGATGGGCCTGCAAACGTGCATAGGATTTTTGGCAAACCCTCAGCCATCAACGGATTTGATAAGCCTTTACCGACTACCGTTTGAGTTGGGCTAGCATGTGGATTGTCTAAGTCCGTTCCACATGTAACGTTGTGCTAAGAGAATGAACCCTCTTAGACTTGATGCTATGATTTTAAATACATAGACTTTGTCATTTTTACGGAAAAAGACTAACCGGCAACGCGTGCTAGGCGTAGGCTTATCTCTAATTAGGGATCGAGATAAAGTCCCCCCATGCGTTTGAGGCATGGATTTTAATATCCTTTTCACGGTAAAAGACTAACCGGCAACGCGTATTAGGCGTAGACTTATCTCTAATTAGGGATCGAGATAAAGTCCCCCATGCATGTAAGGTATGGATTTCGGTGTTATTAATAACAACCTGCCATGATGTTGAATACGTGGGCTTTACCATTTTTACGGGAATACGCTACCCGGCAGCTTGTGTTAGATACTGACTTATCTCTATTTAGGGATTAATATAAAGTCCCAAATGCGTGAAAGGCATGGATTTTTGGTGCTACGATGTTGAATACGTAGGCTTCGTCGCTGTTTCTTCCTGTGTTACTTGAAGCACTGAAAGAAAGTTGAAAGCGTTAGAGGTGTAGTATTAACTTGGTATGAATTTTCACTTAGAGTGAAATTCAGAAATATCCTTCACTATCCCTAGGATAATTCCAAAAAATCTTTAATCCCCTGGGGATTTTATAATGAAAACTTGTTATTCTTGTTGAAAAAAGATTAACAAGTTTATTAGAGGGTTTGACTGTTAGAGGTGTGATGTTAACCTAACAGTATTTTATAGGCCTATCGCTCTATTGGAGAGAGTCGATAAGTTGATTTGGTCGGGAATTTGTTGCGATCGGAGTAACTTTGTGGAGTTATAATCGTATTGAAGAGGATTGATAAGTGAATTTGTCAGAGGTGTGGTATTAACGTGACATGAATTTGTGTTACGATTGGAGCAACTTTATGGACTTATCATTCTATTGACGAGGATTGATAAGTAGATTTTATCAGAGGTGTGATATTAACATGACAGGAAGATGTTGCGATCAGGGCAACTTTGAGGACCTATCGCTCTATTGAGGAGAGTCGATAAGTTGAAAGTGTTACGATCGGAGCAACTTTGAGGACCTATCGCTCTATTGAGGAGAGTTGATAAGTTAGAAGTGTTGCGATCGGAGCAACTTTGAGGACCTATCGTTCTATTGAGGAGAGTCGATAAGTTGGAAGTGTTGCGATCGGAGCAACTTTGAAGACCTATCGCTCTATTGACGAGAGTCGATAAGTTAGAGGTGTTACGATCGGAGCAACGTTGAGGACCTATCGCTCTATTGAGGAGAGTCGATAAGTTGATTTTGTCAGAGGTGTGGGATTAACGTGACAAGAATTTGTTGCGATCGGAGCAACTTTTTGGACTTATCATCCTATTAAAGAGGATTGATAAGTGAATTTGTCAGAGGTGTCTTGTTGACGTGACAAGATTTTTGTTGTGATTGGAGCAACTTTGTGGACTTATCATCCTATTGAAGAGAATTGATAAGTGGATTTTCAGAGGTTGGAGCAACTTTGTGGACTTATCATCCTATTGACGAGGATTGATAAGTAGATTGTCAGAGGTATGGTGTTAATGTGACAAGAGAATGTGTTGCGATTGGAGTAACTTTGTGGACTTATCATCCTATTGACGAGGATTGATAAGTGGATTGTCAGAGGTATGATGTTAACGTGACAAGAGAATGTGTACTTGTGACTTGCAAAAGATTTTAGGAATTAGTGTCTTGCTGGGAAAGATTATGATTTGAGCAATTTCGATGACCTATCATCCTATTGACAAGGATTGATAAGTTGATTGTCAGAGGTGTATTGTTAACGTGACAAATTAGGAGTGATGCAAGCTGTATTCATACTCTGTGGGGGTGATGATCGTCAGAAGTGTAATGTTAACTCGACGATGTGAAAGATTCGTTACTCTTAATCCAGTGGATTCCAAGTAACCAACCCCCAGTCTTGATTAAGACTTAGCAGGGGAAGAGGTAGATAAGGATTCCAAGTAACCAACCCCCAGTCTTGATTAAGACTTAACAGGGGAAGAGGTAGATAAGGCACATCACCTAGTGGGACACTATCCATGAAGTCTGAACAGAGGCACATCACCTGGTAGGCTATTATCTGATGAGTTTGACTATCAGAAGTAACTGTTAACGTGATAGTTTTGTGAACCCACCATCTTACTTGAAAAGGATTGGTAAGTTGATGGACTATCAGAGGTAACTGTTAACGTGATAGTTTTGGTGGACCCGTCATCCTACTTGAAGAGGATTGGCAGGGGAATTTGGAGGAAATGAACTATCAGAGGTGATCATTAACGTGATAGTTTTTTTTTGGACCGGCCATCCTACTTTAAGAAGATTGGCAAGTTGATGGACTATCAGAGGTAACTGTTAACGTGATAGTTTTGTGGACCTGCCATCCTATTGAAGATGATTGGTAGGAGAATTTGGAGGGAATGGACTATCAGAGGTGATCATTAACGTGATAATTTTGGTGGATTTCGTGGTTGACAGAGGTGTTATATTGAACATGACAACTCAAAAAATTTATTACTCATAATCCAATGAACTACAAATAAACCAACCCCCAGTCTTGAACATGCAGGGGGGAAAAGGGTAGATGTGGCACATTGCCTTGTGGGCCACTATCTAACGAGCTTGACTATCAGAGGTAATTGTTAACATGATAGTTGTCGGAACCGCCATCGTACTGAAGAGGATTGGCTTCAGTGGTCGTAGTATCTTCCCCTTCTGACTGAGAAGATTGGGCTTGGTCTGATTGCTCAGGTTGATCATGCTTACTTTGTTCTTCAGCTTTGATCCTGGTAATAATCTTTTGAGCCTGTTCGCCTCGAGAGATTAGTTGTCTCCAGGAACGGCATTCTGCAACCCTCATTTGTGCTAGAAGATCGATCTGCAAGTTGTGTTGACAGGTCTCCACTAAGGTAGACTGTGTCATACCTATCGGGCATCGAAGAGCCATACTTCGGAACCTCTTGACGAAAGCTTTGACGGACTCCCTCTTCTTCTGCTTAGTGGCGAGAAGGGTATGGATGGAGACTTCTATATCCTCTTCAAAGAATCTTGATAGGAAGAGTCTCTCTAAATCTGCCCACTTTTGGATACATCCCGTAGGCAGCTTCCTGAACCATTCAAAGGCAACTCCTTTGAGGGTGCTAATGAACAATCGAGCCAGTATGGCGTCGTTTGATATCACATTCCTAGTCTGTGACCTGAAATGATAAATATGCTGGTTCGGTGATCCCGTGCCGTTAAAAGTTTGTATCATCGGGACTTCGAATTTTGGAGAATAAGGGGCTGCATCCTATTCGGCAGGATAGGGTCTGACAACTTCCTCATATTGGAGCTCACTTCTGTTGGCAATGATATTGAGGCGGGCTTCCAATTCTTCCATTTTGGCAGACTGAAGATTCTGCTCGTTCTCTGTCTCTCTTCCTTCATCAGAGGAAGATTCTAAGTTGTGGGCTTCTTGTTCAGAAGCACCTGCATGATCCTGTAAGGCATAATGCTGAGTGCTGAGCCCGTGTCAACTTGAACACGGTTGATTTCTGATGACCCAGATATGCTACAAGAACAATCCTTTCCTCCTCTGAGTCTGTAAGAGATTTGAGATGATCATCATTCTCATTTACGGAGGGGCTAATCATATTGGATGACTTAGCCTTGCCTCTTTTCTATTTGGATGAGGTGTTCATCCATTGTTGGTCTTCAACTAGATCAGGATGGACCCACATGATCTCCCCTTCTGAGATAGTGAGAGGTACCAACCCCCTATCTTTCTGACTGTGTAAGTCAGCATTTTAAGTGTATTTTCCCTTTGTGGATGGGGATAACACCATCTGCAACTGCTATTAGAGGGAAATCACCAAATTGGACTGCTATCAAATTAGTGGATACGATCTTCTGTTCGGGCTTCAGTGTGAGCATGTTAGCATTCACTAGATTTTGTAGAATGTCTTTGAAGACATAGCATTTTCCTGTAGGATGTTCCAAGAACCTATGATAACGATAGTAATTGGGATCATCCACCTTTCTCAGGGAGTTATAGTTTGTTGTTCTTCCGAAGTAGTTGGAACAGAGTGTCCACATGCTCTTCTTTGAATGAGTATTGCTTGGGCACTCTTTGTTGGTTTGATGCTTTGCCTTACTTTGCAGGTGGCATGCGCGTGTTGGTATCGGCAGCCAATGTCTCCTTTCCCTTAGAGCGCGGAGCATTGTTTTGGTTGTGTTGCTGTTGTAGCTTGGGTTGAGTAATTTCTTCAACCTTGACTCGAGCAACAATTGCTTCGGCTTGTTCTTCTTGTGAAACCAGTTGTCTTCGGGAGCGAATTCCGCTACCCCTATTTGAGCAAGGAGCTGGGTCTACAAGTTGTGCCTGTAAGTTTCAACTAAGGTCGATTGGGTCATACCTGACGGGCATCATAATGCCATGCTGTGGAATCTTTTCACATAATCGTGATGGACTCTCCTTTCCTCTGCTTGGTGGTGAGAAGAGTCGGAACCAAAACTTCTATGTCATCTTCAAAGAATCTGGCTAAGAAAAGCCTTTCTAGATCTACCTATTTTTAAATAGATCCAGCAGGCAGTTTCATAAACCACTCGAAGGCAACCCCTTTAAGAGTACTGATAAACAAACGGGTCAGGATGGCGTCATTCGCTACCACATCTCTAGTCTGTGACTTGAAGTAGTAGAACTGTTAGTTCGGTGATCATGTACCGTCGAAAGGTTGTAAAGTTGGAGCCTTAAACTTCGACGGATAGGGAGCTGTGTCCCATTCACCAGGATAAGGCCGTATCACTCCTTCCTCGCGAAGTTCGCTTCTATTGGCTATTGCGTTGAGGCGGGCTTCTAGCTCATTCACTTTAGCTGACTGAGGATTCAGTTCTCTTTCCATCTCCCTCTCGTTTTCAAAAGAAGACTCCAGTTTGTGAGTTTCATGTTTCGAGTTCTCAGGTGCTTTCTGCTTTCCTTTAAAGATTGTCCTCCAGGAGGACTCCGGTCTTTGACCTTTTTCAGCAAGGAGTCAGGCTAACAAATCATTCATTTGGAGAAGTGTCTCCTGTTGCGCCTGGAGCATGACATGATGTTCGTCGACTCTTTTTGCTAAGTCTTTGGGACCTCCAGACATGTAAACAGGGGCCTCTCGTACCACGACAGAGCTTGAGGATTGAGAATCAGCAATTGCTGAATGTTCATCATCTGAAGTAATCCCCTTAGCTAACTTACGATAGTTAACCGAGCGAATAGCTTCGGTGCGAGTTTAGGTGCGCCGATATATCCCTTCAAACTCATCACATATTTCTTGGACAGTCGAAGAATGACTTCTTTCTGATTCATCCGAACTGGGAACTGAGGCCTTCCCTTTGCCTATCATATTAATAGTGACTTCGGGATGTTCAACTTCTACTATTTCCTTTTTGCGATGACGTTGCCGCTTGACAGGCCTAGCGACATTGTTAATCGATTGAATACCGACTGTCGAGGTTCAGGTGTACAGCGGTAGCATTTTGAAAGGATTGCTGATATAAGTCACTCACACTGGCATGGATGAGCTGCTTGCTGTGTTGATCTCCCTCTCGATAGCAATTCCCGTAAATCAGATACTTGAGAAGGATCTTTCATTGAGCATGAAGATGAAAGCAGGACCCCCTGCTCTTGAGTGGGTAAAACTGATTCTTGGACATGGATTTTAAACCCATGTTGATCTTGGTGAACTTGGCAGACCATGTCGTGTTTTTGAGAAGAAACACGAGGGTCACGTTTGGATTTGTAAACATTAGGCCGACGCCTACGTTTAAATGATGAAATAGACCCCTGAGGATTGCATTCCTCTGGAACGCATTCTTGAGATGCGCATTTATCTTTGGGAGCATCTTTCTGAGGGCTGGGTTTTGGAGGAATAATGCACCACTGAGGGTCGCGTTTTAGCTGTATCAGCCGATGCTGATAATTAGGCTCATTGTCGTGAAGTGTGTGTTCTGGGATGGAAACGATGTGCTCGGGTAGAGCCTTGAAAACACGATCCTCGCGTTGGGCAAGAGTTCGGTTTTCTCAAAAATATGCTCATTGTATGGATCTTCTCCATCTTCGAGCGGCGTTCTTTTTGGCTTGTTTCAAAGCCTTTGCAGCAACGTCATTGGCGTTTATAGGGTTTACCTCTTCTATAGGCCGTTTGTGGCCCGTAGCACGTCGTGTTGATGCAGACGTAGATTGTTCAACTCGTTGGACGAGTTTGGTGGAGGCTAAGCCCAATCCTTTGGAGGAGGGGCTGTTTGATGAATTTTGGCCAAAGGAGAGGGCTTTTTTAGCATTTCAGTAACAAGTTTGATCTCTTTGGAGATCTTGCGGATGTCGTGCCTAGCGTTGGGGCTAAGCAATCCAAAGGATAGGGCTTCCTCGTATTTGGCTTGGTCAAACTCCACAGTGAGAGTTTTAACAGTTGTTCCAGTAAGATGGACATCGGATTGCGCCACCACTTCGTCGTCAGAGAAGCTAATCCCCAGCGGAGTCATCATCTTTTGTTTGGTGGAAAAATTGAAGTAAATAAACTAAAAGAAAATTAATTTGTATTCTCTCGATCTTAGTTACAATTTGAATTCCGATTACAAAGGAGAGGAGAATGATCTAGATTCTCCCCTTTATTTAATTCTGGGTTCTTCACGGTAGCGATGGAGTGCCTCCTTCGAATGCTCGCGTCGAATTTGCTCTCTGTTGATGATCCGAACGTCTCAATTCACTAGAACAACTGATTTATGTGATGAGTTTGGCTAAGAACTCTTAATGAGTTTTGTAACTCGGAATGAGTTAGAATTCTGTTAAACAGAGTTGTTGCAACTGAATGATCGGTTAATATGCCAAGTGTTTGAAGTCTTGATTGCTGAAGAATGCTTTCCAAGTCTAGCCCCTTACCTTGACTCTTGGAAAATCAATCTCCCGAAAACTCCAGCCGAAAGAATCTCTCTCAGGTCCTGGAAATCCGATCCCCTAGATCCTCCCAAAATCCGATCCCGAACTCTCTTGAGTTTGTTGATATTTATAGGGGTATTAGGGGTGTAACTGCCCCTATAACCCATGCCTACATGAGGGTTTAGTCACCCCATTAATTGGGTATAACGACCCACTTAAACCACTCCCCAGATCGTGGGTGAACAACGGTTTTCTTGAAACCGTATGGATTGCGTTTGAACGAGTCAAAGTCTTGACTTGCATTCTGGGTATGATCCTGCATCCAAGCGCAGTATCTGGAGTCGTGTTTTGCAGTGATATGGCGCTGCGAAATAGCTGAGGATGTAGTGATTGCGTTGACTTTGGACATTGTTTGCGTCGAAAATTGCTGTTTTCATTGCTATCGAATCTATTACAACTTTAGTCATTACAATAAACTCGAATACAATATAAAGTTGATCTTTTTATAAGATCTCCTTACACAATGAAAATAAAACAAGTTTACAACTTTATCAAACAAACGCAGGGAGATCGTTTATCGGTCTTCTGCTTGCGTGGGTGTCTTTGCCTGTGCCGGGGTTTATCCGTGGACCACCTTAGATCTGGATCCGGTTGATGAAAAATTGGGCAGAGCTTCACCTTCACCGGGGGAATGTTTGATTTGAAGCGCTGAAATCGACCAAGCGAAATCAGGGCTCTTCTCGAGATTAAGACCAAGCCTAATCTCAAGGGACAGACGGACGGGGTTCAGATCCTTCGAATAGCTCCTTCTTTATGCCGAAGTTCGCCGGGATCTGATTTGCCTTCGCTGAAATTCGTGCTCCTTGACTCCTCAATCCAGCAGCACCTCCACGTCTTGATAATAACTCCGCCCCCCCCAAAATGGAGGCCTTTGGCTCCTATTTATAGGCCCCGGATACAGTTATTTGGATGAGAACAAGTGATTTGACTCTATCTTCAGTTAACAACAGCCTAATCACGTTTGGGGATGATATCAAGTCAGTTAGGAACCCCTGGAACAGATAAATCCTATAAAAACAGCTTTAAAACCGTCAAATCACGTTTCAGGTTCTGGACTGCGCGCTGCGGGTCGGATCAGTCCGACCTGCACTTGCATAGTTCGGATTGATCCGACCTGCGTTCGTGCAGGTCGGATTGATCCGACCTGCACTTGTGCAGGTCGGATCAGATCCGACCTGCACGTGTGCAGGTCGGATCAGATCCGACCTGCACTTGTGCAGGTCGGATTGATCCGTACCGCGCTTGCGCGGGTCGGCTTATTTTGTCCTGTGCTCGCGCAGTTTTGCCGACTCATTCTTTTATGTTCCCTTTCTTCTGAGATTTTCTCTTTTCACGTGTTTGGCCGATTTGTTGACTTGTATGCTTCGCCGCAAGACCGATCGTCGAACGCGCTTCAGTTAATACAATCGATGCGTGCGGACTAATTGGCGTGCGCGCGTTGACCGACGTGCACGAGCTGGTCGACGTGCACGCGTTTGACCGACGCGCACGAGATGATTTGACGTGCGCGCGTTGACCGGCGCGCACGAGCTGATTTGACGTACGCGCGTTGACCGGCGCGCACGAGTTGCATAGGTGAATCTTCTTGACTCGCCAATTCATTGCTTCGAGTTTCGTGCGGGCTCTCATAGGCAATTTTAGACGCCTACAGACATTACTTGTGTTTCAACTATAAGGATGAATTCTGCATCTTGGTTTGAAGAAATCATTGCCTTGTAATCTCTTCTTGATCCATAGGAGAATCCTTTGATTGTAACCTTCCTTTGTTAACAAGAAAGTCGTTTGATTGTAACTTTCTTAGTCAAAACTGTCGGTCAAAGTCAGATAAGTGTTAGATATCTATTGTAATTTTTAGATAGCCTACAAGAGTCTAAAGAGTAGTCATAAGGAAACTATTCTTCATTAGAGATTCAATCACCTTGATCTTCGACGGATTGATCGATACAGAGATCTTCTAGGGTAATTACAAGTAGATCTATCTCCTAGATTAAATTATCAATGATATCTAGATCGATATCTACTTCATTACCACTATCCTCTTCATTGGGAAGGACAATCTCGATTGTATAATTTTGATCATACAAGAGGGAGTCTATAAAGTAATTTTCCACCCCCATCGAAAGGATGCTTTTCAGCTTTGACTGTTTGTTGAACCCCCTATCCATCAAGATATTTGAAACACTAATGGAGTGTTTAAGGGACAAGCATATTAGGATAGATCAAAGGTTTTTAGAGGAAAAGGTTGTAAGGTGTCTTGACATCGATGTCATAGCAAGTTACCTCCATCTTTAAATTTTTGATTTGACACTTGAGTCAAATGTTTTCAAGAGACCAGCTGCTGCTGGAGTTGAAACCAAGTATGGCTATAGAAGTCTTTGAGAGCTTGTGAAGGGGGATTCCTAGAAAACTCAAGAGCCTTCGCGGAATTATGCTTAATGCCGAGCCTGGATCGATGTGAATTTTCTCAACCCTTGATGACCCTATATACTCAGCATAGGAAAGGGGCCGATTGTGATGATGATCTTTGACAAGCATATCCTTTGAAGTGAAGGTGATGTAAGACGTCTGCTGTTGGCATTGATTGCATTGTTCATGTCCTTCATCTGGAGGATGTTCGATCATGCAGACGAGAAATGTCTCATTATTATTCAGAACTTTTTTTAAAGCTTCTCTTGTGTTCTTAGACAAACGTTAAAGTTCGAATAAGGCTGTACGAGCTGGAATATTGGCCAGTTGAGCCATGATGTCATATCTAAAAAGAGTCTTAGGATTACTTAGAGGATGCTGTAAAGCCTTGTCGAACTAGGTCTTCTTTTGCTTGGCCTGTTTTGGTTGTTTGGATGTTTCGGCCTAATTATAATCCCTTAAGTAATCTTTGCCGGACTTCGTTCTTGTCATGGCCACTTTCTCTCCCTATGAATCAGTGAGTGAATTGATATACAAAGATCATTCTTTAATGATTGTGAGATGGCATTGCAAGTCTTCATCTTATGTTTATTTTTAGACTTTTGAAGAGTCCAATTCTCATCATGGAGAAGGTCGAGATGTACCCATATTATTTCATCTCTTGTCGTGGTGAGTGGGATCAAGCCTTTGCTTTGCTAGTTTTGACAATCATAATTTACCACTCCATTATCGCAGTAGGAATGAGGATGTTTTGGGTCTTTTTGATATTGTAATTAACTCAGATTATAATAAAAAGAATAAAAGTGAAACAAAGAAAATTTTATATTTCCTGTGGAGGATTCTTTTTTGTGTGCCGATGGAGCGTTGATCTTGTACTCCGTTGATGCACTGCCTAAGATAATGGGTATTTTGCTATTTATAAGAGGTGGGTTGCTTGGAAGATAATTTAGTCTTTTCTCAACAACTTCTCTCAATAAAAATAATCACAAGTACGATTATAATCTCTTTATGTGTGTGTATTGATGGCTAAGGCTTCCGAACTTATAAAATGGATAATCTCCTCTCCTTTTATAGGCTAAGCGAGAGAGTTAATTGTTAGAACTCATGTGGTAAGACTAATTCGCTAATCTTGTTTTGATGATTTAACAAACAATTTATAACGTATCTTCTAGTATTTGGTTTTGATTGATTAACCCAGGTTGAATGATTCAAGAGCTATATTATAAATGGAGCAAATACAAGTCAAGTCAAGATCCACGATTGAGCTTCATATGAAATCTATATTTTATATTAGTATAGGATGTGTATTTTGTGTATCAATACTCTTAAGCTTAATTATATACACATACATGTTTCTTACTTTCATCACAATTTAGGTATTTTTAAGTAATTTTTATATTATTGACTTATGGACAAAATAATCTTTATATACATCTTTTAAATAGTCCATAAATTAGTTCAAAATATTTTTATAACTTAGTTTAAGTCATATGTCAAAATCAAGTGTTCACAAAAACACGTATTTTTGAGTTTTTGTAAAATGACGAGTTTTCATAAATGGGAAAAGAAATTTAATTTTTTTATTGTAGCATGTTCATTTCATGTTTATAAATATTTTCCTAAGTTTTATAATTTTTGGAATTTATTTGATATTTTTTAAAGTCGTTTCAAATTTAGTTTTTCAGCAGTTTTTGTCATATGTCAGTTTTTAGTCGATTGCACAAGTCCTGCCAGTCAATCAACTAGAACAAGATTTTTTAGTTTTGCTTCTCAGGGTATTTCGGTTGACCGAGCATGACCTTCCGGTTGACCAACTAGAATATATATTTTTAGCTATTTTTCTCAGGATTCCTTAGTCGACCGACAACTTTGTTTCGGTCGACTAATGGACATTCTTTGGTTGATGGACCAGTGTCATCCGGTCGACTGAACCGATGACCGTTGGCATAATGGCTAATTTTTTAGATTTTGTTGTATTGTGATATTTTCTTAGTTTTTGGGCTTTTGTTTCTTGATCCTATATATACCCCATACCCTTTAACTTCTGAACGATTAATTTTTTTTAAAAACAAGTTTACAAAAGGGGTTTAAGTTTGTTTAAGAGTTTTAAGTGGTTTCAAGTTTGTTTTCTAAAGAAACTTTCACAAGAAGAAAAGATTGATTCTTTTGCGTTTGAGCTTCAATTCTATCTCTCTCACACTCTTGTTATTTCGGAGAAGTTTTGTCTAAACTCAATTCTAAATTTGCATATTTATTTGTTGAATATCAATTTTGTTTAAGCTAGATTTTATATTTAGTTTAGTTTTTCATTATTGTTCATATTATTTTCGCACACACTCATATTTGAGCTTGAGTATTTTTACATATATATACATTTGGTTTGTGAGTGTGATTGAGTAAGCTTTATTTTATTCTCAAATTATATTAGAGAACAAATCATTTTATTTGTGTTTATTGTTGAGAGTTCATTTTGTAATAGACAAGTTTACCGAGAGGAGTGTGTGGTGAGAGATGTGGTCGATTCCAAGAGGAGTGACGTCGGTAGTAAAGCTTAGAGAGAGGTTGTAAATCCGAGTACTTGAGGAAGACGATATGGGTTAGGCTAACACTTAGAGGGCATATTGTGTGATTGCATTGTGAGTGTTGTAAATGTTTGTCGGTGAGCATTAAAAACCGATTGTGTAGTATCTTTTGAGATAGTGGAGTTCTCCTCGTGAGTGGGGAGCGGATACGTAGGTCGAGAGTGATCGAACTCTATGATCACATCGTGCGTTTGTATTGTCTATTCGCACACTATCTTATTTGCATACTTGATCTTGTTTATATCGCCCTTTGTTTTTATCGCATATCATAGCTTATATAACTTGTTGTATTTTATATTTGCCAGGATATAAGTAAATAAGTTTTAAATTTGCATTAATATTGGTTTAGATTAGCATATATCATATTCAACCCCCCTCTAGGGCAATTTTATTTGGTATCAGAGCTCGGTGCTCGCTCTTGATTTGTGGCTTAATCTTCTAGAGTCAAAGATCTAAGTGTTTATATCTTGCTGATCTAGTTTTGAGAGTTATTGTATCTTGCTTGCATAAATATATCATGGATATGTATGGTGCACCTAGCTTAGGTTATGCCATTATTATTTCTCTTAGAATAGATAATTTCCTCTATGCTCAATGGTGTGTTAGATTTAAACTCTTTGTTAGAGCTAGACACTTCTATTTATGATAAATTATTGATGGTGCTTATGTTATGCCCACGTTGGAGAAATCCAAGTGGAGCAAACATGATAAGAAAATGTTTACAATGAATAAACTTTTGTTAGGATTTTTGCTTAACATTTTTTACTCATCATTTTCTAACAAGCTTGATTCATTTGATAGTGCTTACACATTGTGAAAATTCATAGAAGCACATCAAGGGAACTTGGAGGTGATCTGACAAGCTTTGACGGCTTCCTTTACAAGTTCAAATGGAGCATCTTCATGTACATGGCCACTAGGCGATAGCCCTAGTGAGGTATGCGAGTCCGATACCGATGATGAATTAACTATAGATGAACTTGTCCATGGATATGAAAAATTAATGCATGATTATAAGAAGTTGTAACATAATTTTATTAACCTTAGCAACAAGCATATTGAATTATAACCCGATCATGAGACATTAGTATCAAAATTTAATATCATTGCTAATGAAAATATAAATCTTAAAGAGAATAATGAAAAATTAAAATGGGAAAATGCTAGTTTGTTTCATGAGAACAATAATGCCATGTTAAAAGTAGAAAATATTAAAAATAAAGTTAGTTCTTTTGCTAACAATTATATATGTTTTACTTCTAATAACAACGCATTTGTGGATGTAAATGAGTTGAATCATGTTAAGGACCGCATATCATCTTTAGATTCAACCCTTAAAACATACATTGTAAATAATAACAAACTTATGGACTTGTGTGCAAAGTTTTGTGTAAATTCTTCCAAGAAACTAACACACTATGCACACATGTATAACAAAATTTATAAATGCTCTATTTACGATCGTAAAGGTCATCTTCCTAAATTTTGTTATAACACACAAAAACCCTCAAAATTCAATAATATTGATATTTGTGCATTCCATCATGCTTCATCACAGCATACACATGTACATGCACACAAAGCTCATCATAAACATGCTCATGTGTATAAGTGTTATTATTGTGGTCGTTTTGGTTATTTGACCAAATTTTGTTTTGATTTGAGAAGAGTTTCATATTTGTAAAATGATATTAAAAGACCATCTATGTTTACAAATGTTCATCATGCACAACCACTAAGTTAACACAAATTATTTCATCCTTTTCATTGCACATATTACAATCGAAAAAGGTCATTTGCATAATTTTTGTTTTGACTATATTCATGCACAAAATGTGTTCAAATGAGATCATAATCCAAGGACATTAAGCTTCAATGAAAGGGGTGGGTCATGTCCATAAGTCTTTTGGAGCCAAAAATGTTTAGGTGCCAAAACAAAATCAATTTTGTTTATTTCATGAATTTTTGTTTGATTTTTTGTTTTCAAGTGTTTTAAATGATGATTTGTGTTTAAATTAATTTTTAATTTATGAACACACTTTATATATTATATAAATAAAATATTTTGTGTTGTTTTGGAAGGTTTTAATTGACTTATTACTTATTAAATATCATAACAAAGAAAAAATAGTATTTTATCAAGTTTTTTAAGCATATGAGCTCCAGGTCAATGTCAGTAGACCGACCCACCAGTTTCGGTCGATCGACCCTTGCATTTCAGTTAACCGGCCATTTTTGTTCGGTCAACTGGACAGCAAGCAATCCTGAGTTTTCAAGTTCTCGGTTTTGGTTGATTTGGATTTCAAACCCAATCCTTTTAGAACCCGTTCTCACTTCCTTTGATCTCATCTATTGATTGCCTTTCTGAATCTATCATGACCATTCAAAATCTTTCTATATGTTTCTAAACCCTACACAAACACTTCATCTTTTCTCCCAGCCGGTTTCTCTTCAAAACCCTAGTTCCGGTTCTTCTTCAGTCAACCATCGCAATCTCGCCAGTTGACTGATCTAGCTCCCAACTGAAGGAAGATTGCTGCTGTCGAGCTCCTCCTCCCGTCTATTTCCTCATCCATTGCTTAGTATAGCTCTCTCTAGTTGTCTTTATTTCTCACCTAGGGTTTCATAATCAATTTTTGTTTCCATTTCTAAGGTTACTTTTTAGATTTGTTCCATCTTTGTTATCATGAATCTACTGAAATGAACAAGAGTTAGTAGAGGTAGTTTTTCTGAACTCATTCCTTATGAAAAATATCTTCGTAATGTCACCCTACTTGACAAATATAGAAATATATGCAAATTGAAAATTGTTCCTGGTAGATTGGTTAACTTTGAGGATCTATCTTGTTTTCAAATACACACTCTTTTCAATAATATGGGGTTACACGATATGTTGTCTCATCATAACAAAGTTCCACACTATCCTGAGCTTGTTTACCTTTTCTACACAAATTTATCGCTCTTAGAACCTGTTGATGGTACCCCACTCATTCGTACCAGTGTTAAAAATTAAGAAATTATTTTCTCAGCTGAAGAATTAGCCGGGATTGTTAACATTCCCATTGGCGACGTTCTTCTTCATGAGGTTGAGCTTAATGATCCATCAGTTAATTCCCTAATTTTCTAACCTGACAAAGATTATCCTATGTCTCACAATTCCATTAACCCCACTGCCAAATTAGTTGCTCGAATCATAGCCTATAACCTTATTCCTAAAACTGGTAGTTATGATCACTTCTCTCCAAATAAAGTGGCGACCATTTATTCCATCTTTGCCAAGTTGAAAGTCAATTGGGCAAAAGTTTTCTTTGATATATTGTCGAGCTCTCACACAAAATTTCTTCATTTTGGATCCATTATTACCCTGATCATCACCCACTTTAGAGTCAATCTTTCTGATGAACCTCGTGTTGGCCCTAGCCTTGAGTTCTTTGATCATACCACTCTTATTAGGATGGGACTCTTAGAATCCCACCTTGTCCATCCTCAGGTCTCCTCAGCTCCTTCAGGGTGGTACATGCTCTTCTCATCCTTCCAGTTTCAGGGCTCTTCCACGTTCTTCTCATGCTCTTCCTAGTGATCATACTGACTTTGATGTGAGGTTGGATAGCATGGAGGATAGGATAGCGAGGCTCGAGTTTAATGTTGAAGAGATTATAAGGCTTCAACATCAGATATTGGACAAGCTTCCTTCTCCTTCGGGTTCTGATGGTGACTCTGACGAGTTCTGAGAACTTCATTTAGCTTTGTTGACTTGAAACAATATATTTAAACTTGATATTTGATGTTTTGAATGAAATATGTACTTTGGTCTTATGTTATTTGGATTTAGATTATTTTAGTGGGATGAGAACAATGTATGAGATCATCGTAAATTCGTTTGGTATTTATGCACTTCAGCTTGCATAGCTTTCTTGTATATGATGATGTGGTTGGTACTTTATATTTTTGCTCACATAGCTTTCATGCGCACACACACACACACACACACACACACACACACACACACACACACACACACACACACACACACACACACATATATAT
>BQKN01065290.1:300617-334239 GCA_022839385.1 Asparagus kiusianus
TCCAACAACGTTGTTTGTCTACAAAACATAGGAATGTACAAATACTAGACAAACAACATTAGTAGTAAATTGTTTGTTAAACATCATCAAAACAAGAAGGCCAACAATCTCCCCCTTTTTGATGATGACAAACAATTTACAAAAAGTAATATATGCATGAAGGAAATAAACATATACAAGATAATACACATGCATATAAATGTATACTCACAATATTTCTCCCCTTTGACAACATCAAAAAGGGGACAAAAGAATTAAGAGAGCGAAAGCTCCCCCTATCAATAAGCATAGGTGAGTATCAAGCAAGTATAGGGATTGCTCCCCCTATCAAAAAGCCATATAGAATATATGAAATGAAGATCATGGCAAACACATGTGAGCAAGCATAAAAGAAAAATATGTTACATATTACTCACGTACAAAAGACAATGAGAACACATAAAGATGTATAATTTAGGAAAGAAGTGTCTCATTACACAACTATAAAAAAATTATATAAAAATAGATTTATGAAATCAAAAGGGAGAAAACATGTGTATCATGCAAAATGTTTTCAAATGAAAACAAATCAACCAAATAAAATCATAAATCAATCATTTAGACCAAAAAATGATTTTTGATCAACAAAAAAAATTTTCTTTGTAAGACTTGATCAAACCACTCATAGAATACACTATAAGACACGAATAGATGATCCATGAGCACAAACATATAAATATCATCATATAAGTGAAATATAATGAATTCAAAGCAACAAATCAAAACAAAATCTTTAATAAAAGATTTTCAAGAGAGGCAACAATATATCAAGCTCTTAAGCTTGTTCCAACCCATATAATCATTTTAGTATCCGGTAAACATGATTTGGGAATAAACACCCAATAAACCCGGAGGGTTATATAAACATAGTCCTCTCATGAAAGCAAAAAACAATAATCATGAAAACAAAAGAATTTAACCAATAGAATGAATTGTTTTCATAAAAGTTTAAAATACAATTTTCAAAACCAAGAAAATAAGAACACTAAAATTCTTGGTTTAAAGTTTAAAATTGTTTTGGTACCCAAGAACTCTTGGTACCAAAAGATTTAGGGACATGATCCCTATCATTTAAGCTCAAAGCCTTAGGGTTATGAACCCTCTTAGGCGCATGTGGTGCACGAATACGGTCAAAGCAATAATCGCTCAAATGACCCTTCCGCTTGCAATTTGTGCAATGAAAGAGATTCATTTGTTTTTGTGGACCATTAGCTTGTGCACGGAAAACATTTGCAAATAAAGGTTTTCTTTTAAGATTATTTTGCAAATGTGAAACATTATCAAAGCAAAACTTTCCTAAGTGGCCATATCTACCACAAACATCACATCTAAAAACATGTGGCCTACTAGAAACATTTGGCAAATAAGATTTTCTTTTTAAATCAAAACAATATTCGGCCAAATGACCAAAACGACCACAATGATCACACTTGAACACACTAGCATGCTTATGATGAACTTTGTGAGAATGAGCATGTGAATGTGTAAGTGTACAAGATGAAGAAGCTACATGAGATGCACAAGGAGCAATAGTCTTTGTAGGTGTATGTGCATCATAGCAAAATTTAGCTAGATGGCTTTTACGGCCGCAAATAGAACACTTATAAACTTTGTTATATATGTGTGCATGATGAGTGGATGATTTCTTAGACTTAGCATACATATCCATAAGCTTCTTATGATTATTAATGCATATTTTCAAAGTTGAATCTAAAGATGAAATGGAATTTTTCATAAGATTCAAGTCTTCATTTTTAGGCACATATGCACCTTTAGAAGTAGAACATAAATAATCATCTATAAAAGAAGCAGTATTATTTTGTATGTTCTTTACTTCTAACAAGGCATTATCTCTTTCATGAGTTAAGCTAGAAATTGATGAGGTTAATTTTTCATTTTCCAAGTTTAACATATCATTGTTTTCTTTAAGATTTTCATTTTCTTTAGCAATGATATCAAACTTGGATACTAGCTTCTCATGATCGGATTCTAAATTATCATGCTTGCATTGTAAATTAATGAAATCATTTTGTAATTTGTTAAAGGCATGCAATAATTTTTCACTAGCACAAGCAAGTTCATCATTTGGTAAATCATTAGTAGATTTGAACTCGCAAACCTCACTAGGGCTATCGCCTAGTGGCCGTGTGCATGATGCTCCATATGAGCTTGAAGCCGGATCCTCCAAAGCTTGTTGGATCGCCTCCAAGTCCCCTTGATGTGCTTCTATAAATTTTCAAAGTTTATAAGCACTATCAAAATGAACAAACTTGTTAGACATAGATGAATTAAAAGCGTTTAGCAAATATTCTAACAAAATATTGTTCATTGTAAACATACGATGATCATTCTTATTCCATTTGGATTTCTCCAAAATGGGCACAATATAAGCATCATCTATAATTTCCCATAAGTCAAAATGTTTAGATCTAACAAATAGCTTAAATCTAAAACACCATTGGGCATAGGGAAAATTATTTAATCTAGGAGCAACACTAGAATCATAGCCTAAACAAGATGCATCATTCATATCCATAATCTATATATATGCAAGCAATGCAAATGCAATCAAAATAAGATTAGCACAATAAAATAACTTGGATCTTTAACTCAAGGCGGTTAGTCCTTAAATCAAAGAGCACCAAGCTCTGATACCAATTGTTAGACCCTAGAGGGGGGGTGATTAGGGTCTTATGCTAATCTAATCCGATTAAATGCCAATTAAAATAAATTAACAAGTGTATTCTTGCAAGATAGATATACAAAGAGATATGTGCAAGAATATGCAATATACACAAGGTGATATATCCTATATGATAGAAATATGTGCAAGGATATATATATAAACCAACACAAGATGATATATCCTACCAAAGAGATATTCAATATGATATATGCAAGGATATGTCAACTAACACAAGGGTAAACAATATGAACTAGATAGTGGATCATATAAATAATGAGCTAATGACAATGGCGATAAGAAATATAAACACAAGTATAAATAAATGCCAAAGCACACTCAAACACACAATATGATCACGGAGTTCGGACCTTTCGTCCTACGTCTTCGCTCCCCACTCCCGGGGAGAAATCCACTATCACAACCCGGTTTGGAAGCCGGAACTTCTACACACCTCACAGTGTCGGTTTTCAACGCTCACCGAACAACGTCACTCCTCACAATTTTCTTCACGGAGTTCAGTCCCCTCGACCTACGTCTCCGTTCCTCTCCTCTAGGAACTACACACTCGGTTTTCTAGCTCACCGAAAACTTTACAAGCTCACAAAGTAACAAATATGAATTTGTTCTCTACAATAGATGAGAACACAATTAAAGCACAACTCAATGTTACAATCACTCACCACCCAACTATACTATGTATGTAAATACTAAAAGCTCAATGTGGGTGTGTGTAACAATGAGTAAATAAAAATCAAAATCTAAACTCAATATAAAACTAGCTTTGATAAAAGATAATTGAACAGATGAATATGTAAAGCTAGATAAAGAGTTTAGGGAAACTTCTCTATAGATCAAGAGAGAGATGGAATTGAAGCCCAAGCAAGGAATGGATGATCTCTTCTTGTTCTTGTGAATTCCTCTTCACAAGCAAACTCTTAAACACAAACTAAACGAAACTTAAACACACTTAAACCTTGTTTAAAAACTTGTTTAAAAACTTCTTGATTAACTCTTGAAAAGACATCAGCAATGGGTATTTATACCCACAAGAGATCTCAGCAAAAACACCAGAGCAAAAGACAAAACAGCCCCAAACCAACGGTCAGAAAACTAGCCGTTAGGAGCTGAGAAAGCGTTCGTCGGTCGACCGGAAAAGTCATCGGTCGACCGAAAATTTCATCGGTCGACCGGACCGGTCGACCGACAACTTTCTGTCAGCCCAGTGAGATTTTGACCTCGGGTTCGGTCGACCGGTGCGGTCGACCGAATTCTGACATCCCAGAAAAAAACTGTTTTTGACACATTTAAACAATTTGTAAAATATTCATTTGACTTCTGAAAATTATGAAACTTTGGGAAATGTATATAAACATGAAAACAAACATGTTACAAAAAGAATTTTCCAAATTGCATTTCCCATTTGTGAAAAATCATCATTTTGCAAAGTGGTTCAAAATACGAAAACGTAAACATGTGAAATTTGATATTTTGGTTAAACCATGTTTTGAAACTTTGCACAATGATTATATAGACTTAATAAAATATGTATATGAATATTGTTAAGTCCAAAAGCTAGGGATATGATATTTTCACAAAATTGCATATTCAATGCAATATATTCAAAACGCTAAATATGATTTCATTATATATAAGCTTGTTAAAGGTGAAATCATATATAGGTATATAAACATGAAACAAAATAGTATTTTCTAATTCTATTCATTTGTTTCATATATAAACCCAAAAGAAACATATATGTATATATATATAACTGTATATATACAAAACCAAAACTTGTATATATGTATATAACTATATATACATAGAAACCAAAACTTATGTATATATATATATCACTATATATATATATGAAGAAACCAATAAATGTGTGTGTATAGATATTGAGCTTAAAGTACTTAACACACATAATATAAATCTAAAACTATATTACCCAAGCTTGTTCTTGATCTTCATTGAGCTCAACTTGGTACACGTTGCGGATGAAGCTTGTAATTGGATCTTTAACTTGAATTGACGTTGCTTCACTCCACAATTCCGCCAACCTCCATTTGATATGATCGTTAAGGCTCGATTCCATCCATCCTCCAACAACGTTGTTTGTCTACAAAACATAGGAATGTACAAATACTAAACAAACAACATTAGTAGTAAATTGTTTGTTAAACATCATCAAAACATAGGAATAGTAAAAACTCGTTACAATGCATGTAGTAAAATCTACTTATCAATATCATAACCAAATTAGTGGATATATCCCAAATTTATACCCTCAGGTCATCTATCATGTATGGACACATAGTGGGGCTAATAACCAGGTCAGATAATCCAGACAAACCCCCGAATATGAGTAAAAATACTCAAACACATCAAAACTGGAAAAAATGCTACAGAGGGTCGGCGGTCGACCGATCCGGTCAACCGGACTCTGATACAAAGCTTGGCGGTCGACCGCTAGATATCTCGGTCGACCGACCAGACGTCGCGGTCGACCGAATCGACATCGCGGTCGACCGATTCGACGTCGCGGTCGACCGATTCGACATCGCGGTCGACCGAAGCCCAAAATCGAGCTCAGCGGTCGACTGACCCGGTCGACCGCCAAGCGAACAGAAACCCAAATCTAGGTTTCTGTCAGCTTGAAACCTGAAACAAAAATTTGTGAAAACAAAACTTAAATTTTAAACAATGTTATAGATCAGTGAAAACATGAATATAATCCTTAATACTCTTCCACCAATATCCCATAAATGTATAAACACGATTTAATCACAGTTAACCATAAACAAAAAGGGGTTTTTACTCTTTTCTTAGATATTTCAGATCTAGATCCGTTATCAGAAATGTTGGTGAGTTTTTAAAGCAGATAGAAATCCCAAATCCATATCCCATGCCATAATAATCTATTAGTTATTCAAAAATACGAATTTGGCTCAATAAAATCCAACAAAAATTCAGTTCTTGACATTTAAATTAAAAGGGGTGGGGGTTGGGCGAGAAATTACTCGCCTTAGGTGCTGATGATGCCCTAGATCTGCAAGAGGTTGATCCTCTTCGCTGAAATCCCACAGACCTGCTGACAATCCTCTAAACTGCTCCCAGATCGCCAAAATAGAGAGGATTAGGGTTTAGGGGAAGAGAGAGAGAGCTAGGGTTTTGGTTTCAGAACTCCCAGAGGCTCTCTCGTGAACAGTAGCATATATATATATCCACTCACAACCCGACCCAAAACCCAAAAGACAGAAATAAAAACCCGAAACCCAAAACCTGAAAGTTCTCAAATCGCTGATCGGTCGACCGCACCGGTCGACCGCGTCGGTCGACCGCTCAGCGCAAAAATGCCTTCTGATGGGCATTTCACCTGCTGGCCATATACCACTCGATTTCTCTCACTTGTAAACACCTGCTGGGTTCCCAAACACTGATAAACATATATATCTTATATTTATATGGTTATTCATCACAAGGGAATTATTTACTATTAATAATTCACACATATATATACATATATACTATAGAAATTTTTGGGGTTTTACACTTTTTAAAAATAATATATTTTTAAAATAATATATAATTTTCTAAAATAATATATTTCCTAAAATAATATAATTTTTCTAAAATAATATATTTTTAAAATAATATAATTTTTAAAATAATATAATTTTTAAAATAATATATATATTTAATAATATATATTCAAAATAATATATTTTTTGAATAATATATATTTTGAATAATATATATTTAAAATAATATATTTTTTTAATAATATTTTTTTAAAATATATATTTAAAATAATATAAATTTTTGAATAATATATTTAAAATAATATAATTTTCTAAAAATAATATATTTTTTGTACAATATATTTTTAAAATAATATGTTTTTTTAATAATGTATTTATAAAATAATATAATTTTCTAAAAATAATATATATTTTAAATGATATATTATATTATTTTTAAAAATTTTATATTAACTTTTAAAAAATATATTATTTTATAAAAATATATTATTTTATAAAAATATATTATTTTATAAAAATATATTATTTTTTAAAGATATATTATTTTTTAAAAATATATTACTTTTAAAAACTATTATTTTTAAAAAATATTTTATGAGTTGCATATGTTAAGTTATAAGCATAATCAAACAGCTGCAACTATAAGTTACAAATTTTGAATTTTAAACCAAACAATTGTAACTGTAGTTGCGTGTAAGAAGAGTTGCAACGTCTCAGTTGTATGCAAGTGACACTTGCATTGCAACTCCAGTTGCAAACAACCAAACGCCACCTAAGTGAAAATGAATTTTGATCATCTACAAGACCCCCCAAAGTTTTCAAGATCCTACATTTAATTTGTAGCTAGGGTTGAAATACATTAGGGAAAGAGCCAGAGGTGTACTATTGAATATGGTTTGAGTTGTCTTATTTGGTATGAAACTTGTCTTCATTCACCTACTTGATTATCATAGGTGTACTGCTGAACACAACTTCCTTGGTTGTAGACTTGTATCGAAGGGTTGATGATGCTTATACTCGTCCAAAATCCATGTTTGGAATGAAGTTTGACTTATCTGTTGTTGAGGCGATATTGGAAAATCAGCAAATTTTGACTAATTCTGGATATGAACGAAGCTCGATCAATTTTGAGTTGTTGGATGAAGTTCATCGATTAGTGACATTTGCTAGCTGGCAAGGCTCGTTTTATTCCGAGCTGTGTTAGCGAAGCTCGTTGATTGGCGACATTCACTTGTTGGTGAAGTTTGTTGAGATTCGCCTTTAGATTTGTGTTGTGATTTGTGGCTAAGATCTCTTGATTGGAGATTTCACGAGATCCGCTGTGGATTTGATTGAGTTTTAGGCTAAGTTTTAGCCTCTTGTATGGTCCAATCAAATCTCAAAAGATGTGATTTTCTTGGGAGTTAGGATTTGAAAGAGGCTATAAATAGTAGCATTCTTCTTCCATTCTCACCGCCTTCATCTTCTTCTTCCCCATGTCTAAGTCTCCACCACTTAGATTTGAGATGCTCCTTGAATGAGGAGCTGAAATAAAACAGCTCCAACCGGTGCTTGCCCAAGTGAAGGGCAATCAAGCAGATGAGCTCTGCATTGTAATGAGCGTGAACTTTTGATACTAGTTAAAATAATTTTTTTAGTATTTAAAATATTTAATTATTATTTTTAAAAGAGTATTTATATTTTTCTTTATTTTTTAGAATTTTCTACGATTTAAAAGTCCAAAATTTATATTTATTTAAATGATTTTGATATTTATAAATTAACTTAATGTAGTAAAATTTTTTGGAATTAATCTGTTGTGTTATCGATACTATTACGTATCATTTTAAATAATATGTTGTATTAGTATTACTATTACGTATTATTTCGTATAATATAGTGTATTATTATTAATATTACATATTATTTGTATAATTTATTGTATTATTACTACTATTGCATATTATCTGTTGTATAAGTATAACTGGTATATTTTATTTTATAGATAATTTTTTCATAATTATTTAATTTAATACATAATTAATTATGTTTTTTAATTAATTATTCTTGTTAATTCCCTAAACCCTAATTTCTCTCTCTCTCTTGAATTTTTCTATCACTCATACCCATAACCGACTTTCTATCTCTTCTCTTAATTGATTTTAATTCCTCAAATCCCTCCCCATAACCGACCCATTATTCATACATAATCACCTCTATTCTCTTAATTTAATCATTTCCTCTCTCTCTCTCTCTCTCTCATTATTTTCCAAATGTGCCATATATATATATTTCCCTCACATGCCAATCAATCGGTTACTTCTCTCCTCTTAATTGATTCTTTCCGTTATTCTCTCTCCAAATCACGTACTCTCTCTCTCCCCCTCTAAATACAGAGCAAAACCCTAACCCTATCATATCAACAGCCGTCACATCTCTCTTTGTCTCATGTTATCTCCCCTCCCGTTTCACCAGAATCACACACACCCTCATCACCCCCCTCTCTCCTCTCTTCTTCCCCAACCGAGCTCACCCTCCTCCCCAAACTCCGCCCCATGATGAGAACTTCTCCGAGCACAGCCAGCGCCACCACGAGCTCCTCTCCGAGCTCTGACTTCTAACCACCAATCCCAAGCCCATCTCGCCACCTTTGCGAATCTCCACCCTCGTCAACCACACCGCGCCAGCCTCCTCCGCCCTCACCCTTAACAGACCTGACGCCACACCACTTCTCACCACTCAACTCCAGCCACCGCCTTCATCACCATGTTCACCACCCCCAGCTCTGACCGATGCCCCTCAGGTTGCCACCTTCACTGCCCTCAAACGCCACTCGCCGCCTCCTATAGATCTGCGCCGCCCCTCTTGTTGTCGAACCGAAGCACCCCTGCTCCTCCTCCCCCATCACCCGCCAACACCCCACGTACACCTCTTCTCCCTCCGCCTGCACTACCGTCAGCCCTCGACCAAACCCTCCGATAGCCCCACCCCTCTAACCGTAGCCTTCCTCATTAACCATGATCAACTAGTTCCTCGCCTCACCCAAGATAGCCTCCTCCAGATCTGTGCTGACCAGCGACAACCCCTCTCCTCTTGGCTATCGTCACCTCCCCCTGAACCACCTCCACCCTCGTCGTTGCAGCCTCCGCCAATACTTTAGGTCAGATATGTGCCGCTAACGCAGAGCATAGCCCACTTGCGCCGTCGCCTCACCCGTAGCCTCGCGCGTCGACGTCGATTCGTTCGACGAAACCCCTAGGCAAGATCCGTTTCTCTTTGACTTGTCGTTTCAATTTTTAGACTTATTATGAATTTGCTTGGACTAGACTGTGATTTGATTATGCTATAGTATGAAGATTGTGATAACTGTGTGGGCTTGTTAATGAATAATATTAAAATGATGATATGATAAATAGTTTAAAGGAAAATTATTTTGTAAAAAGGGTTATTTTGAGATATTTTTCAAAGAAAGAATATTTTAAAGATTTTTGGAATTATTAATTATGAGAAATAAATTAAGTGTAATTATTTTGGAAAATGAATTATTTTAGATTAATTGTTAAGAGAAATAATTTAAAGTAAATTATTTTAAAAAAAGATTATTTTTTGAATTATGTAAAATGAATTAGCTGTTTATGATTTATAATTCTTAATTTTGATTATCTGAAATGCCATGATATTATTGCACATGATTAGTTACATTGATTGTTTCTTGTTGTGATTAAGAATCGTTAGGAGTTTATGACTATAGTGACCTGTGTGACATGAATAAGACCTAGAGGCTTATGTGTTGTTGACTTAGAAACACAAAAGATGTTGGGGGTGAGAAAGTCTTTGTTCGTGTAATCGTATAAGGCTGTTGATATATCTTCCAGGCTCGCACCAGTGGATCGATGTCGCCACTAGGGTTGGTTTGTTGGGTCAAAGTGAAGTTTGTGTCGACACTTTGGTTTGTGAGTTTGATATTCACCCGAGTTTAGCTTGAGTCCGGATCAGGCTAAAAACGGATTATGTATAGTCCTCTGACCGAGTTTGTGTAATGGTATTGGATGCACGTAGGAGATTTGTGAATAGTAAATTATCTGATGATATGAGCATTGACTCTGTGTGAGATGTGGACCAGTGACCTGTTATAGAATCGCTAGTTACATGACCTTGTTACTTAAGGTGATTATGGATTTTTGTGAGATACTGACCAGTTGTATTTTCTTTTCATACATAGATCGAGATTAATATTTAATTCTACAATTTGAGTAATATGGTATATACATGCGAGTTTCCTTGTTTGGATTATTTCGCTCGACATACTACGTCTCTTGTTGTAGATTTTTAAGTATTAATTCCTTCTAGTTGTATGACATTGTTACTTAGATGATTATTTTAATCGCTAGCTACATGATCTTGTTACATGGTTGATTTTCTTGGATTCTTCTGATTATTACATTCTAGTGATAGATTGCATTTAGATTATTAGTATTTCAGTAGCATGCTTCTATTATTGTTAATACTATTTTTGCCTTGGTCATTCGACCGTTTTTATTTCTCTCTGTGGGATCTTGCCGTGTGCCATGCACGCTGACGTACTCCTATTTTCTCTGGTGTGCGTTAGATTTCGGAGATGGAAAGCCTCAGTTCGGAATCGTACAGAAGTCGGAGGATTCTCAGCAGGAGTGTCTTGCAGACGGAGCATAAGAACAAGTTGTAGCTTAGCTATTTCTTTAGTTATTTGATGGTCCTTAGTTTATTTATTTTTGCAGTACTTCCTTTCTATTCCTGTTGAATGATGTATTTTCATATTTCTTTAGTACTTTTTGGACTGTTTTGTAATAAGGGCATGTTTGGCCCAAACTTTGTGTCTCGGATGATATTCTATTTGTGATATGTCTCTTTTCTATTTTGAGTTGTTCATTATATTCTTGCTATGTGCGATCAGGGACATGTGACTTCGCATTTTATATTGCTTAACGCTTGCTTATTAGGTTGAGAAATATTTATTTTTATTCATTCTCCTCAATCTAATACATTACGGGCTTGTTCACGTCCTAATTCCCCAGTATTTTGGGAAGTAGGGCGTGACATGCATACTACGTCGTTTGGTGAATTTGATGTCAGCTGAGAAGATGAAAATCGAATAGATCATCGAGAATCAGTTGATCGCCTGGGGCGAATTGAATCACGATAGAGATGCGTGGAGCTTCGAGTGTCATGCTCTTGACAGGACTGCTCAATGACTGAAATAGCACTTGAAGAATGATCCTTGGATCTCCATGAGCGAGGACTCCAACAGTAACTCGGTATCACAAATGTGAACCTAGATAGTAATTAGACTTTGGATGGTTGACTCGGGCTTGACGTCAACTTTTGTCTATAGGAAGTGTTTCTTCCCCTTGAAATGCCTTAGTCCCGTGCAAGGGAGGACTGATTGTTCAACAGCTCTCTTCTTTTCTCCTGGCATAGGGCCTGGGGTGGAGTAAGTACAAGCTGGTTACGTTGTAGTGAAAAAATTCTTGTTTTCTCAGTCTTGTGAGATCAGAGGAGTACATGCTATAGCTTGGTGCAGCTCGTGTATTCTTCTCTGTCGTCACATTACTCATATTTTAGAAATATAGAGCAGTATTAAATAGCAACAAGTACACATCATCCTCGTAATTGGATAGTTTTAGTGTCGCCTTTTTGTATTAGAGTCTTCGATCAATAAAAATAAATTTTTCTTGAATGTTAAAATTGTCCATCTTTAGTGTAATTGATTTGTGCATACTTTACTTTTATAGCGAGCTTTGAACTCTGCATGACTTGATCTCTGCATGGAGTCACTGGGTTTAGAATCGAAGCTCAAGCTTCCTTGTGTCGGCGAGAGTCAGTTTGAAATTTGCCAGATGAAGTTTTAAATAAATTGAGTTAAAATTTACTCAATTTGGAGGCTTAGTAAAATCTGCCAAGTTATTTTGGTGAGGTTCACTTTATTAGGTCTCAAACAAATTGAGTTGTGATTTACTCAATTTAGAAACTTAACAAAATTCATTTGTGATGCTCTGGAGAGGTTCGCCTTAGTGCCCTGTTGAATTGAGCGATGTTCACTTACTTGAGAAATAGTCGTATGGGCGAAGCTTAGTAATTCGACTTAGGAGAGGCTCAGTGAGTCGGTTGGATGAGGCTCAGCCTAAGGATATAAAACTCTGGTCTCTGATTTACGTACCTAGTTGTTCGTGTCAAAAATTGATTTATTTGCTGAATCCATTATAACGTTTATCGTTTACATAGATTCAATGAGTTTTCGCCTTTTTATAACACTTGTCTTTTACAAATAAATTATCAAAACAATTTCCTAGAAACACACGCAGATGACGTTTATCATGTAGCACCCTAGAAGGGGGGGATTAGGGTCTTATGGTAATCTAATCTGATTTAAATCCAAATTAAAAGTTATTAATAAATTATTCTTGCAAGATGAATATACAATATGTTATGAGCAAGAATATGCAATATGAACAAAGAGATATATCCTATATGGTGAAATATATGTAAGGATATATAAACAACATAATGGTAAACAATCTAAACTAAAGATACAATTGTGATAGGGTAATATAAACAGTGCAAACACATAATATGACCACGGAGTTTAGACCTTCCGTCCTACGTCTCCGTTCCCCACTCCCGGGGAGAAATCCACTATACACCGGGTTTTCTTCGCTTACCTGAAAAATGTTTACACCTCACAATACGGTTTTCTAGCTAATCGAAAACTCTACAATCTCACACTCTTATAATCACACTTTACACCCTCTTAAGTATTAGTCTCAAGTTCGTGTCTCTCTCAAGTGTTAGAAATTACAATCTCTCTCTAGGCATTATCACCTACTGCACTCCTCTTGGGACGATCACGTCTCTCACCACACACTCCTCTCGGTGTACAAGTGTATTACAAAGTGATCTACACAATTAAGGCTCACAAATATAAATTTGTTCTCTACAATAGATGAGAACTTAATTAAGCTCACTCTCAATTATTACAAATCCCCACAACCTAATTATATAATGTATGCAAATACAAGAAGCTCAATGGTTGTGTGTGTAAGCAATAAAATAATTAATCATAAACTCAATGTAAACACTAGCTTGATGAAAATTATAAACAACAAATAATTAATACAAAGCTAGTATTAAGTTTAGAAATTCTTTTCTGAAAAACAAGATGGAGAGTTGGATTAAAATGAAGCTTCAAACAATGTAGATGATCTCCTCCACTTGTAAGAAACTTCTTCACAAACAAACTCTTTTAAAACACACTAAACAAACTTTAAAACCCTTGTTAAACTTGCTTAAAACATTTCTTGGATTATTTAGAACTGAGGATATGTGGGGGTATTTATAGGAACCCCAAAGCCAAGAGAAAACAAGATAAAAAGACCAAAAACCCAAAAATAGTACAATCTGGAAGTATAACCATTACAGTGTTATGAGTCGATTCAGTATTGTTCATGAGTCGACTCATAAGTAGCCGTTATAGGCTAAAAACCAACTTATAGGTCGACTCATAAAATTTATGAGTCGACTCATCATGCATGGGTCGACTCATGAAGTCATGGGTCGACTCAGCAGAAACAAAATATATTTTCCAGCACAGTTTATGAGTCGACTTATGATAGGCATGAGTCGACTTAACCTGATGGGTCGACTCATGATGTTATAAGTCGACTCGTCAGAAACAAAATATAAACTACATAACAGTTTATGAGTCGACTCAACACTGTTCATGAGTCGACTCAAGACATGCACACTGTTTGTTTTAAACCGAAATCCAATTTTCAAACATCTTTTAAAAATAGCAAATAAAATCAGAAATATGTAAAACTTTGGAAAATAATTGTAGACATGATAATAAAATGCTACAAAAACTGGTTTTCAAAAAGGACCTCCCAAATAAAAATATTATTATTTTGTAAAATAGTCCAAAACATAAAAATGTAAACACATGAGTTTTAACATTTTAGCTTAACCATATTTTGAAACATTTCAAAATAATTTTGTAGACGATGTGTATGATTATTGTTAAGTTCAAAAACTAAGAATATAATATTTTTAAAAATACAATAGAATATAAAACATATGAGTATGTATATGAATATATATTTGTTTCATATCTATGAAATTAAACCAAAACATATATGTATATATATATATATATAACTATATATATACAAAACCAAAATGTGTATGTGTGTATATGATTAAGCTTAAAGTACTAATACACATAATATAAACCTAAACTAAATATACTCAAGCTATGATCTTGATCTTCAATAAGCTCTTCTTGGTAAATTTGCGGATGAAGCTTGAACTTGGATCTTCAACTTGAATTGCATTGCTTCACTCCACTATTCCACCAACCTCCATTGGATATGATCGTGAAAGCTTGATTCCATCCATCATTCAACGTGTTGTTTGTCTACAATAAATAGAATTACACCAATACTAGACAAACAACATTAGTGGTAAATTGTTTGTTAAACATCATCAAAACAAAGAGGCCAACATATCATCCGCTGCTTGTGTGGGATCTTTGCCTCTTCCGGGGGTGCGTTAGCCTGTGGATGACCGAATCATAGATCCAACTTGATCCGAAGAAGAAGGCTTAGGGTCGATGTTTCGTTTTAGAAACAAGGATAGCAGTGGATATCTCAATAAGATAAGATAAAACACTTATCTCAAGATCAAGTCAAAGCTTAGATCTCAAGGAAATGCTGAAGGTTCTTGAGGATGTTTGAAAACAATGAAGACTCTCTCTTGCTCAAAATTCGCCAAAAAGCTATAGTCTTTGCCTCGAATCTGCTTTGTCCACGTGCATATGGGTGCCAGGGAGATATTTATAGCCCCTAGAAGCCATTTATGAAGATAGAAAGTCAAAACAAAATTCATGTGACAACTTCTATTTCCGAGACAGTGTCCACTATCTCGGAAGGAGGAATTGCTCCAGACTGTTTTGTAACAGACATCGCTCAGTTTAAATGCCATAATTTCTATAGTTATGGGAGGATTTTTAGTTTGTAACTGCCTCCCCACATTTATGGATGATACTTAGTAGTTATGAAGCTACGTGGATTACATAAATCTTGAGAAAACCATCACAAAAACAATGTGACCCTCTCACATAGTTTCCGAGACAGCTTTCATGTCTCGGAAACTATGTGTTGCCTCATAGCTTCCGAGACAAATTCCCTGCCTAAGAAACTATATGCTATCTCATAGTTTCCTAGACATTCTTTATTTCGGAAATTGTATGGTGTTCTCTTATTTTCATTGTTTTGCATTTTTGTGCATTCCTTAGTCTTTGGCATTAGGTGATCCTCTTTGACTCAGATGATGACTTTTATCGCCTTCTCTTCATCTCAAGCTGTGTGTGATAACTTATAGACAATTTTTAACACCTACAGATACCCCCTCCAAAGTGTTTCAGCCTCATTCGTTTATAGAAGAGGCTGGAATATTTTGGATATGATGTGTACAACCTTCAATTCATTGACTTCTTCAGCTTTCAGTCTATTAAGTATTTTTTTCGAATAACTAAAATATTTTTGGTGCTATGTTTATCGTCTAACCGTTGTCGAAATCTTGAATCGAAGCTGGTGTGTTGATTTCTGAATTAGCTCGTGTCATTAAATCGACATTAAACTGATTATCTTTTTTAGGAGTTCGTATCTGAATTATGATTGGACTCCCGAGGGTTATTTTGACTTGGAATTTCATCCTGAGCCTTATTTTAGCGAAATTGTTGACACATTGACTAGTGTTGACCTTCGTTACAGCATGAACATAGTTTATACTTAACTGGAGTTTACACAGTTTAAGCTCTTAATATGTTTGAGCATGGGGAATCAGTTTATACTCTTGTACTCATCAGAGTTCTGAGAATCAGTTTAACCTTATGTACCCATTGGAGGTTCAAGGAGATGCAGTTTATACTCGTATACTTATCGAAGTGTCGAAATATACTAGAAATGAGTCAAATGTGTACTAAAATCACTTCGGAAGTCTGCTGATATAATCCTTCATGCGAGACAGTTTACACTGTCTCACATGTGTGAGACAATGTCGATTGTCTCGCACGAAGGCGAGCAGTCGGGTCTGGCCTCTTTATATTCAGGACTTACGATGTTTTTTGTCACTTTTGCCCACCTCTCCGAGTTCAAAATCTCCTCTAAAACCCTATTAAAGAGTTCTCAAACCTTTCTCTTCTCTTTAGCCTTCAATTTTGGTTGATCTTGTTCGAGAAAACTAGGGTTTCGAAGATTCTCCTCAAGGTTTGATCTTCTACTCGTATTTCCTCCACAAATTCTTGTTTTCTCCTTGTCCTAGATGAAATTCGAACTCATGGTTCGAGTCTTGGGTTATTTTAATCCTATGTTTTGAAATTTCACCCAAAACCCTAACTTTTTCCTTTTTTTTAAGGTCAAAATTATCTCTTTTCACCATGTATCCCAAGAGATTGCACGTTCCCTGCGGTAGATCGACCACTCAGCGCTCTGAGAGGGAGGATCCTAGCGTTTCTTCATATGGAGGTTAGTTTTCCAAACTTTTGTCAATTCAAAAGTTAGAATTTTGTGCGTATGTCCTCATTTGCCTTCCTTTGCGGGGCATTCAGGAAGAGTCAGTTTCCTCCTTTGTGGGGATCGACACTAAAAGATGTGTTTTGCTTGGTCAAAACATGTGTCAAGGCAAAAAAAGGCAATTTTATGTTGTCTTGTATTTTGTAAGGCGGGTATATTGTCATGTTGTTTACACGACAATGTACGTTGCCTCTCGCGTAGGAAACAACTGAAATCGTCTTGCCAACCGCAAGGTAGTGACTCTATCTCATTGATTTACGGGATGAGTTCGACTCCTTGTTTTACCTTAAGATATCATTTTAACTGTGTTTCGATAGATATTTTTTCCTTTTTCAGTAAATTTCCCATCCATGGGCTCCTCTGATAGAGAAGTAACCGGTCAAAGTGGCATTGCTTATGCTTCTTTTGACGGGAGTCCTCTTATTAGAGAGGCTCCTTAATTTAATGCTGATTGTCCATTGGACATTCCCGAGCTCATTCACCAAGGGAGTAGTCGTATTTTACGTTAGCTGATTACTAACGTTATGCTAGCCAAGTATCAGGATTCGACTGAACATTTGAGGAAGCCCTAATATCTGTTTGGAGACTCTGTAGAAGATCCCGAGAAGCTTTCATGTGATCCAGAGTAGTGGTTGAACGAGCACGGTGGAGTATTCAGATTTCTGTCACCTATTCCTCGACATTATTTTCTTCTACAACTCAGGAATTTGGCGGTGACCTGAGAGATGTCTTGGCGATTAATAGAAGACCACAAACATATAAATTGCGGATTCATTGGTAAGGACGCTAAAACTCCGGGTTCAAGTGACAGAAATTCTGTCCGTAGGCTTCATCCTAGGATATTGGGTCAGGACAATTTGCCACAAAATGGGTTGATGTTAAAGGCAAATACCATAAAGAACCGCTTAGCTCGTTGGGAAGGGAGCTACCGGTTAAAAAGCATCGGTGCTATGGCTGGGTCCATTCTTTTGCTGACAGATGGTGGACAAGACTGACGAGCTATGTACTTAGTCGTTGGGGAAATGAGTTAGCTGATAAAGGATTGTACGACCCCATACGAGCTAGTATGTATGGTCTCCCAATTAGTGTAGATCATTTTTTTGCTTTGTTTGAGACATACAATCTGGACACATATACTTTTGTGACTAAGAATGGAGAGTTAGGTCTTCTTCTCCATGAAATAATGAAAGTATTAGGTTATCAATAGGGGATATACCTTACCAAGAGTATTTTTTGACCGTTAATCAGTTGAATCGGATAAAGGAGACGACCTCTATTGCGTATGATATTTTCTAAGAGCTGACTTGCCATTATCAGATGACCATGGCTGATGCAGACATTAAGGTGAAAAAGAAATTACCACAAGTTAGCTTGAAATAGTTTGCGGATTACCTCTTAAAGCATCTTGAGGACCATTCCGGAGATGAGGTGTGTGAATTAACACATTTGACACCATCAGAAATTAATAACCTACTGCTGAAGACTAACGCCCAATCATATACGACTCGTTTGGCCAAAGGAAAATTTCCAAAGGGTATGAAGTTCCAGTCCTTTTTGTGGTGTGCTCAAAAGAAGATTACGCCGACAAATCTTCTAGTAGGGTACTTAGCCATTTGTTCAAAGAAATGTGTAGTATCTCACCAACCTTCTGATGCATTGCCTATCGAAGTACTGTATCCTGCTATTCAGCTAGCATTCGGGCTTAGACTCTCCCTACTCTTGGCTATGATTGCTGATATTCATAGTAAACTTCGCCATCTGGCTACCACTTTCACACAGAAGGGGAAGAAACCTTCAAGTGAGATCCCAACAACCAAGATAGAGCTTCCTTATACTTACTTGATGACGTGGCTGGTCCTCCACCGACCAGATTTGATATAGTACCTGATACTTCTGATCTGGGTCTCCCTCTGTTGCAGATCTTAGAGGAATATAAATGGACGACTAGGCAGTGGCATGAGGTCTCAAGGCAGTTTCGGGCTCACATGTGTTGGGAATTTTTCAAATGTTTTCGCTATTTATAAATAGAACCGTCTTAGATGTAGGATGTTTTCGCTATATGAACATTCACCTCGGCTACCTCATCTTCCGGTTGAAGAATGTTTGCAGCATCGAGCCCTATCTCCTCTGTAGATTCGCTTGATAGTTTGGATATGACCAACTATACGTTGGGAACCCAAACAAAAGATTGAAGACCTGTGGTGGTCTTATCAATGGTACACGGGCTTGGTTTTGGAGTATAAGTGGTTGCACACATGCACAATTTAGCCTTCCAGCTGCTGAACATCATCTACAGATGAAATTCCTGTATTGCAAATGGTTCATCGCTACTAATGTGCCCATGAAAAAGAAGAAAATCTTAGAACTAGAGGTAACAACAACACCCTGATTTGCCATTGAAATAGTTCGAGAAACCATTCTTTCTGGAAAAGGAAAAGCACCTATTAAATCCTCCAGCAAAGGGAAAGGGAGTAACTTATTCATCACCTTCTTGTAGTGACTGGGTTATCCCTAAGAATACACTATATAGAATTCTCTCGGGAAATTCCCGTTACATGAACTATCCACCCCCAGCTTTCTTCGTGGAACTGGGTCTAACACTGTACTCAGTTGCATGACCGGGTTATCCTTAAGAATACCAGGCATGGCACTCTCTAGGAACTTCCCGTGAAAGAAAGGAAACGGTTTAGGATCATATACCTATTGGAGTGTCAGGGAGCAGTTTAACCTCTTATACCGGTTGGAGGATTGAGAAGCAGTTTATACTCGTATACTCTTCGAAGTGTGAAGGAGCAGTTTATACTCTTATACTTTTCGGAGTTTGAAGGAGCAGTTTATAATCTTATACTTGTCGGAGTTGTGCACCGTCATTCGGCTTATTCTAGCTTTATGGCGCCAGAGTCGATTAGAGCTTGAATCTTGTTCTTTAGACTGAAACAAATCTCAGTAGGATGGAGAACCCTCCTGTGATATGCACAGTAGTTTGGGTCCGTAATCCTCTAAGCTCCCTCCTGATCTTTAATAGGTGGTAGCTCAATCTTACCATTAATCAGGAGGTACTCGAAAATATTCAGAACTTCCTCATCCTTGAAAGAGTACTCTTTTTGGAGTCCCGGATCTGGATCCTTTTGCTGCTTTTGAGGTTGTTGTTGTGACATCTGATAATTATCACCGGTAACCACATGCATTGACCGTTAGCTTCTTTCAGTCTTCTTCCTTCTGAGGAAGCGTTCGGCTTGTTCGTCGCGCACCTTCAAGTCTTTCTAAGTGTTAGACGGTGTGACTCCCATAGCTTCTAATATCTTAATAGATAGGTTGTTATGACATGTATAGAGGATGAAGTCCTCCGAGATCGGATCTCGACAGCTCATCGCCTTATTCTAAAAATGTTTGATGAAGTCGTCGACTGTCTCTTCGTCTTCCTGTTTCTCCTCAAAGAGTGTCCTGATGAATATCTCGATGTCATCATCAAAGAAATTACCGAGGAATGATCTCTCCATATCGTCCTAGCTATTGATGCTTCCAGGCTTAAGATGGCGATACCAATCGAAGGCAGGCCCACGAAGGGTGCTGACGAATGACTAAACCATCAAGGTTTTATTACCGGAGATCATGCCCAAGTAGGACTTGAAGTAGATTAGATGATGAGTAGGCGAGCCCTTCTCATAGAACGGCGTGAAGTTGATCAGGTTGAACTTCGTCGGATACGGGATCGAATCCCACTCTTTCAAGTGAGGACACAGAATTCTGGTTTTCTTTACCTCTCGAGCAGACATTAGAGCATTAATTTTGCTCTTGAGGTCTTTCATCTTCCCATCCTCATCCGTATCATGTTTTGGATGATTTCCGAGAGGAACAATATGGTCACCCCCTGGTATTATTATCTTTGGCGGGACCACCCCCAGCGTTGTTATTTGTAGGAGACGCATTTGAACCACCCCCAGTATTTTTGGAGGGTGCATCGGCCATGATGATTTCGTCCACTTTTGGATCGCTGTCAAATGCGACGTTCTGGGTGTGGCGGCTGGATTCACCAAGTTGATTGGATAGAGCCTGTATCTGTCGGTCATGCTCTTCCTTCATCTGTATCATGGCTATTTCCAATTCGAACTTGAAGTTCTCTTTTTTCTTAGCCAAAGCATCCTCGATGATCTTAGTCATTTGCTTAATGTTGATCATGAACGCCTCACGAGATTATCCTATGCTGGACATCGTATTGTCAGAAGCGATGGCAGAGTTCGCATCTGATACTTCATCATCTGAGGATAATCCTCTATTCATCCTCTGATAGTCCCAACGCATAGTAGTTCCTACGTGTAACCGAGTTATATGTTAGGATACGTCCAAAAAATGACGATAACTGAAACTTCGCGTTGACTTCCCTTTATCAGCCTTATTGATAGTGACCTCTGGGAGTTTGTCGTCTCGTGCAGCTGATCTTTTTCTACGAAAACACCTTGGCTTGGAATACTGAGACCCTCTGTGGAGCGGTCATGGGGCAGTTACATGCTGATAATACTGTCCTGATAATTTTGGTACATGGACAGTGAGAGTCCGCTTCCCGGATACCTCTCTTTTGAGATTTATTCATACCCCCAGCCCGATAGTACAACTCCTCGATGTTACGGTCAGAGCAACCAATCGGTTGTTTACATGAATTCTCAGGTATAACGCGTTCGTCTGTCTGACGTATTTTCTTCTGAGTAAACAACTCCTTGTTGGTGTCTGTAGGAGTCATACGTTTGGAATCACACCTTTCTGAGGGTGAAACCTTAACGGACTCCTAGCCTTCGACTCGCAGTCTGATGTGGTTAGTTGCTGGAATTTTCTCCTTATGAGAAGGCTTCATATTGTCATGAGGGCGCGTGCGACCCCCATCTTGCTGAGTTGCTCGGGGTTCCTTCACTGGGCCCAAGCGTTCTTTAATAGGAGTTTTGCCTCGATCTTCATGTTGAGGACTGAGGTGATCCTTCAATGGAATTCTAACTCTGGAGAGATTCATACCGCCATAGGGTTCTACCGGCAGCGTGGGAGCGGAAGGAGCCGGATCCGAAGTTAACGAAGGCTAGGAAGCAATATCGTCGGCTTTTTCCTTAGGCGTTGATTTAGCCTTTGGCATCCAAATTTGTTTGGATCTCGTCAACCTCTTAACCGCCTCTTCCTTTTGCATTTCTTGTGCTCTTCGCACCAGGATTTAGGCATGCATAAGAAGTGTGCAACGCTTCTGAATGCGCTCCTCAAGAGTGGAACGGTTCTGTTTGACACGAACTCATTCGTTAGTAGGTGGTTGGGTGGAGGTTCCCGAAGCTTGCTGCTAGAACACTTGGCGCCTTCTGAGTTTCAGATCCACATCATAGCACATCCCGTCAACTAGCTTCAAAGTCTTGGCAAATTGGCGCACGAGATGTTGACGGCGCCTTTGACGAGCCCTCTTCGTCAGCACTGGTGCACTTTCAATGGGTAACTCCTTGACTTTCAAGGAGTTGTCACGGACGTTGGATCTGGTTTCTTTGGAAGCCGTAGAGGGGTCTTCCACTACATTCAGGTTCAGATCATCAGCCCTAATTTTTGGATCTAAAGTCACGTTCTTCGCGGCAATGGTTCTCCTGAGTTTGCAAGAAAAAGATCTAGAGTTGGAGCAAATCTAAGTGGTTAATGATCAAAAAACAACCGAAAACAACCAAAATCAGCGTTTTTTTATTACAGACACGGTTGAGTGTATTCGCTAAGCCAAGACGCTTGAGAGTGTCTCAGCCAAGCCGAGACACTTGGAAGTGTCTTAGCTTGTCCAAGACACTTATAAGTGTCTTGGCCAAGCCAAGACACCACGGGGTGTCTCGGTTTGGCTTTTTCTGGTTTTGGTACGTCGAGTTTGTTTCCACCGTAAATTTGTCGTCCGGACTCAGAATTACGTGATTCAATATGCGTTGGAAAGCTGACGAGGAGATCTACAGGCTCTCATAATTGAATCATATGTGGAGTAAATAGGACATGAGGGGTGCTCCACCTTTTGTAAATAACGTGGGGCTCCTGATCAGCTCTTGTTCCCGTTATTCCGAAGTTTTGTTGCTTCGTATGGTCCGTCGACTAACTTCATATGTTTATCATCGTCAAATGAGCTCCTATGACTTGGATAGTGATGTTCATCATCTTCTCTTTGTCTCGAGCCGTGTACGGGGACCTATAGGCAATTTTTGACACCTACAGATACCCCTTCCAAAGTATTTCAGTCTTTTTTCTTTTATAGATGAACCTGAAATATTTTGTATATAATTGGTCCAACCTTCAGTCGGTATAAAAGAACCTGTAGTTAGCTTTGATTCTTGACTCCTTCGATTTTCAATCTATTCGATGTTTTGATGAATAGCTGAAGTTTTCCTGGCGCTTCGTTTATCGTCTGGCCATCGTCGAAATCTTGAATCAAAACCGGTGAGTTAATTTTGGCTCGTATCATCGAGTTGACTTTGAACTGACTATCTCCATCATGATATATTAATTCGCATTGACTTTCATTACAACGCGTTGACTGGCGTTGACCTAGGGTTACGCGTTGACCGTCATTGACCTAGGGTTTCGGATTGCCTGGTGTTGACTTTTCATCACAACGAGTTGACTAGCGTTGACTTAGGGTTACACGTTGCCCAACGTTAACCTAGGGTTTAGGATCGCCCGACGTTGACTTTTTCATCGCAACGCGTTGACTGGTGTTAACACAGTTTATACTCATACATTCGCTGGAGTCAACATAGTTTAAGCTCTTAAGGCATTGGAGCGTGGCGGTCCCAAGTGTCGGGGCTACAGGACCAACTGTTAAAGTTGTTTCGTCTACAGGTATAGATCTTATCTTGAAGTTGTCGGATGCACAAGCCACGAGACCAACTAATGAAGTTGGTGCGTCAATGACTATCGCGTTTATAGGATTTTTGGTAAATTCTTAGCCATCAATGGGTTTGATGAGGCTTTACCGACTACCGTTTGAGTCGGGCTAGCATACGAATTATTTAAGTCCATTCCGCATGTAAAGTTATGCTAAAAGAGTTAAATCTTTTATTGTTACGATATTGAATACGTAGACTTCGTCTTTCTCATGTGAATAGACTACCCGGCCGCATGTATCAGATGCAGACTCAGGATTTTTTGGCAAATCCTCAGCCATCAACGGATTTGATGTGCTTTTATCAATTACCATTTGAATCGGGCTTGCATACGGATTATTTAAGTCAGTTCCGCATGTAACGTTATGCTAAAAGAGTTAACTCTTTTAGTGCTAAAAGAGTTAACTCTTTTAGTGCTACGATATTGAATACATAGACTTCGTCTTTCTTATGGGAATAGACTACCCGACAACGCGTGTTGACTTATATATCCCTTCTTAGGATTCGGGATAAGAGTCCCCAGACTCGAATTCTGATGTCTTTTTCAATCGGTGAAAGACTAAACCGATAATGGGTATTAGGCATTGATTTATCCCTACTCAGGATTCAGGATAAAATTCCCCATGCATAAAAGGCGTGAATTTTGTTGCTACGATGCTGAATACGTAGACTCGGTCGTTTTCACGGAAACGAACCACCCAGCAACACGGGTTAAGTGCTGACTCATCCCTACTTAGGCTTCGGGATAAAATACCCCAGATTCAGATTCTGGTATCTTTTTTCAATCGGTGAAAGACTAAACTGGCAATGCATGTTAGGCATTAACTTATCCCTGCTCAGGATTCTGTAGATGTTGTGATGAAGGAACCAACTGAAGAAGAAGTTGCTCATGAAGCTGAGATCAGGGATTTTGATGAATACACCCTCGATATGAATCTTTCTGAAGATGATCATCAGTTAATCTCCGACTTATTATAGGGGAAAGCTCCTGGTGAGGCTGCAGGACCAACTGTTGAAGCTGGTTCATCTGCATGTATGAATTTTACTCTCGAGTCCTAATTTTCCCTTTGTTGCTTAATTTCAAATGACTATATGGGAATTTTAACTATAGGACCGACCACTGGTGCCGATACAACTATAGCCTCGGGTGTAGGCGTATAAAATTGCCTATAGGTCCCTTATCACAGCTCGACGACGCCAATTCAACAAACGGACCATCGAGCGACGTATCCAAGCACGACCGTTATCCCGCCAACGCCGAAGCCAAGCCATACACAACGGAGCAGGTTAACGAGGCGACGAAGCCAACAAATCGCACCCAAGCATTGGAACGCATCCACTCGCACGCAGAATCAAACCAACGCTTCGGGGAATCACCGAGTCATCTAAACAAGAGCGAACTCGGTGATATAACGATCGAATCAAGATCAATTTCGGACTCGAACTCAGAAGCGGATTAACTGCCATATTTGGAATCAAGTCAACAAGTCGATTCCAGATTAAGTCAACCACAAACCGAATCACGTCCGAACAACAACGAATCGGAACCCAAACGACGGACGAAACGACGGAACACCCGGGGGACTCGGCCCAAACCGAACCAACCCGGGGTGGCTCGGCCCAAGCCGAGCCACCCCAGGGTGGCTCGGTGGCCGAGCCACCCCAGGGTGGCCGGCAAACCCCCCCTCTCCCCTTGTGTGTTGTGTACACGTGCATACGCACAGGTTCGAGTGGCTATAAATAGGAGAGGTGTTGTTCATTCTAAAAGGTCGGATTTTGGAGGAGGCGAAGCCCTGCTGGATTGGAGATTCAAAACTTAGAAAAGATTCAATCTTTGGAGGCTTCAAGACTTGTTCATCCGGATCTGGTGCTCAGCGATCGACAACGCCAAATAAGGCAGGAGTTCGAGCGGACCGGATCGGGAGATCTACGTTGCTATACTCTGGATCTAAGCTTGGTTCTTAGATCCCGAGATTGAGCGGTTGTTTCCTTGGTGAAACAATCCCTCCGGCTATTATCTCCCTTGGTGGAATAATACCCGTTATACTGCGTAGATCTACCCGGATCGAGATCACGCGGTGGTCCACGGCAAATAACCCCGGCGCAGGCAAAGAACCCACACAAAGCGAGTGACCGCAAAACAGGAGCTCGCGATTCGTTCGACAAACAAGGAAATAAGTTGTAATCTTTCTTTTTCGTATTTTTGATTTTCATTGTAACCGACTCTTATAAAAAGACCGGATCTTTATAACCGATAAACAGTTATTGAGATGGCAATGATATCAATGAAGAAAGACACGAATTTTCCCGCGAACATCGGGGGCTTTAGAGCAGGCTCAAGACTTAGGTCCTTCAAGTTTGGAGCGGGCTGCTGCTAAAATTTAACTATCTCCTTCATAATCTAAGACTCTTGTTTGCTTCGATCTGATGTCGGTGAAGGTCCCAGCTACCAAGTTAACTGATGAAATGGGTACATTAGCGATCCTCATCTCTGAGAAAGCTTCGGTCACTCTTGAAACTAAATTAATACAATTGAGACAAGAGAGCCAAACTGAAGGATCTTCTGTTGGACTCGGTAAGTTTCTACTCACCGTTACTTTTGAATTCCAAGTATCAAATGTGTATTCAACAATTCTTTTGAGTGCTTACTTTTCTTGCTCCTATTACAGTGCCTCCTCTGTCATTACTCGAGCCCATCAAAGCATTGATGACGGATGAGGATCCAGATAGGGCCGTTATCTGCTCAGATCTTCATAGTTTCGTCTCCTTCTTAAACATCATGATCGATCTAATCCTTCATAAGGAGTCGTATTTTGACAACTTCAGGAGATCCCTTGATCGGCATGTGTTGGGGATTAGAGAAGATGGGTATTCAGATTTGGCCAATTCCGTTTAAGCATACTTAGCTCACCTGGAATAGGAAATCAAAAGCTGAGGAAACTTCAGGCCAGTGGTGCTTCCTCTTATATAACTGCCCGAATAGAATCAAGGCTGAAGGCGTGGAGTGATGTACAAAAGTCAGTTGAACTCGAACTTCGGAAGCTACAAAGTCGTGTGACACAGATGCATGTAAATATCACCAAGAAGTATTAAGCTAAGGTTGATTTTCTTTAAGCTTTGGAATCCCGTCAAACCGAGATAGTTTGCTTAGAGATAGAACTTGAGGAAGCTGAGGATGCCCGAGGTATATTAGAAATTGATTTGGCTGAAGTGGAGTGTGCTCAAATGAACATGCTTAAGCAACTGGAACCCCAGAACAAGAAACTTATTAAGACGGAACAAGAGATTTCCATGGCTCAGAGTACCACCGAAGAATCCTTGAAAGCCAGCCTGGCGATGGAGTTCGAACAAGCCTATGCAAAAGAACTTTCCAAACTTGAGGAGCAAATCTGTAGTTATAAGCTGTCTTTAGACTAAAAACATTTCTTTTGTACCGATACTTCTTTTGTATTTCCTTAAGTTCTTCTCATGAATAAAGTTAACTTTATGCTCATTTAAGTCTTATTATGATTACTCATTCTGCTTGGAATAAATAAACATAATACTCATAGGATTTTTAGCAAACCCTCAGCCGTCAACGGATTTGATGTGCCTTTACCGATTACCATTGAGTCGGGCTAGCATGTAGGCTATCCAAATCCGTTCTACATGTCATGTTATAGTAAAAGAATGAACTCTTTTAGACTTTATGCTATAATGTTGAATATGCAGGCTACACGTGTCAGATGCAGGCTTATCTCTAATAAGGGATCGAAATAACATCCCTCATGTATCAAAGGAATGGATTCAGAGATTATTAATTTAATAATAATCATTAGCTACAACATTAAATACGTAGGCTTTGTCATTTTTACGGAATGTACCACCCGACGATGTGTGTTAGACGCAGACTTATATCTAATAAGGGATCGAGATAACGTCCCCTATACATATAAGGCATGGATTCCGATGTTGAAAAATTGTGTCTTCTCTTGAGGCAAAGACGAAACTGATGCTGGAGAAGAAGAATTTTATATTCTATATCCAGGTCTTCTTTTCGGGAGAGACGAATCCAATGTCGGAGAGGAAGAATTTTATATTCTATCTCCTGCTATAAGAGAAACTCAAAGTGGGATCTCCACTTCGAGAATCCTGAAGGGGAAATTAAGAGTGGGATCTCCACTCCGAGAATCGAAAAGATCCAGATAATCCAAACTTTTATAGTATTGGTTACCAAGTCTAAAGATGAATTTCTCGTTTATCGAGATGAAATTACAACTTCAGCCTAAGCCGTAGAAGGGTTTGACTAAAGAGGAATGAATGGAAGTCTTTCATTTATTGAAAGGGAACTTTGGTTCTAAAAACGGACCTCTCATTCATGAAAGGAATCGAGAGGAGATTTTGGCTTTGGCCTTAACTATTCAAATGTTTGACCAAAAGGGGGTTTGGAACGATCCTAACTATTTAAAGGTTTGATCGCTTGATTTGGGTGGAAGCCTTTTGTTTATCGAAAGGGAATTTTAGTTTTGTAAGTGGACCTCTTGTTCATAGCAGGAATCAAGAGGGGATTTTGGTTTTGGCCCTAACTGTTAAAGGTTTGACCAAATGGGGGAGTGGGGGTACAAATAACAGTGGAAATGTTGATTCGTACAAATCACTCTATTAACATATTGGAAGTGGTGGTGTTAAATTTTCGATGGTATTTCTTATGAAAACTCAACATAAAAAAGGGTTTAACAACTGCCATGGCTTGGCAAGTTAAAATTTTGGATGTTGTGTCATGACCTCAACAGTGGGAATGTTAAGGCTTATACACAGTAGGATTTTGAGTGGACTTAACCATGAGAAATTTTGGTAGAACCACTGTCAGTTGATTTGACTAGTGAGGGATTTTATGGTGGAGAACTATGAATAATCAAGCACTCCATAATTAAACCATGAGAGTTTTATGAAGAAAGATTGACCGAATAAAGTCATTGAATCTCATCTCGATGAAAGGGTACTTGGAAAGTCACAGCAGGAGTTGGTGGAATTGACCCAGGTGATTGAACCCAACCAAGGACTGAATGAAAGAAAATAAGAATTTGCAAAAGAAACCGAGAAGGTTCTTCAGCAATTGTTGCTTTTTTTTCTAAGGGAGTTGAAGCAAATTGAATGTGTCTTACCCTTGGAAGAATTTGGAGTCCAAGTGAGAGAGTTTTAACCAACTTATAAATGATTAAATAGTCACAGTGGGAGGTTCTTAATCATTTTTTAATAATTAAGAATGAATTATTTAGATGATTGGCCTCTATCTGGAATAGTCAACCCATTGTAGGCGTATAAAACTACCTATAGGTCCCTTAACACAGCTCGACGACGCCAATCGACAAACAGACCATCGGGCGACGTATCTGAGCACGACCGTTAGCCCGCAAACACCGAAGCCAAACGATACGCGACGAAGCGGACTAACGAGGCTACGAAGCTGACGAACCGCACGCAAACAACGGAATGAATCCACTCGCGTGTGGAATCAAGCCAACGGGTTGAGGAATCAACGAGCCATCCAATCAAGAGCGGACGCAAACGAATCACGATCGATTCGAGATCAGTTTCGGACCCAAATTCAGAGGTGGATTTACTGCCAAATCAGGAACCGGATTTACTACCAAATCAGGTCAACGAATCGAGTCCAAACACAGAACCGAAAGAATCAGAAACGACGAAAACCAACCCTAAAAGAGACCCGGCCAAAACCGAGTCACCCGAAGGTGGCTCGGTGGCCGAGCCACCCCGAGGTGGCTCGGCCATAGCCGAGCCACCCAAGGGTGGCTCGGTGGTGGGTGGCTCGGTGGCCGAGCCACCTTGAGGTGGCTCGGTGGCCGAGCCACCTCAGCCCAGATCTGTGCCTAGGCACAGATCTGGGTGCCTATAAATAAGCCAAGGGGTTCATTTGTTTTGGGGGACTTTTTGAGAGCCGAAACACTGCAGAATTGAGATCTCATCTTGGAGTTTTTGAAGGCTTGAAGACTTGGGCATTCAGATCTGGTTCTTGGCGAGCATCCGCGTCACAAAAGGTAGGAGTTTGAGAGAGGAAATCAGATCTGAGATCTACACAGGTACACTCCGGATCAAAGCTTGGTCATTGATCCCGAGATTTGGGCGATTTGTTCCTTGGTGAACCGATCCCCCCCAGCTATTATTTCCTTAGTGGAATAATACCCGTCGTACTGCGTAGATCCGTCCGGATCTAGATCGTGCGGTGGTCAACAGATCAACCATCGGCGCAGGCAAACAACCCACGCAAGCGAGCGACCGCAAAACAGGAGCTCGTGATTTGTTCGACAAATAAGGAAAGTTGTAATTTTTACTTTTTGTTGATTTCTTGTAACCGGATCTTATAAAAAGACCGAAACTTTGTAATCAATAAACAATTACTGAGTGTGCAATGGAATCATCAATGAAGAAGGATACAGTTTTTCCCGCGAACAATCTGGTGACCACAGTGGGAGCCGCCGATCTCGCTGCCGAGATCGGAGCGTCGCAGCCGCGGATCTCAATCCCGGTCGTGGAGGAGGTCGAATACGAGTTCGACCAACAGAAGTTCGAGGAGTACTTGTCATCCTCGTCCGGATCAACCTCCCCCCGTAAGTCCAAGAAGTCCCAGAAGTTCTCCTCTAGGAGAAAAGTTCGTTGGTACGAAGAAGTTGAAGCTACCAACGACGACCTCACCCCGATTGACGCCAAAGTTACGTCAGGTGATGTTCCACCGGCCTCTAAGCAGGTCAAATCCGCCATTGAAGGCGTGGTGACTCTCTTTAAGAGAGCTCACCAGAGGCAGCGTCAACGCTTTGCGAAACAATTTTCAAAGGCCATGGAGTCTGTTGACAGGGTCCGCTACAACGCGGATCTGAAGAACAGGAGAGGCAAGCTGCCTCAACAACAGATGAAGGGTAACTCCTCCAAGCCACTGACGAACGAATGGGTCCGCGTCAAACGGAATCGTTCAACGCTCGAGGAGCACATCCGTAAATGCCGCGCATTATCAGCGCAGGCACGGGCTCAAGCCGAAGAAACCCGTAGAAGGCTGCAGAAAGAGGTGGCCAAGAAGCCGCCATCAACACGCAAGGTTTGGAGACCGAAGTCTAAAGCGGCGATTCAGGCTAAGGAGCAACAACTGCAGCCTCCGAAAGTTCAACCTCCGGCGAATCAATCCAAACCGCCGGTGATTTCCACAACTGCTTCGGGAGATCCCGCGGGACCGTCCCAGAAAAGGAAGTCAGTCTTGGAGAGCCTCGGTCCACTTCCCAATGAAAGAGGCAAAGCTCCAGTCCAGGAACGTTTGGGCCCGATGAAGAAACCCCGAACGACTCAACATGCTGGGGGTCGCTGTCACTTTCAGCATGATAAGAAGTTCAAGACAGCTGCGCACGCCAATTTGCACATTGAAGTCCAGGAGCCCGCTGAGAATTCACGCCCACAAAGGCGCGTTTCAAGGCGCGTGACTCTTAAAAGCCCGAAGAAGGTAGTTCGCTCTCAGAAGGAAACGTTATCGTCTGATGACGATTGTGTTATACCTGAGAAATCATGCCAACACACGATAGGTTGCTCCGACTTTCAAACGGACGAGCTGTACTATCGTGCTGGGGGTACGAGCAAATCCAGAAAGAGAAGCCCTCAAAGGCTCGAAACTCAGTGCCCTTGTTCAAAGCTCATTCGGGCGGTACTATCTGAGTGCAACTGTATCAAGGCAGTCCCCGAGAGAGTTTCTGTGTTCGAAAGGCTCAGTACAAAAACGCCAAAACCAAGGCATAGGCGTTTCAGGCAAAGAAGAACGGTGGTCGGTGATGGAGAATTTCAGAGGGTCACCGCCAATATGACCAGCAAGGGAACATCGGCTCAGGACAATCCCGAGGCAATTCCAGAGGTGCCCCGACGTGTAACTCGTCTGCAGTCCGGAGCTATTATTCGTGGAACGTATGGTAGGGTTCGGACAAGAGTACCTTCGGGAGATGAAGAATCAGATGCCGGCTCGGCAATTGCATCTGACAATACCGTGTCCAGTGAAGGACAACCCCGTGAGTCATTCATGATAAGCGCGGAGCAAGTGGCCAAGATGCTTGAAGAAGCCATGGCCAAACAACAGGAGAGCTTCAGGTTCGAAATGCAGATGGCCATGCAGAACATGAGAGAAATGCATGAGCAACAAATCCAGGTACTAACGAACCAGCAAGGCGAACCAAGTCGTCATAACCAGGTTATTCAGGAAGGTGAGCACACGGATACGGATGAAGCTCGCAACGCCAATGATCCGCCCGTCAACGCAAGGGGTGGTAATGAGAATGCTAGTCACAACACCACGCTTCCACCTCAGAATCGTGCTGACGAGAACTCGGGTGAAAGTCTGAAGATCAAAAACCTCGAAAGCAAGATTAATACGTTGATTTCTGCTCAAGAGGTGAAGAAAACGGGCATTCCATGTCCATACCCAAGAGAATGGGAATCAATCCCATACCCGGCGAAGTTCAACCTAATCAACTTCACGCCATTTGATGGGAAGGGTTCACCCACTCAGCATGTGATTTACTTCAAATCACATCTGGGGGTAATCTCCGGCAATGAGCCTCTGATGGTGCGGTCATTCGTTGGCACTCTTCGCGGAGCCGCCTTCGATTGGTATCGCTGCCTCAAGCCAGGTAGCGTGAACAGTTGGGACGACATGGAGACTAAGTTCCTCACAAATTTCTTCGACGACGACACCGAGATATCTATCGGATCGTTGCTTGATGAGAAGCAGAAAGACGGGGAGTTAGTCGACGCCTTCGTCAAAAGGTTCCGGAACAAGGCGTTGAATTGCCGGGACCCGATCACTGAAGAGTTCATTCTCCAGACCTGCCACAACAATCTTTCGTTGGACGTGTTGGAAGCAATGGGGACAGCACCGTCCAAAACGTGGAAGGATCTGAAGGTCCGAGGGGAGCAAGCTGAGCGATTCCTCCAAAGGAAGAAAGCCGAGAGGGGTCAATCAACAACTAAGCCTCCGAATTCTAACTTCACCTCCCGTGGTAAGGGCAAGACACCTGCAGCGGCTGTCGATGCTAATCAAACGTCGCAACAGCAATCCCGGAGACAGCAGAAGACTTTGGATCAGAGGCCTCAAAAAGAGTACTCCTTCAAAGACGAAGATGTTCCAGCCATCTTCGAATCACTCCTTAAAAATAACAAGATCAAGCTGTCACCGATCACGAATCAGGAGGAAGCTGACAATACTACGGATCCGAAGTACTACGCATACCATAGGAGGATCTTTCATCCCACCAAAGCCTGCTTTACTTTAAAGAATAGTATCCAGACCTTGGTTGAAGCTGGCGTCATAACGCTAGAGTAAGCCAGTTGAGAACGGTACAACTCCGACCGGTATAAGAGTATAAACTGCTTCCTGACACTCCGAAGAGTATATGAGTATAAACTGCTTCTCAATCCTCCGACCGGTATAAGAGGTTAAACTGCTCCCTGATACTCCAATAGGCATATGAGTCTAAACTATTTCCTTTCTTCCACGGGAAGTTCCTGAAGAGTGCCATGCGTGGTATTCTTAAGGATAACCCGATCATGCAGCCAATACAATGATAAACCTAGTCTCGTAAGGAAAGCTGGGGGTGGATAATTCATGTAACGGGAAGTTCCCGAAAGAACGTTACATATAATTTTCTTAGGGATAACCCGATCATTACAAATAAAATGATAAGCACTAAACCCAACGTTTACCTGGTCAAATCTTAGGACCACGACCAAAATCCCCTCTTGATTCTTTCCACGAACGAGAGGCCAACAAATCAAGCGATCAAACCTTCTTACAGTTAGGATCGTTTTAAACCTCCCACTTGGTCAAACCTTCCTACAGTTAGGACCACAACCAAAATCCCCTCT
>BQKN01065290.1:334249-359507 GCA_022839385.1 Asparagus kiusianus
AAATCCCCTCTCGATTCCTCCAATGAACGAGAGGTCCACTTTCAAATCAAGTGATCAAACCTTCCTATAGTTAGGGTCACCTCAAACTCCCGCTTGGTCAAACCTTCTTACAGTTAGGGCCAAAACCACAATTCATTCTCGATAAACGAGAAATTCATCTTTAGTTCGGTAATCAAACCTTCCAACAGTTAGGGTTATCCGAATCTTTTCGATTCTCGGAGTGGAAATCCCACTCTTAGTTTCACCTTTTCGGATTCTGGGGGTGGAGATCCCACCTCGAGTCTCCGTTCCAACTGGGAATAGAATATAAAATTCTTCCTTCCTTGTTCGGGGAATAGAATATTAAATTCTTCCTTCCCACACCAATCCTTTTCCAAGAATTTAGAGTTCGATTCTAGGTATTTTATCCCGAAACCTAAGCAGGGATAAGTCTGCGGCTAATACGCGCTGCCGGTTTAGTCTTTCTCCGCGGAAGAAGACACCAGAGTTCGATTCTGGGGTATTTTATCTTAAAACCTAAGAAAGGATAAGTCGACGCCTAACACGCGCCGCCGGTTAGTTCTTAACCGTTAAAAAGAACACCCGCCCACATATTCAACATTGTGGCAGGTTGTTATTAATAACGCCAAAATCCATGCCTTACACGCATGGGGAATTTCATCCTGAATCCTAAGAAAGGATATGTCGACGCCTAACACGCGTCGCCGATTTAATCTTTACCCGTAGAAAGAGATACCAGAGCCTGACTCTGGGGACCTTTATCCCGAAGCCTAAGTAGGGATAAGTCAACGTCTAATACACGTTGCTGGGTAGTCTATTCCCATAACAATGGCGAAGTCTACGTATTCGAAGTCGTAGTACAAAGTCTAAGGGAGTTCATTCCTTTAGCGTAACGTTACATGCGGAACGGATTTAGATAATCCGCATGCTAGCCCGATTCAAACGGTAGTCGGTAAAGGCTAATCAAATCCGTTGAAGGCTGGGGGTTAGCCAAAAATCCTGAAGTCAACGCCTAACACGCGTCGCCGGGTAGCCTATTCCCGTAACAAATGGTAAAGCCTATGTATTCAACATCATAGCACAAAGTCTAAGGGAGTTCATTCCTTTAGCACAACGTCACATGTGGAACGGATTAAAACAATCCGCATGTAAGCCCAGCTCAAACGGTAGTCGGTAAGAGCACGTCAAATCCGTTGAAGGCTGAGGATTTGCCAAAAATCCTAAGTCAACGTCTCATACACGTTGTTGTTTAGTCTTTTCACAGGAGAAAGACGAAGTCTACGTATTCAATATCGTAGCACTAAAAGGGTTAACTCTTTTAGCTTAACGTCACTTGCGGAACGGGCTTAAACAATCTGCATGCTAGCCCGACTCAAACGGTAGTCGGTAAAGGCGTATCAAATCCGTTGATGGATGAGAATTTGCCAAAAATTCTATAAATACGAGTCATTGACGCATCAATTTTATAAATTGGTCTCGTGACTCAGATATCTGCCACGCTCCAATTCCTTAAGAGCTTAAACTGTGTATACTCCAGCAGACGTACGAGTATAAACTGTGTCAAACGCCGGACAACGCGTTATAATGAAGCCTGGACGCCGGACAACGCGTCACCAGGAAGCTCAAACGCCGGACAACGCGTTATAATGAAGCCTGGACGCTGGACAACGCGTCACCAGGAAGCTCAAACGTCGGACAACGCGTTGTAAATAAAGATTCAACACCGACGACCGATGGTTAATTCTGTGTTGAAGCAGCAAACTCGAGCTAAAAAGGTAAGAAATCAAGAATCGACTTCAAGTTCAAAATTTCAACAGACGGTCAGATAATAAATGCAGCACCGGAACCTTTTCAAGCATTCGACAAAGCACCGAATAGCCTAGAGGATTGAAAGAATCGAGAACAGAAGCCATTCCAAGGCCCCGTTATACCGATTGAAGGTGGGGACGATCATATCCAAAGTATTCCAGACTCTTCCATAAAAGAACGAGGCTGGAAAACTTTGGAGGGGGTATCTGTAGGCGTATAAAACTACCTATAGGTCCCTTAACACAGCTCGACGATGCCAATCGACAAACAGACCATCGGGCGACGTATCTGAGCACGACTGTTAGCCCGCAAACACCGAAGCCAAACGATACGCGACGAAGTGGACTAACGAGGCTACGAAGCTGACGAACCACACGCAAACAACGGAATGAATCCACTCGCGTGCGGAATCAAGCCAACGGGTTAAGGAATCAACGAGCCATCCAATCAAGAGCGGACGCAGACGCGGACGAATCACGATCGATTCGAGATCAGTTTTGGACTCAAATTCAGAGGTGGATTTACTGCCAAATCAGGAACCGGATTTACTGCCAAATCAGGTCAACGAATCGAGTCCAAACACAGAACCGAAAGAATCAGAAATGACGGAAACCAACCCTAAAAGAGACCCGACCAAAACCGAGTCACCCGAAGGTGGCTCGGTGGCCGAGCCACCCCGAGGTGGCTTGGCCATAGCCGAGCCACCCACGGGTGGCTCGGCCATGGCCGAGCCACCTTGAGGTGGCTCGGTGGCCGAGCCACCTCAGCCCAGATCTGTGCCTAGGCACAGATCTGGATGCCTATAAATAGGCCAAGGGGTTCATTTGTTTTGGGGGACTTTTTGAGAGCCGAAACTCTGCAGAATTGAGATCTCATCTTGGAGTTTTTGAAGGCTTGAAGACTTGGGCATTCAGATCTGGTTCTTGGCGAGCATCCGCGTCATAAAAGGCAGGAGTTCGAGAGAGGAAATCAGATCTGAGATCTACGCAGGTACACTCCGGATCAAAGCTTGGTCTTTGATCCCGAGATTTGGGCGATTTGTTCCTTGGTGAACCGATCCCCCCCCCCCCCGGCTATTATTTCCTTAGTAGAATAATACCCGTCATACTACGTAGATCCGTCCGAATCTAGATCGTGCGGTGGTCAACGGATCAACCATCGGCGCAGGCAAACAACCCACGCAAGCGAGCGACCGCAAAACAGGAGCTCGTGATTTGTTCGACAAATAAGGAAGTTGTAATTTTTACTTTTTGTTGATTTCTTGTAACCGGATCTTATAAAAAGACCGGAACTTTGTAATCGATAAACAATTACTGAGTGTGCAATGGAATCATCAATGAAGAAGGATACAGTTTTTCCCGCGAACACCCATTCCGAGCAATCCTTAAGAATGCTATGCATAGTGTTCTCCAGGAACTTCCTGTCAAATAGGTTATCCTGAATGTACTAGGGATAATATTTCTTCAAGAACTTCTAATTTATTAGCATCATGAGTTTATCACCATCTTGGGTGATCAAGCGATATGCATCGTTTGAATAGACTATCTCTATTACAAACAGTCCTTCTCATTTGGGTTGAAATTTATCTTTCTTCTTGGAATTGAGCATCATTGGTCGCTGAATGGTAAGAACCAAGTCTTCTTCCTTGAAGCTTCGTTGTCAAACTCTTTAATCAAAAGATCTTGAGATTTTGGCTAGTAAAACTCAATTTGTTGCTGAGCCTCTAGGTTTTTTTCATCTAACATCTCAAGTTCTTCGAGACATTTCTAATGTTGTTCATCCGTCGTCATCCCTGTTGTGAGAGCAATATGAAGGGATGTAATTTGGATTTTCAAGGGAAGAACAACCTCACATCCATAGACTAGAGAGTACAGAGTCGCTCCGGTAGGTACACGGCCTGTAGTGCGATATGCCCAGAGAGCTTCACCGAGTTTGTCGTCCCAGTTTCGTTTATTGTTTCTCACGAGTTTTGACAGAATCTTTATAATTATTTTGTTGAAGGCTTCAACCAATCCTTTCGCAGTGGGATCATATGCCATCAACGAGACGTCTTGAATTATGAACTTTTTACAAAACTTGATGAATGTATTGCTAACAAATTAAGAGCCGTTGTTGTGTACAATTCGTCTTGGAACATCGTATCGGTAGATGATGTGATGTTTGATGAACTTGACAACATCGCTTGTCTTCACTTGAGTGGAACTGTTTTGGCCCACTTTGAGAAGTAATCGGTGATTACCAAAATAAAATGGCTACTTTTGGCTGATGGTGGAAGAATAGGACCAACGACGTCCATTCCCTATATCTCGAATGTCCATGATGTGACCGAAGGGTGTAAATGCTCTGGGGGTTAGTGCATGTAATTTGCATGTATTTGACATGCGTGATATCGTCGGGTGTATTCAACTGCATCATTGACCATAGTTGGCCAATAATATCCCATCATTCTAAGACGATCGCAAAGTTTGGGACCAGGTTGATGCACACAGCAGGTTCCGTCATGTGCTTCTTTAAGAGATTCTTCTACCTCTTTGTTTGAAAGACAATGGAGTAACAGACTGTTGTATGAGTGATGATATAATATCTGGGTCGCCGTGTTATAATAGAATCTATGTACTCTTTGTTGGACTGAATCTCTTTCTTTTACATCTTTCGGTAAAATACCGTGTAAGACATAATCAATAATGGGGAAATACCAGCCTTGAGGCTTGAGTTCGATTCTGGTTGTGTACGCTTCTTTGATGTCCAGTAGGTTGTGCTTGAGACACTGCTAATGCTGTCACTGCATTTGCATGTGCATTCTGGAGACGCGGGATGTACTCAATGAAGAATTTTTCAAATGAGGCTGCTATCTCGATGGCTACCTGGTAGTACGGGATCAGGTCTGGGTTCTTAACTTCGTACTCTCCTCGAACATGCTTGACTATTAGTTGAGAATCATTAAAAGCTTCGAGATATTCAACCCATAGCTCTTTGGCAAAACTGAGTCCAATGAGCAGTGCATTGTACTCGGCTATATTGTTGGAACATGGCTCGACCGATGAATAGGCTCAAGGCATCACATGTTTCTCCAGAGAAACTAGGACGACTCTGACTTCTAAGGATATTTTCTAACATCCGGGAGTGCTTGCCACATTGGTTGCTTGGGAAATATTATTAAAGCATAATTGCCATACTTGCTGATGAGAGGTAGTGTTGACTTCATGGGTTTCATCTAGTAAATCTTCATATAATTCAGTTGTATCCTTCACAGGGTTAGCCGCTAGAAGATCACAAATCGCTTACCCTTTGACTGACTTCTTTTGCTTGAAGTGCATATCATATTAGGACAAAAGCATGACCCATCTCTAACTGCCAATTCATGGAAGCTGGCTATGTCATGAATACTTGAATTGGGTTAACGTTTGAAATAACATTGACCGTCTGTCCCACCAAGTAGTGCCACATTTTCTAAATTGAAAACACTAAGACAAGGCACTCCTTCTTGTAGGCTGTCTAAAAATAACAATAGATAGCTTATCCCCCATCAAACACCGATGATGGAAGTTACAATCTGACGACTTCCAGAAGGTTATAATTTAAAGACTTTCACGTAGATCGCTGAAGGTTATAATCTGACGACCTTCACGATAACCGATGAAAGCTCTAGTTCAACAGCATCCACAATCAACATCGGGAGTTACAATCTGACGACTCTTATATTCTCAAGGAGCCAAGACGAAGATTACAAGACAATGATCTTTGCAACGCTATGACAAAAGAGATTACTTGTTGATAATCTCTTCAAAGCAAGACGCAGAACTCATCACCGTCCTCTAAGACCAAAACGCGGAGGTCCTCCCCGTGTATCAACATCAAAACGCGGAGGTCCTCCCCGTGTGTCAACAGTAAAAAAACGCTGGGGTCGGACCCACATTTTTTCAACGCCCAGCGGGTACCCAACTTCGCGTCTCTAATCTAAAATGCGGAGTTAAGTTCCTGAACGCCAACGTGGGCGTTTGACTCATTCAAGCAAGAGCTGAACGGTTGCAGGAACCTTTTTCCCTCCATGATCTAAGGGATTTCTGCCCCACTTAGGAGCGGATTAAGGGGGTGGTTACACCCCTCTCAACCCCATTATGGAGAGAATTAAGGGGGGCGGTTACACCCCTTAATTCCTTATAAATATGGGTAAACTCAACTGAGTTCAGGCTGGCATTTTTTGGATCTAGGGTTGGGCAGCAGCAGAAGAAATCCTTGGAGCATTTTCTGGAGCTTAGGAGATCTGCAACAAAAGCTTCTTCATCCTTGGCTTATCAACCGAACTTTCGGTTCAAATCAACTCTTTTTCAAGAGTTAAAACTCATGCAGAGTTATCAATTCATTAAGAGTTTCAAACTTTCCACACAAGTTCTCCACAACGTCAAATCGTGAGGAGAAGATATCGTTCCAGTGAATTAAGATGTGCGGATCGTCAACGGAGAGCAAACTCGACGCGAGCATTCGAGGGAGGCACTCCATCACCACCGTGAAGAACCCAGTTTTAAACAAAGGGGAGAATCAAATTCATTCTCCTCTCTTTTGTAATCGAATTGTAACCAGGATTGAAAGAATACAAGTCAAATTTCCTTTCTTCTCTTTATTGTAATTTTCCAACATACAAAAGATGGCGACTCCGCTGGGGACTAGCTTTTCTGACGAAGAAGTGGTGGCGCAATCTGATGTTCATCTCACTGGAACAACCGTCGAAACTCTCGTGGTAGAGTTTGATCAAGCCAAGTTTGAGGAGTCCATCTCCTCCGGATCCCTTAGCCCTAAAGCTATGCGCAAGATCCATAAAGTCTCCAAGGAGACCAAAGCTCCAACTGTTGCTCCTATGCCGAGGGAAACCCTCTCCTTTAGCCATGATTACTCGGACAGCCCCTCCTCTGATGGAGTGGGCTCAGCTTTAGCCAAACTCACGCCAAAGCGACAAGTATCGGGTCACAAAAAGCCCATCGCGGAGACCAACTCCGTCAACGTTGACGATATCATTGCAAAAGCCTTAAAACATGCCAAGAAGAACGCTGCTCGTCAAAGAAGAAGGTCTCAGCGATGGGCACAACTCCAAGAAAGTCGATCCCCTAACCAACGCGAGCTTCGCGTTCATGAGCCTAAACGCGACCCTGAGCCCAAACATGAGATTCGCGAGAACCAGACTGAACGTAGCCCTCAATGGCATGTTTTACAACCAAAACACGAACCTCAAGCCTTCGTTGAACGCGAACTTCAACTTCGCGTTTCCAAGTCAAAACACGACCTTCGCGTCGACAATGAAGAACGCGACCCTCATGTCGCCAAACCAAAACGCGACCTTCACGTTTCAAGTGCCAAACGTGACCCTCGCATTTCAAGTGCCAAACACGACCTTCGCGTCTCAGGTGTCAAATGCGACCTTCGCGTCTCAAGTGCCAAACGTGACCCTCACATCCTAAGTTCCAAATCCAATACAGAAGTTGGTGTATACCGTGGAGCTTCGGGGCGCTGCCCCGAACCCCCGAATACTCTACATAGCGAGACCCCCGAATACTCTACGTAGCGTGACTAGATTGAGGGGTGAATATAAGAAGTTTATGGATTCAAGGCATCTCAACCAGATCCATGTTCACCAAGAGCTAGTCCTATCCAATCATGGACTGGGGGTTCCAATTCAAACCTCACAATCAGTGAGTAATTCTCGAATCTTTACAATAGATTTGGGAGAGTTCACATCGAGAGAAAGACCGATGCAACAAATTATTCATTCACTCTAATGTGAATGACTGATCCCTACGGTCCTCTCGGGGTGTCAATGCTGCTCATATGCGGCCCAACTGTTGGTGTTCAACCAATTTACGAACGTTGCTTTGCCCAACCAACGACGACGTTCTCACAGGAAGAAGTCTCCAGAGACCGAGTATCCTGGGGTCACTCTCAATGTGATCGGTAGAGGAAAAGCCTCAGGCCCTAGTTTGGATGACTCTGAGATGAGTCGTTCACCGACCGTCAGAGAAATTGCTAACGAGTTTGAAGGAATCTACCAACGCACTCGAACGCGAACAGGAGCTATTCCCCCTATCAACTATCGGAGGTTAGCTAGAGGAACCAATTCTGATGATGAACACTCAGCCATTGCAGAGTCCCAATCATCAAGCTCTTTTGTGGAACATGAGAGCTACGCTTATATGATGGGAAACCATGAAGATCTCGCGAAGAGACTTGATGAGCAGGATGCCATGCTCAAATCTCAGCAAGAGGCCATCAATGAACTCATGGCCCTGTTGACTCAAATCGTCGCAAACAAGGCCAAATCTCAGAAGAAAGATTCTCCACCTAGGCAAGAACTCTCCCGGAGAGGAAAGACGTCTTCTTCCCGACTTTACACAGGCAAAGGGAAGGGGAAAATGGTTGATGATACAGCTTCTGACCAAGAATCCCACAACCTAGAATCTTCCTCTGATGAAGGAAGAGAAGCTAAGAATGAGCAAAATCCTCAGTCGGCTAAAATCGAGGAATTGGAAGCCCGCCTAAATGTCATTGCTAATAGAAGCGAGCTCCAAGATGAGGGTGTTACCAGGCATTATCCTGCCGAATGGGATGCAGCCCCTTATCCTCCAAAATTCGAGGTCTCGACGCTACAAACTTTTGACGGCACGGGATCACCGAACCAACATATCTATCATTTCAAGTCACAGACTGGGAATGTGATATCAAACGACGCCATTCTGGCTCGATTGTTTATTAGCACCCATAAAGGAGTTACCTTTGAATGGTTCAGAAAACTGCCTGCGGGCTGTATCCAAAAGTGGACGGATCTAGAGAGACTATTCCTATCAAGATTCTTTAAAGAGGATACAGAAGTCTCCATCCATACCCTTGTCACCACTACGTAGAAGAAGAGGGAGTCCGTCAAAGCCTTCGTCATGAGGTTTCGGAACGTGGCTCTGCGATGTCCGACAGGTATGACACAGTCTACCTTAGTGGAGACCTGTCGACACAACTTGCAAACCGACCTCCTAGCCCGAATAGGAGTTGTAGAATACCGTTCCTGGAGACAACTAATCTCTCAAGGCGAACAGACTCAAAAGATTATTACCAGGATCAAAGCTGAAGAACAAAGTAGGCAGGATCAACCTGAGCAATCGGACCAAGCCCAATCTTCTCCTGAGCAATCAGACCAAGCTCACTCTTCCCAGTCAGAACCGGAAGATACTACGGCTGCTAAAGCCAATCCTCTTCAGTAGGATGGCAGGTCCAATAACTATCACGTTAATAGACACCTCTGATAGTCAAACTCGTTAGATAGTGGCCTACTAGGCGATGTGCCATGTTTACCTTTTTTCCCCCTTGCATTTGTTCAAGACTGGGGGTTGGTTTATTGGTAGTTCATTGGATTATGAGTAATAAATTTTCTGAGTTGTTATGTTTAATAGAATACCTCTGTTAACCACAAAATCTACCAAAACTATCATGTCCATCAACTTGTCAATTCGCTTCAATAGGATGGCAGGTCCATAAAACTATCACGTTAACATTTACCTCTGATAGTCCATCAACTTGTCAATCCGCTTCAGTAGGATGGTAGGTCCACTAAAACTATCACGTTAATGATCACCTCTGATAGTCTGTTTTCTCCAGATTCCCTTACTAATCCTCTTCAAGTAGGATGGTGGGTCTATCAAAACTATCACGTTAATGATTACCTCTGATAGTCCATTCCCTCTAAATTCTCTTGCTAATCCTCTTCAAGTAGGATGGCAAGTCCACAAAACTATCACGTTAACATCTACCTCTGATAGTCCATCAACTTGCTAATCTTCTTCAATAGGATGACAGGTCCATAAAACTATCACGTAAACAATTACCTCTGATAGTAATCTTCTTCAATAGGATGGCAGGTCCATAAAACTATCACGTAAACAGTTACCTCTGATAGTCCATCAACTCGTCAATCTTTTTCAATAGGATGGCAGGTCCATAAAACTATCACGTAAATAGTTACCTCTGATAATCCATCAACTTATCAATCTTCTTCAATAGGATGACAGGTCCATAAAACTATCACGTTAACGGCTACCTTTGATAGTCCATCAACTTGCCAATCCTCTTTAACAGGATGGCAGGTCCACAAAACTATCACGTTAACCGTTACCTCTGATAGTCAAACTCATCAGATATTGGCCTACCTAGTGATGTGTCTCTATTCTGACTTCATGGATAGTGTCTCACTAGGTGATGTGCCTTGTCTACCTCTTTTTCTTTCCCTGCTAAGTCTTAATCAAGATTGGGGGTTGGTTACTTGGAATCCATTGGATTAAGAGTAACGAATCTTTCATATCGTCGAGTTAACATTACACTTCTGACGATCATCACCCCCACAGAGTATGAATGCAGCTTGCATCACTCCCAATTTGTCACGTTAACAATATACCTCTGACAATCAACTTATCAATCCTTGTCAATAGGATGATATGTCCTCGAAATTGCTCAAATCGCAATCTTCCCCAGCAAGACACTAAGTCTTCAAAGTCTTATTCAAATCACGAGCATCAAAACTCATCGCTTCCGATGATAAACTCACCTAGCAAGTTTCCCCAGCGAGACGCTAATTCCCAAGACCTTGTGCAAGTCACAAGTATACATTCTCTTATCATGTTAACATCAAACCTCTGACAACCAAATTAACTTATCGACTCTCTTCAATAGAGCGATAGGTCCCCAATGTTGCTCCAATCGCAACAAAATTCTGTCACGTTAACATCATACCTCTGACAAATCCACTTATCAATCCTCGTTTATAGGATGGTAAGTCCACAAAGTTGCTCCGATCGTAACATTCTCTTATCACGTTAACATCATACCTCTGACAATCAACTTATCAATCCTCGTCAATAGGATGATAAGTCCACAAAGTTGCTCCAATCACAACACAAATCCCGTCACGTTAACACTAAACCTCTGACAAATCCACTTATCAATCCTCGTCAATAGGATGATAAATCCACAAAGTTGCTCCAATCGCAACACAAATCCAGTCAAGTTAACATCACACCTCTGACGACCAGACCAACTTATCGACTCTCTTCAATAGAGCGATAGGCCCATAAAATATTGTTAGGTTAACATCACACCTCTAACAGTCAAACCCTCCCCAATGAAATTGTTAATCCTTTTTCAATAAGAATAGCAAGTTTTCATTATAAAATCCCCAGTGGATTAAAGATTTTCTGGAATTATCCTAGTGATAGTGAAGAAAATTTCTGAATTTCACTCTAAGTGAAATTTCATGCCAAGTTAATACTACACCTCTGACGCTTTCAACTTTCTTTCAGTGCTTCAAGTAACACAGGAAGAAACAGCAACAAAGCCTACGTATTCAACATCGTAGCACCAAAAATCCATGCCTTACACGCATGGGGGACTTTATCTCGATCCCTAATTAGAGATAAGTCTATGCCTAACACGCGTTGCCGGTTAGTCTTTTGTTGTGAAAAAGACACCAAAATCCGTGCCTTACATGCATGGGGAACTTTATCCCAAATCCTAAGTAGGGATAAGTCTACGCCTAACACGCGTCGCCGGTTAGTCTTTTTCCGTAAAAATGACAAAGTCTACGTATTCAAATTCATAGCATCAAGTCTAAGAGAGTTCATTCTCTTAGCACAACGTTACATGTGGAACAGACTTAGATAATCCACATGCCAGCCCGACTCAAACGGTAGTCGGTAAAGGCTTATCAAATCCGTTGATGGCTGAGAGTTTGCTAAAAATCCTATGCATGTTCGTAGGTCCATTAGCTTAATGGATGTGTGCCGAGACTTGAAACAGATGAGCTAAAGACAAGTCTCAAAGACTTAGTCAAAAATGCACGGAAGCCACTTCCATGTCTTAAGTCAAAACGCTGAGGTCAGACACGCGATGCAAAAACCAAACGCTTAGGTCAGACCCGCGATGCAAAAACCAAACGCGGAGGTCAGACGCTGAGGTCAGACCCGCGATGTAAAAACCAAACGCGGAGGTCAGACGTTGAGGTTAGACCCGCGATGCAAAAACCGAACGCCGAGGTCACACCCGCGTTCCAAATTCAACATGCAAGGGTGAGACCCGCGTCTCAAGTTCAAAATACAGGGTCTACCCCCGCATTCCAGAAGCAGGATTATGGTGCATACCTTCATATAGGTCCTACGTGGCAAATCCCTCCAATCAAGATGCCTTCGAAGCGAGTGCAAAGAACAAATTCTTTACCACAAGGAATCAACAGCTCCAAGATCAGAGTTGAGATCCAAAGTATTCTAAAAATTTGTCCCAGTCAACCGCGAACTTTCGAAAACTTTGGAGGGGGTTCTATAGGCTGTCTAAAAATCATAATAGATAGCTTATCCCCCATCAAACACCAATGATGGAAGTTACAATCTGACGACTTCCAGAAGGTTACAATTTGAAGACTTTCACGTAGATCGCTGAAGGTTACAATCTGACGATCTTCACGACAACCAATGAAAGCTCTAGTTCAACAGCATCCATAATCAACATCGGGAGTTACAATCTGACGACTCTCATATTCTCAAGGAGCTAAGACGAAGATTACAAGACAATGATCTTTGCAACGCTATGACAAAAGAGATTACTTGTTGATAATCTCTTCAAAGCAAGACGCAAAACTCATCACTGTCCTCTAAGACCAAAACGTGGAGGTCCTCCCCGTGTATCAACACCAAAACGTGGAGGTCCTCCTCGTGTGTCAACACTAAAACGCTGGAGTCGAACCCGCGTTACAACATCAAAACGCGAGGGTCGAACCCACGTTACAACATCAAAACGCTGGAGTCGGACCCGCGTTACAACATTAAAACGCTGGGGTCAGACCCGCATTTTTTCAACGCCCAGCGGGTACCCAACTCCGCGTCTCCAGTCTAAAATGCGGAGTTAAGTTCCTGAACGCCAACGTGGGCATTTGACTCGTTCAAGCAAGAGCTGAACGGTTGTAGGAACCATTTTTCCTCCATGATCTAAGGGATTTCTGCCCCACTTGGGAGCGGATTAAGGGGACGGTTACACCCCTCTCAACCCCATTATAGAGAGAATTAAGGGGGGGGGTTACACCCCTTAATTCCCTATAAATATGGGTAAACTCAACTGAGTTCAGTCTGGCATTTTTCGGATCTGAGGTTGGGCAGCAGCAGAAGAAATCCTTGGAGCATTTTCTGGAGCTTGGGAGATCTGCAACAAAAGTTTCTTCATCCTTGGCTTATCAACCGAACTTTCGGTTCAAATCAACTCTTTTTTAAGAGTTAAAACTCGTGCAGAGTTATCAATTCATCAAGAGTTTCAAACTTACCACGTAAGTTCTCCACAACGTCAAATCGTGAGGAGAAGATATCGTTCCAGTGAATCAAGACGTGCGGATCGTCAACGGAGAGCAAACTCGACGCGAGCATTCGAGGGAGGCACTCCATCGCCACCGTGAAGAACCCAGTTTTAAACAAAGGGGAGAATCAAATTCATTCTCCTCTCTTTTGTAATCGAATTGTAACCGGGATTGAAAGAATACAAGTCAAATTTCCTTTCTTCTCTTTATTGCAATTTTCCAACATACACTTCTCAATCATTGGATATCGAGATTCAGCACCTACCAAAGTACGACTCAGATAGTACACTACCTGTTTGTGATCGTTGTCATAGTCTTGTGCAAGTAAAGCACTTAATGAGTGGTTCGTCGCTTTAACGTAAATCAAAAATTATTTATCCGATTTTGGTGCTACGATAACAGGAGGATTCGCCAAATATGCATTAATGTCTTCAAATGCTTTCTGACAGCCGATAGCACATTTAGGATTCAGGGCATGTTTGATTATCAAGTATTAGCTTTTGATTTTGTTCTGAGTAGGTATGTCGCGTTTGACTCTCGGCAGGTGGAGAGTAGTGATCAGATCATTAGGACATCGCAGTGGGTGGAGAGTGATGCTACTCCACGTTGGGTGGAGATTACTCCACATACTTCAGATCATACTGTATCGTTTGGGATTCCAACTAATGTGACACAGATTAGGTGCATGATCCCTTTAGCAACATAGCTAATCTGCAAAGGAAATTAGTGGTTCAGGTATGTCGAGAAGGGTGAGACAACAATCCAATAATCAAAAGGAAATTGCGATATTCTATAAAAATAGGATTTTTCGGTTAAAAATCCAATTAAACTTACGCATATAAGAATTAGGATATGAAGATTTTATCAATACTCAAAAGTAAGATCATAGCTCCGGGTTATGTTCAAATCAAGCCAAATCAAATGCTTCAAGCCGACGGGTAGGCTATGATGTTCAAATCGAGCCAGCAAATAAATCCAGTCATCAACTGAGGCCAAACAAAAAGATCAAGTGTTTCGGTTGTCCCACGAGTTAAACAAGGCCATCCAAGGTGAGAATGTGATGTACACACTCATATTCGAACAACGGGAATATGACAACAACTCTTGACTATGCACACAGCAACAAACACATTCCTCAACCAAATGCCTCGAAGGAATTCAAACTCCGCATACAAGACTAAATGCAACCCAAGATTCCAAAAACTTAGCCCTTTTAAAAATAAGCCCCTCAACAATTTTTGGCCACTTTTTGCAAATAAACCCCTCAAACAATTTGTGTCTTTTTGCATGAAACACCCCTCAAAGTTATGGCTAATCCAAACCCTAAAACTTTAGTCCTTTTACATAATACCCCCCTCAAGTTTCGGCCATACATATACTTGAAATGAAAATAGCATGAAATTAAAGAGTAAAGGCATCCAAAATCCAATTTTCGGCCATGTCAACCCCCAACAATGGGTTCGGCGAAAATTAAAGCCATGAGGGAGAGGGATTCTTACCAAAGTTTAGGGAATCGACAAAGAGGAAGCTTTGTTGAAGATGAAGCTCGAATTAGAGAGGCCAAATCCAAAACCCTAGCTTGCCTTGAAGGTTTGAAGAAGTTGGGAGCTTTGTAGGGGAAGGGGTTAGTGGCTTTGAAGGAGAAGAGGTTAGAATTCTTGGGGAAGAAGAGTTCAAGACAGAAACAAACATAAGGGCGGAACTCCTATTGAAACCGAAAGAAAAAGAAAGAGGAGAGGAGAAGGAGTCGGGTTTAATGTTGGGACATCTAGCTTGAACCGAACCCTTAAACCAGACTAGCTTTAACCGACCCGGATCGGCCTGAACCGAACCAGAACCCTGAACCGGACCAGCTTGAACCGGATTGAATTAGCCCGAATCACAAATATTACTTGCTGGTTCGCATGTGTGGAGGGATCAGTTTACATTTTGACCCCCTTTTCGGGTGTTTTTCGACATATTCGATGCTTGTATTGATACTCTAATGGGTATACGAGTCTAAACTGTTTCCCACTCTTGACGGGAAGTTCCTGGAAAGTATTACGCGTAATATTCTTAAGGATAACCCGGTAACCTCTGACGGGTACATGAGGTTAAACTAAATTCCAAAACTCCCAGGAGCATACGAGTATAAACTGGTCCTTCTCAGGTCAACACCAGTCAACGCGTTGTGATAAAAGTCAACGCCAATCGACGCGAAACCCTAAGGTCAACGCCGATCAACGCGTAGTTATGAGTCAACGCCGGTCAACGCGTTACGACGTAAATAATTAGTTCAAAGTCAACTCAACGAGACGAGCCAAAATTAACTCACCAATTTCGATTCGAGACTTTAACAACGGTCAGACGATAAATGGAGCACCAAAAGAATTTTAACTATTCGACAAAATATTGAATAAATTGAAATGTGGAGAAGTCAAGAACTGAAGCCAGTTATAGGTCCTTTGACACCGATTGAAGGTGGGGGTCTATCACATCCAAAGTATTTCAGACTCCTCTATAAAGATATAAGCCTAAAACACTTTAGATGGGGTATCTGTAGGTGTCTAAAAATGCCTATAGGTTCCCGTGTATAGCTCAAGATGAAGGGGAGATGATAAACATCATCATCCAAGTCGAGAAGATTTGTCCAAGTGGCCCGCGTACTCATCGGCCACCGCCAAGTGGCCCGTACGCTCATCGGCCACCGGAACGGTGAACCAAGCGTCCTGTGCGCTCACCGGCCATCTCTAATTGGCCCGCGCTCTCATCAGCCAGTTCCAAGTGGCCTGCGTACTCACTGGCCACCGCCAAGTGGCCCGTACGATCATCATCCATCGGAACGAAGAACCAAGCGTCCCGTGCGCTCACCGGCCATCTCCAATTAGCCCGCGCACTCATTATCCAGTTCCAAGTGGCCCGTGTACTCGTTGGCCACTGAAAAGGCAAACCAAGTGGCTTGCATGCTCGTCAACCACCGTCAAACAATCCGCACATTCACGAAACACACAAAGCGAATCGAGGAAGCATACTAGTCAACGAAATGACAAAATACATGTAAACAACGCAACAAGACAAGAAAACCGGAAAACCAGAATAGCCGCTGGTGGCCGAGTCGTACGAAAATAGACTCGGTCAGGTCCAGTGGCTCGGCCAGGGCCGAGCCACCAGGCAGTAGCTCGCGCACAGGTCTGATCCGGAAACATGTTTTGGCAGTTTTGACGGGTTTTCATGAGATTTTATTATGTTCCAGAGGTTCCTAACTGCCTCAATGTTATCTCTGAACGTAGTTATGCAGTTGTTAACTGAAGATAAGGAGGAATCTATCGTTCTTATCCAAAAACCCCCAACTGAAGCCTATAAATACAAGCTTGGTGACTCATTTCATCAGATCTGGAAATCAAGAGGGCAAAGTGTTGTCGAATTGGAGAGTGGCGCACGAATTTCAGAGAGTTAGCAGATCTTAGCGGAGTTCCTCAACAAAGGAGAGTTCGAGAGATCTGAGACTTGTTCCTCCTATTCCTCCAGATTTAAGCTTAGTCTTAATCTCGAGAAGAGCCGTGATCTCACTTGGTAGAAATTACCGCTGCTGTGATTACTTCCTTCGTGAAGTAAGAGCATTGTTTATCAACCTTCTGCTAACCGGATCTGATCCGTAGGCGGTCCACGGATAAACCGCGGCACCGGCAACGACCCCGCACAAGCAGTAGACGATAAACATTTGTTGTGTGTAGTTTGAGAGAAAGTTATAATTTTTTGATTAAAAGTATTATAAAAAGACTATTTTCTTGAGTTTATTGTAAGTGTTTGAAGTTGTAATGGACTTATCAATGAAATCGACTTTCCACCCAAACACTCCCTTGCTACACGTCGATGATCTCGCCCTCGTGTCGGTATTGTGCTTCACAAAGCTCTCAAAATTCATAAAAAAAAGATCTAGGGTTTTTGAGGAGAGAGAGTGGCTGCTAGGGTTCGGAGATATGATAAAAAAGAGGAATTTTTTTTGTAAAAAACATAGGTATTTATAGAGGCAAACTCGAAACAAACCCGTTTGACCCGAACCAGGAAACCTAGTTAGACTAGAAAAACCACCTTCGATATTTTAACTGTAACTTTCTCATCCGACCTCAGAAGGAGATGATTTAAGATTTGTTAGAAAGCTGTTGAAGAGACATACACCTTTGATTTTTTGAGTTTTTCTCTATTCTAACTGTATCGTTGTGTAAAATATAGAAACTCTTAACTGGTCATTTTTCCCAGATTTCTCTTCATGCATGTTTTGTGCATTTACACTCATATATTCACAAATATACATTGAATTGATCTCAAATCAATTCGTATCATACTCAAACATCAAACTATCTTAATTTTCAACATAAAACGTATTTATCATTATTTATCATGAAAATTTTTAAATCTACGGGATTTTACATTCCCCCCCCCCCCCTTAAAACAAATTCCGTCCTCGGAATTAAAATAAAATATCCACGTTATCATATAGTAATATGGAAAGCAAAAATAATACATATAATAGCTGATAATAGATAGTAAAAAGTACATCAATAATGGACGTAGATAAAATATATAAAATTATATATAACAATCATATAATTATGTATTCATAACATTTACACAACGAACACAATATCAAAATATACTAATAACCATTATATCATTATACTCATTAGAATAACAAAATATAATACAAGAACTATAAACCCAATATACATAAAGAATAAATATAATACAACATATGAATTGTCATGTAATAATATTTAAAACAATAATTAAATATGGACATAAATAGTTAACTAAAATAGTAATACATAGAATTTTGTATATAGAAAATTGATAAATACAACAATTGAAATAATTAAGGAATAGACAATAAAATACATTATCAAAGTAAAATATACATAACCTAACAAAAGAAAACAACTAATAAACACAACAAAACATCTATAATGTACAAAACCTGCATCTAAGCTATATAAACTTATAACACTTATTTCACATCCTAAAATAAACTATGAAACTGCTGATGAACATAAAACAAATAACTATGTTAACCAATAAACAATATAACCCAAATAACACAAATAAACTAATAAATTAATAAAATTAAACACAACATAAAAATACATACAAGAAAAACATATAACTTGATAATAACCAAGTTGTAATGATAACAAAACGCGTATATGAAAAGTCAAATGTGACCAAAATTATGTGGTAACATACACAACAAACATATATAAATACATGTACAATATATAGGATTAATAAAACAAATGCAATACAAAATAAAACAACTACACCATAATATGACTACAAACAAAAATTGTAGCAAAACATAATCAATACTAAATCACAATAAGTATAGCAATACACAAATTGAAACATGAAACAACATAAGCAAGAATACACTTCATAATATATAAAACTCACTAACTACAAAAATATTTCGACTAAATACGTAACCATAATATAATATGTAAAAACACAAAAATCAAAACTAAACAAACACACACATTATAACAACCTTTAATAACCCTATACACAAACTATAAAGCCATACCACCATACACTCATAACGAAAAATAACAACTTCTATTCAAAGAAAAATATAAGAATAAAACGATATTGATATAATATGATCTAAGAAAAAAATACAAAAATAAGAGAAACGAAACAGAAGAGTAACACGATGTAAAATAACACAAGTCAAAATAATGAAAAATACCAATCTAACATAGAAAAACATATTTGAAGGACTTAATGCATTCAAACAAGTAACGAACAAATTGACAATATAAAACTCAAAATAAATTAACACATACAAAAATTATAGAATACGCTGAAACATAAATGCTTACTAACAATACTGACACTCACAAACATACTACTAGATAAAGAAGTATAATATATAAAAATAAAAACTATGAAAGGCAAAATAGGTATATAAGCAAATGAAAACATAAGAAGAGCATAATTCCGTATAATAAAAACACTGATATATTTTAGATAAACTTACTATGAATGATTGATGAACATGCTAATATAAATACTGGTAATACATGAAACAGAACATCATTAGACAAAGTTGATAAATGACTATAAAAATATACATCGTAAATATAATAATATATGAGAACACTCTATAATGAAAAGAGAATAGTAATTATAAAAGAATAAAAAAGTAAAAAACAACACAAGTAACGAAAACAATGAATAGAGAATGAACAACAAATAATGACACATTAAAGATATAAATATCTAAAAATACCATAAAATAAATACTAAAAAAATAACACACGTATACAATGTATATTGTTAGAATGACGAGATAATACATATCGAAAATAAAGCAACAACAACAAATACACATATGTACTATAAACAACCCATGAGTAAATATTATACATACCCACAACGCTATTTAGAATTATCTTTATATTGATTATAAAATGATAATAATTAATATAACAAAATAACTATATAATTAGTAACTCAACTTAAACTTAACAATATAAATAATACCTGAATATTAAAGTATAAATACATTACTCTTAGAAATAACGAAACCAGTTGTGAACATACTAAAACAACCTAATCAAGACAAAACTGATTGATAAGAAAACTATGTACTGAAAATATTGTGAGTAAAAAAAAGAATAAGAATGTAATGCATATGTAGAATTTTAAAATCATGAACTTATGAATGTATATCACTAAAATAAGAACAACATACTATAATCTAGAATATAAATAAATTATAGATGATATGACAGAAAAAGCATACACATACACAATTTTAGATATGCAAAAGTATAATTAAACATAATAAAATAATCAAAATATCAGATACGCTATGTGATATATATATAAAGTCTAGAGCAATGTGAAATACTTAATGAATGATTTGAACAATTAAAAATGTATAAGTAATGATATATATATTTTTATTAATAAAATATACAATATAATACTGTGTATGCTACATAAAATAATGTAATAAATAATATAGAAATTAATACAATTAAATGATATATAAGTCAAAATCAAAGAGAACATAGTTGTAAAAATAATAACACATATAATAACGACTGGTATGAGGAAAGAGGAGTTATAGGAAGAGAGCGTGTAGTCGCGAAGCAACGAGATAAGAACAACAGGAAGCCCCAGAGTCAAAAAGTGATAAGATAGGGACGAAATGAAATCTATCAAGAAAATAGGACAAGGGCTCAAGAATAGTCTCACAGATAAAATATGATATGCATCTAAGTTGTCCGTTATATTCTCACTAGAGAGGACTCGGTACCGTGACCTACATGGGCTACCAAAAAAAACCTATCACGCCCCGTTTCCCAAAATACCCGAGAATTAGAATGTGAACAAGCCTGCAACGTATTAGATTAAGGAGAAAAATAAAAATAAACATTTCTCTTTAACCTAATATGCTAAACGTCAAGCAATATATAAATCAAAGTCACAGGTCTCCGATCACAATAGCGAGAATATAATGAACAACATAGAAGAAAATAATACATATTACAATGAATATCATCCCAGATATAATATTTGGGTCAACATGCCCTTATACAAAACTAAACAAATGAATACTAGAGAATATAAAATACAATGATCAAGCAGAAAAGGAAATGCTACAAAAGTAAGCTAAGACCATCGAACAACTAGAGTGAATAACTAAGCTTCGGCTTCTTCTACTAGGTCTGCAAAATACTCCTGCGGAGGATCCTTCGGTTCTAGCACATGTCCAAGCTGAACATGTCATTCGTCTAAGTCTGACGTATACCAGAGAAAACAGGTGTACGTCAATGTGCATGGCACACGGCAAGACCCCACAAAACAAATAGAGCGAACGAAAACTCAAGCATAAAAACGATATAATAACAGAAATGATAAAGAAACATGCAACTGGAAATATAACAAAATCAACCAAGTAACAAGTCAATCATGCATCTAGCGATCAGAATAATCATCCAACTAACCTCACATGCTATAACCTCACCAATAAAGAAGATAGTGTCACGATAGGCTCTTTGAAGCCTTGAGGTGGCTTTCGTCAAGAAGGGCTCTAAGGAGTCAACATAATAGGCTTACGTCCGGGTTTTGTGAATGAGGACGATCATGTTAATGAAGTTGCTATTGTTCCTAATACCTTTGGGAATGAGCTCACCAAGGCTGAAGCTCAATATACTTACGGGGATACCAGGTTCTTTGGTTGGATTAGATTGACAAATACCCAGTGGTAGGCCCATTTGGTGGATTTCATTCTCGTCACTTTTGAGGAGAAATTGTGGGTGATGGGGCTCTATGTTGCAGTGAGAGTTTTGAAGTACAATGTTTAGATTTGTGCACCCAAATTGTACGGTATCCTAGAGCTATACAACGCTGATAGCAATAATTTTTTTACTCTAACGCAAGAAATCGGGATTGCTTTACACGAGATGTTTGAAATATCTTGTTTGCTCATGGAGGGTCGCTTGTTTGAGGAGTGTTTCCCTACTAATGAGGAGTTGAACACTTTCTCACATACTGCTTAAGTTGTGGAGGCATTTTGGGAACGGTTCTGCCACTTCCTCATTTGCCAAAGAACTACTACGAATGCTGGATATGATTTTACCGTTCCTCGCATTCCTTGAGCTGAATATCTATTTCCCAATGTTAGTAAGAAGGAAAATGTGGGTTCAGTTCTTCAGGCCATAGATACTGAGGTTGAGACTCGTATCTTCAACGATGGCCTCGTATTACACACCACTGAATCAGACGTGTGTGGATTCTATGCAAGTGATCAGTTCGAAGGCTTTCATCATCAAGCAAAAGAACCGACATCTGAGTTAGTGTTGCTTGTGGGTTTTTTCTCAATTTGGCTGAAGGGTTGCGTCATGTCTTCTCAACTGAAGGATCACATCTCCATCATGGTGCTATATCCTATTGTGTTGCTAGCCTCTCGGTATAAGTTAGCTCTCTTCCCGACAATGGTTAGCTGCATTCGCCATGGCCTAAGGGAGTTTTCCACTGAATACTTGAAACTGACAGACTGTTGCCTAAGGAATCATGTGCCTAATCTTAGGGTGGAGTTACCATATACATATATGGTGATATGGTTTACTCAACACTGCTCTCCATTGATGTCGACTGCTACACCTGGTGAAACGAACGTTGTCTTGCTTCAGAGGTAGGCATGGTCGAAGTGGATAGTCAAATGCCTTATCACGGTGTGCAGGATTCTTCAGAATAGGGACCATTATCGTATTTACTACTATTTCCCCTTGATTGAAGGTGTAAACCCTAGGAATGAGTTTGAAGATGGTATGAGTAGGGAGTGCTTCACCTACTTACTTGGTGGGTGTTTCAACTGGTTGGTGAATATTCGACTAGGTCACCTCATCACTGGGTTGAATTATATGGATTGATACATTGAACCCCACTTGCCTTGTCGGTTTGCTCACTAGTTTGGCTATAATTAGTTGTACATTAAGAATCCGAATCTGGGATTGCTACGTATATGGAGCTTGATAGATGGGGCTCGCGCTTGGTGCCACTATGTTGCTGGGATTACAGGAGCTAGATTCTCAGTTTCTCATCACGTGCCCAACTGTTACATGATGTTGGAGTTCTACAAACGGGATAGCAAAGTGAGTGCGCCTCATCCTAATTTTTAGGTAAATAAGACTTGCTTGTTTTGGATCAGTCGGAGGTACAATGAGCTCTCCAAGAAGGGTCCAAAGAGTAGAGCTCTTGGGCTCCAAGAATTTCCAGCAAAAGATGTGCTAGATGAGGACTGGGGAGCGCTATGTGAACACTCTGTACCTCAAAGGGAGGTTGGTATCAGTGTCAACATTTGGGAGCTGACTGAACCCGTGGTCCGCCAAGAAACACCTGGTAGAGGGCGGGGGTAAAGGAAAGTGGCTGTTACATGTTCCTTCTCTTCCGCCACCTTCAAAGATGCAACATTTGGTGACTCCTGAGCCTAAACTTATGCCTAGAGACTCTTTGAGAGTTAGAGAGGAGTCTCTTGTGGTCCCAATACAAGAATTTGTGAATTTTTATGAAAATAGGTATTTTATGCAGAATACATTTCAAATATATTTTGGTCTATACAAACCATGTTAACATCTTTTATTATGTCCATAAAATGATTACGCAACTTTTCAGAACTTGATTTGAGCTAATAGCAAAAATAACATATTTGAAAACATGTATTTTAGCACTTTTGAATATTTCTGAGTTTTTACAAATGGTAAGAGCAATTTGAAAAATTCTTTTTTCAACATGTTCATATTCATGATTATAAAATTTTCTCAAAGTTTTACATTTTTGGAATTTATTTGCTATTTTTAAACCTCTTCAAAGTTGGTTTTTACTATTTAATAAAGACTGAAAACTTGTTATCAATTGACTGATCAGTTGACTGATGATATCAGTTAGCTGATCAGTAGACTGAATAATGTGCATGTAATCTTTAAAAGTTTCTGTTCTGTTTTGGTCGACTGACCAGTCGACTGATAAAGACAGTCAGTCGACAGATGAGCTGTCTGACACCAACAATGGTCAGCTCATCAGTCGGTTGATGCTTTCCATCAGTCAACTGATAAGCCATAACAGCTATTTTTACAGCCTTCTGTTTTTTTGTCTTTTTGCTGGATTTTCTTGGGTTTTGAGCTTTGGTTTTTCATCCTATATATACCCCTCACTATTTTAGTCCTGAGTTAGTTTTTTAAGAGGGTTTTTAACAAGAGTTTTAAGTGTTTCAAAGTTTGTTTAAGTTTCTAAGTTTGAGTTTACAAAGAGGAGGCTTGCATTTTTAATTGAGGAATTCATCATCAATCTTCTTCAACCTCTTTGTGTTTATAGAGAAGTTTTTCTATCTTTTTTTTTCTAGCAATTTTATTATTGATTTTCATATTCTTATTATTGCTAGTTTGCTAATTGAGTTAGAATTTATTTATACTCATTTTATCACACACACCCTATTTGAGCTTGTAGCATTTTATACATTATATATTGGATTGTGGGATTGTGATTTGTGAGATTGAGCTTACATTGAGTTCTTACCTATTATAGAGAACATTTTATTATAGTTAAGCCTAATTGTGAGTTGCACATTGTATTACATTTGTACACCGAGAGAAGTGTGTAATGAGAGATGGGGTTGGTTCCAAGAGGAGTGGGGTCGATAGTAAATCCTAGTGAGAGTTGGTAATTCCGAACACTTGAGGAAGGTGACACAAGCTAGGCCAACACTTATAGGGTGTGAAGTGTATTTGTAAGTGTGTAAGTTATAAAGTTATCGGTGAACTAAAAAACTGTATTGTGAGGTGTAAACGTTATTCGGGTGAGCGTAGAAAACCCAGTTGTGATAATGGAGACCTCCTCGAGGTGAGGAGCGGAGATGTAGGTCGTGGGGACCGAACTCCGTGATCATATCTTGTGTTTGTCCTTTGCACACTATCACTTGTGTTTATTTACTCTTGTTCATATATCCTTGCATATATCAAATTGTATATCAAGATTGTTAGGATATATTTGTTAATAACTTTTAATCTGCATTAATATCTAATAAAATTAGCAATAACCTTATTCACCCCCCTCTAGCGTACTTTCATGGTCCTCCGTTCTAGAATTTGACTTGAACCCTATGATACCTTGAGAGTAAACTTTTGAAATAGAAGAGAGAAGCCTAAGGGTTTCTAAACTAATTTTATGAATTAAGGCTAAGTTCATCTATTTTGCATTAAGGAGTAAGGCCTTAGGATTTTCTAAAATTTATTTTCTACATTTTGGCTCATGCCTCAACAGTTTTATTCTCGAAGCATGAAGCTTTTCGAGGTGCATGGTCATCCGTTCTGGAATTTGACCTCCGTACTTGAACCCCATGATACCTTGAGAATAAACTTTTTAAACAAAAGAGAGAATCCTAAGGGTTTATGATCTTATTTTATGAATTAAGGTTAAGTTCATCTATTTTGCATTAAGGAGCAAGGCCTTAGGATTTTTTAAAAATTATTTTCTACATTATGGATCATGCCTAAAAAGTTTTATTCTCGAAGCATGAAGCTTTCGAGGTGCCTGGTCCTC
>BQKN01065290.1:359517-433717 GCA_022839385.1 Asparagus kiusianus
CTTTAAGGAGCAAGACCTTAGAATTTTCTAAAATTTATTTTCTACATCATAGCCTATGCCTCAAAAAATTTTATTCTTGAAGCATGAAGCTTTCGAGGTGTATGGTCCTCCGTTCTGAAATTTGACATCCATACTTGAAGCCCATGGCACCTTGAGAAAAAACTTTTAAAACAGAGGAGAGAAGCCTAAGGATTTCTGAACTTATTTTATGAATTAAGTCTAAGTTCATCTATTTTGCATTAAGAACAATGCCTTAGGATTTCCTAAAATTTATTTTCTGCATCATGGCCCATGTCTCAAAATTTTATTCTAGAAGCATAAAGCTTTCAAGGTGCATGGTCATCCGTTCTGAAATTTGACCTCTGTACTTGAACCCCATGACATCTTGAGAATAAAGTTTTGAAACAAATGATAAGCCTATGATTTCTAACACTTATTTTGACTTGATAGCTTGGCACCTTAGAAATTGAATTTTGAAAAAAGGGCTTAAGTTTTTTCTAATGAGTGGAGGCTAAGTTCATTTTCTAAAAGAGTGAAGTCTCAATGTTTTGTTTTTTAAAATCAATTTCACTATAGAGTGGCCCATGTTTTAAAAAAATTTATTCTTGAAGCATGAATCTTTCAAGGTGCATGGTCCTCTGTTCTGAAATTTGAACTCCTTACTTGAACTCCATGTCACCTTGAGAATAAATCTTAAAACAGAGGTCAAAGATTCATGAGTTTCTTATAATTTTTTCTTTTTTTAATCAAAACCTAAGGTTTCTAAACTTATTTTGTTAAATGAGGTTTTGCGTGGCTTAAAATAATAGAACCTTCAAAACATGAATATAATAGATGAATGCATGAATAAGAAAAATGGGTCATGACTTCTGATGATTTTAATATCTTGTGCATGTAAACAAGTTTATTGACATCAAGAACAAGAATATGGCTATAATATTTTATATACTTAAATAAAACTTGACGAAAGTACTCACTGTAATTCCACGAGCTGCGATTGAGAAACCTATACAGAATATCAACCAATGGATCGACAATAGAACCTACAAAATAAAAATAGAATAAAATAAATATATCAGAATAAAAAAGCCAAAGGATCTTATTGTTATAAAAAAAAGAAACATGGGGACCTAAAAAAAGATGAGCATTAAAAATTTAAAAAATATAAGATAGGATTAGATTTTCTTTTTAAATTATGTTGGGATTCTATCTTAAAATTTGTTGACATCCCTTTTAAATCAGATTCTATCTCCTACTAATTTAGTAATTTTAATTAGATAAGGACTCCTCATATTTGAATTAAATGAACTAATCCTAAGCCTTTAAAACAAAAAAAATGTCATAGCACAACAACAACAAAAAAACTTAGGCTCACGCACTCGGTTAAAAAATAACCGAGCACGTAAGCCAAAGGGGGCAATATGTAGACTAACAATTTTTTTTCTTATCAACAAACCCTATAAATGAAACTTACTGTGAGGATGATAGTACCTCATAAAAATCAAAACTAATATGAGAGATAGTACCTCATAAAAATAAAAATAAACTAATGTGAGAGATAGTACCGCATATAAATGTAAACCAATAAAGGTAGGCCGCCGTATTAATTATTTCTGAGAGAGACACCTTCCCTTTGTACTTATCAAAGTTGATAAGCACAACAAGCCTTGTCAATAAAACCAATATGAGAGATAATGCTTCATATAAATCTAAACTAATGAAGGTAAGCCCTCCATATCAATTAATTCAAAGAGGCACGTCTTCCTCTTATAGTTGTTAAATTTGACGAGCTCAACAAACCTTATCAATGAAACTTAATGTGAGGGATAGTACTTCATATAAATAAAAATCAATGTGAGGGATAGTGCCTCATGTAAGTTTGAGAGTACATGTACCCTCTATTAATCATTTAGAAAAAGAAAAAAAAACACATGCCTCACTCCTTCATATTAACCAAATTCTCAAACTTGAGGGTGCATGTCAATTTCGATATATTGGTGTTATCATGTGATCATAAGCCTTAGCAATAAAATCTAACTCGAGGATACTCACCCTACACACCTTATTTCAACTTGAAGGTATATAGGCTCCACATAACACCTATTTTAAGAAATAAAGAAAGAGATAAGCTGATAGATAAATGAGAAGTGAAAGGCAAATAAAATGTTCATTATGATAAACGAATGTAACAATCTTGATAAGGAAGTTATAATAACTCCCCCACCAATCCCTTTCAAACACCTGTCAATAACTTCCCCTTATCTTTTCCTATAAATTAAGACCTCATTTGCCATTCGAGAAGAAAAAAACGAGAACAAAAAAATGACAAAAAAGATAGAGAAAAGATGGAGAGATTGAAAAGAAAGAGAGACTTAGAGTTTGAAACAACAACAACAAGATCCTCTGCATTTTTCATATTGAAAAGGAGGAGGGCTCCAGAACATTGTCTAGAGACCCAAGATCCCATCTTCTTTCTCTTCAATTTTGTAATACATTAAAAATATAATAAAATTAATATCCCCATGTATTTGATTTTTAATGTCTATTTAATTATTTGCTTTCTACTACTCAGGGATTTCTTTTAATAAGTGTAATTAACAGAAAGAAATAAATTTCTGGAAGCATGCACCTCACAATGTTTTTTTACAAACAAAGTGATACTAATATGTATCTAAAGAGTAAATATTTAAGGATTGCTTTACTCTCCTTGAGATTGGTGATACGACTTGGTCAAGAAGAAATTAGCCTGCCCAAATATTATTTCTCCTTTGATGGATACATCACCACTTTGAATTTTTTTTATAAAATATACACGTTGGGCATTTCGACGCTTATATGCACAAGTTTGCTCATCGATGAGTAAGAGGTCCCAGACTTTTAGATCACGTCATGATCTTTCCAAAAAGATATTACAATAGTGATCCTGATAACCGAGTTAAAATTTATAACATGTGCAAATTCCAGTCTCGGTGTACGTTTCCAGACTACTTCTGATTGTTTTGACCCTATCTCGCTAAAATATTCATATCTTGCGTATAAATCTCCGAATCAAGTTCACTTTATTTCTATGGATTCTTGAGAAAGAGGCGACACTCCCATATGCTCAAACCTAATTTTAGCCTATGATATTTTTTTTTGAATTAACTGTGATTAGCTTTTCATCTTGCTCTATTCACTTGAGTTTCAACTCTGGTGCATTGATGAGTAACAGAGCTCATCGATGACCGAGTACTCATCGATGGGTGATGTCTCTCTGTAAAATTTTGAATCGATGTGAAGTTGTTGATCAACGAATCAACTCCCAGTTCATTGATGAGAACCAATGCTCATTGCTAACCAAATGCTCATCGATGGACAAAGGGCTGAAACTTGTTGAGCTGAAATTTCTTCTGTTTGTTCGCAATATCGATTCTAACATGTATAAAACATCTTAAATACATATTAGACCAATATAAAAGTTTGTTATTCATCAAAGTCAACCATATGGATACAATAACATTGTATACCTTAAAGTTTCCAAAACTTGCATTTATATACCCTAATCTGTTTTGGCAGCAATTACATACCCCCAAATTTTTAAAAACGAGCACTTAAATACCCTAAAGTTTTTAAAATTTGCACTTAAATACTCTCAGTTATGCAAACTCGATAGTATTCAAGTGTAAGGTCTAAAAACTTAAAAACATTTAAGTGTCAATTTAAGTACTTTAAGGTAGTTAAGTGCAAATTTTAAGAACATTAGAGCACATAAGTGCTGCCAAAGATAAGTGAGGGTACTTAAGTAAAAATTTAAAGACTTTGTGTATATAAGTGAGGGTATATAAGTGCAAATTAGGAGAAACTTTAGGGTATTTAGGTGCAAATTAGGGGAAACTATAGTATTTAACTGCAATTAAACCATTCGAAAACATGCCTACAAAAGTAGACCTCCCTTCACATCCCCGGGCCCACCCACGTAATTATGCAAGACGGTCTCTCTCGCTATCGACGTGTTTGCGAATCGATCTCCTCGATCCCGAACCAAACGAGAAACGCAGCGGCACGGAGAAAACCCTCGGGGGGAAAAAGGAAAAAAAATCCCCCTTCACCTCTTCAATAAACACAAAAAACAAAACCAAGAAAAGAAAATAAAAACCCTCACCGGCGATCGTCGGCATGTTCAAGCTCGGTCGCGGCGGCGGCGGTCGCGGTGGAGGGAAGCGTCCGCTGCCGCAGCCTTCGCTGTCGCGCCCCTCCCCCGCCCCCGGCCCCGGCCCCTCCCGCCCTTCACTCGGCGGCGGAGCTCGTGGCCGCCCCGTATCGGCCACCGCCGGCGGTGGCGCGCAACAGGGGAAAGAGGAGAGCTTTAGCCTCTCGTCGGAGGCTGACCTCGATTTTGGGGCCATTATTAGGTTGACGCCCGATTTGATTGAAGAGATTAAAAGAGTTGAAGCTCAAGGGGGATCTGCTAGGGTTAAGTTCACTCCTAATTCCACTATCCCCCATGGAAATGTAAGTGAGGATTTTGAATTTTGTGGATTTTGTTTGTTTTATAGTCTGAGAATTAGGTTTTGATAATACTGAATCTATTAATGTAGGTTTGGTGGTATGAACTACTGATATTTATGGCTAATGTTACGTTCTAAAAAATTTACAGATTTCATTGATGCTTCTTTGCATTAGGTTATAGATGTTGGTGGTAAGGAGTTTGGATTTACGTGGTCACGGGATGAACTATGTGATATTTACGAGGAACGGCAAAGCGGAGAGGGTGGAGATGGATTGCTAGTTGAATGTGGCTCTTCATGGCGTAAGGTGAATGTGCTTCGAACTTTAGATGAGTCTACGAAGAAGCATGTGAAAAAGCGTTCGGAGGAGGCAGAGCGCCTACTTAAATCCCGAAAGTATAGTATATATCTGGATCATACCTGCTTTTGTTTTTGGTACTTAGTTTGCGAGATTCAGTTATTTTAATTATTTGCATTCATTGTCTTCTGATTTTCACCACAAATAGATAACCAAATCTAGATAGTCGCAGCTTAGCAATGCGTACGGTATGCTGTTGTTGAAAAGAAAAAAACTTGGGACTTTCTATTACCTACAATCTATGTTGCATGGGTGCGGGTGCAGGTGGCTGTACGGGTATAGGACATGGAAAATTTGTAAAGGGTAGGGTATGGGGACACGGCTGTAACACATGAGCTGTAATCATAGTTCTAACTAGATAAGCAAACAACCCTTTGAAGTCATTGTTTTTAAGGCTGAAAAGAACTGAGTCATTGTCCAATAGGTTTGAAAAGTAGTTGTAAAGTGTAGGATATATGTCCATAAGTGTATTACGAGTGTTTTAAATTAAAACATGTATTGTATAATTGAGCACATGTCTAAATAGATGTATGCATTTATATAAGGAGTGTCCAAGAAATGTCGGGTATGGATATGGGTATGGGAAGTGTTGGGTACGGCTTCAGCTTCGTGATAGAAGTACCACGTAACATATAGCCTACAATAGAGTTCTTTTGTGTTTACTATATTAACAGGCATATGGGAAGAGTATTTGAGAGCTTTCATGAATACCCCCGGCTCCCCCCTCCGCCCAACCCCCCCGCCCCCCCCCAATAAAAAAATAAAATAAAAGAAAGTACTCTTGTTGCCCTTATTCTTTTGCCTCTAGATATGCATTCTTTCACTTAACATTAGCTTTACATGCTGATATTTGGCGAAAACCTGCAGTCAGTAATTGGTATTATAAGTTTTTTGCCAGCTATTGGCCTTCAAGGGCTACTGCATATGTAATTGATTTACCTTCGTACTCTTATATTACTCCCATTTTCTATGTTACCTATTTTCTGGGTGTTTTGAACCTAAATGTCAATTTAATAATTCAATTTCATATCTTCCATCATAACTGTCATCTACTACAAGATTCGCTGAGGAGATTGAAGATGTTTTGGAGGAACATATGATATTCACCTATGGCTAGTCTCTTCAAAGCTACTTAGTCAACTGGAATGATCGTTCTTCTGACCCTGACAAGCTTCGTCATACTGATGATTGTTATTGCACTATTACATAAGCTTTTACTTACTGGAGCTGACTCAGTGCTAATCAGGGGAATTGGTGGAGATTATTTTCCAAGAATTAACCAAGAGGATCAAAAGAGAATTGATGAAATTAGGAAATTTGTTTGGTTCCTTACAACCTTTTTATTAGTTATTTGAGAAACAAACTCTATATGCTTCATTTTAGAGTAGAACTTTGAAATTTTTTCTGTATTCAATCAGAAATAGGGTAGAGCAACCCCACAACCTATATAAGGAACTCTTAAGGTACTCAATATTAACAATGAATTTTCAGATATTAACCCTGATTTTTACTTAGTTGATTGCTTCTCAAAACCCTAATTTCTTTCCCTTTTCCTCCTCTTCTTTCCTATTATGCGGTAACTATTGCACCTTCTGCTCTCACATGAGTATAGTCGTCTTCACAAGTCCTTAATATAGATCCCAATCTGCTGTGGAAATTCCTTCACTATGGAAGATCCTTCTAGTCATTTTCTATCTTATTTTTGACATTGTCACTCAATCAAGGACACTGTGCTCTTCTTCGCTGTTTTAAAAAACCTCCGCCTAGTCCGTTTAGGCGTACGCCTAGGCCTAAGTGGTATCTAGGCCGCCTAACTAGTACCTAGCGCCTAGGCGGTATTTAGGCTGCCCACCTAGATTTTACGAGCGTTTAGGGGAGCATTGTCTGTTTACGTGGATTGCACCATATAGGTCTTGGTTGTGATTTTATGTGTTGTAGCCTACACGTTCTCCAAACTCCGTCAACCTCCAAATATGAACACCTCCACTACATTCTCCGACCTTCAACAAAACCTCATCGACCACCACTTAAATAAATAAAGAAATCCGCCTAGACACCAGTCCGGCATCTAAGCTTTTTATAACATTGACATTCACTATCAATTATTGTAATTAAAAATAGAAAAAAGAAAACATATTAGGTTCTAGCCTTGTTAATTATTATTTTGGTTATTTAGTATCTAAGTATGCATGATTTATTGTGGAACTAAGATTGCTATCTTTTTTTAAAAATTTATATGAATTTAATACATATTTTTACCAATTATTATAATTAAAATTTTTAAAAATAGTCAAACGCCTAGACGCTACCTAGGCGTACGCCCAGGGGTCTAGGCGCTAGGCGCTCGCTCAAACGTCTAGTCTGCTTAGCGCCTTCTGTAACATTGTCGAGCTCCCCCGATCTCTGTAACTACTAACAAGGTAAATAGTACTTCTTAAATATCTATTTAAGTTAGTTAACAACAGTAACTTAAACTTAAGAAGTGTAAGTTAACAGTAAACTTAAGTTTAAGTTAAACTTAAGTTTAAGCTAAACTTAAGTTTAAGCTAAACTTAAGTTTAAGCTAACAGTAAACTTAAGTTTAAGTTTAAGTTTAAGTTAATATTAAGTTTTTTGTTGATGATAAACTTAAGTTTAAGTAAACAACAAACTTAAGTTAACAATATTTTAGTTAACAGTAAACTTAAGTTTAAGTTTATTGTTTACTTAAATTTAACAGTAACTTATAAGTTAACAGTAATTTGAGTTGAGAATGAGTTTTTCACTGTTAAGATGAACTTATAATTTGAGTGGAGAAGTATAAACATACAAAGAGCTATTGTAATTGGTAAACCAAGCAATTTAGTTAATAGTATTGGTATTTTAGTATTTATGCATCTTTGATTGAGTATATATATATATATATATATATATATATATATATATATATATATATCTTCAAGTATCACAATTAAAAAATAAAAATGAACAAAAACGTCCAGAAACCGCTTAGGCGTCTGCCTAGGCGACTAAGCGCTGGGCGCCAAGTCCGACGCCTAGAAGCGCCCAACGTTTAATGTAACATTGCTCTTCTTTCTATAAAATCTGCCCTGATACATTTGATAGCAGTGGCAGCATAAACCTGCTGGTCTTATCGATACACTGTTTTTCTACCCACCATATTATACCAATCTATTTTTGTGTTAACTCTGTCTGATTGCTGTCCATGCTTCCTGTTATAGTATATAAATTGTGACCTCACTACAATTCAGAGTTTTGATGCAGTGCCAGAGACATTCCACACTCCCTATTTAATTCTCCATTTCCTATATATTTCTCCCTGTTTACTTTAAAAGCATTCACCACTATTTAATTGTCTACTTATCCCACTCACAATATGGAATTGAGAATTGGTGCGAATCATGATGGGAAAGTTGTTAAACCATATTGTATGCAGTTAGGCAAACTGCCTAGTCTAACATACATGCATATGTGTGCATGTATATGAAGGTGTTTGCATATACCCACGTGTATGTGTTATCATTACCGTAACCTTGTGCATTTGATCCTAGTTTTCCACGATTATAAAGTCATACTCATGCCATGTTTTTGGTGGACCTAGGTATACCATGAAATTATATTACTTGTCCTACTCCTTAAGAATCAATGCCAAAACAGGAAACGTAATTTCTTTGTAAGTGATATGAAATATAACTGTTTTGGTATAGACGAGATATAACCACGGAGCTATGCAAGGAGCTATGCAAGGTATCACCTCAAAAGAACACTAGAAATTCCACCTCTCCCTTCTCCTTAGTTTTGGCCACTTGGCAGAAATCTCTATGGTGTGGAGACATGTCTATCTAGGAATTTTGAATGCTTTCTGATTTTGGTAGCTGATTTCGTAGTATTTTCAGAATATAAAGCTCCATATGTGTTTAAGTTCTAAATTTTTTAACATTTTTACTGATATGTCTTATCACAGAGCAATTGTGTTAGACCCTTCAAACCCATCTATGAAGAATCAGGTTAAGAAGATGGCTGCAGCTGGAGTTGAGGGTGAGTATTTCTCTTTTTCCATATTTACATTTTAGCTTTCTTTCTTTCTTTCTATTGCTATTGAACGTGAAATTGTGCTTCTTAACTATTACGTATGTCCAGTGTAAAACCTGAAGCCTGAAAACTTAGCTTGCAATTTCCTCAAGTCTTTATCCTAATTAAACTACGATATTGCTTGTAATACTAAATACCTTGCAGTTAATGAAATGATTGTATTAGTTCCAAATGGCGCTTCAAAAGTGTTCGTATAAAGACACCAATATCCTGTACTTTTTATGTGAAAACCTATTCATGACAGGTTGCTGTAATTTTAGTTACGGATGTCACGATGCCGCAGACCCTAAGCAAAGACCTAGCACTTGTTAAAGTGCGCTTTCTACTCGGATATCATACGTTCACTCATATTATTTCTATTCCATGGTTAGCAGTTATCCTCATAAAACTTAAGTTTACATGTTACTTGCTCAAATTCGCTTGAGAAGCAAAACCACCATGCTTCATTTTCTCTGTTGGTCAAGGCTTTAAATACATGTTGCCTATTTGTTCCAATAAAGTTATGCATGTTGCTTCTCAATGTGTAGGCTTTAAAATTCTCATTTTATATAATTTAGTCGGACAATTTTTCAAAACCATCCGGTTTTGAAATTTATTCCCAAAAAAAAACTCTTTTCAACTTTAATTGCAAAAACAGACCCAGTTGGATGAAACTGGGTCTGTTTTTGAAAAAAAAATTCCAAACTTCACGGGAGTTGAACTCCCGTGAAATTTTTTCTCATAACAAAACTTCACGGGAGTTCAACTCCCGTGAAGTTTGAATTTTTTTTTTCAAAAACCGACCCAGTTTCAACCAACTGGGTCGGTTTTTGCAATTAAGGTTGAAAGGGGTCGTTTTTTATAAATAAATTTTAAAAATGGATGGTTTTGAAAATTTGTCCTAATTTAGTCACTCGTTTTAAACTTTCTAAGGTGAGCCAAACTTATTGATCTAGTTGCCATGCTGTAGGATCTTTGTAACACAATTGTTGATCTCTCAAATGCTCGCAAAAGGAAAACTTTGTAGTTTGTAGACTATTTTAACTACACTCTTGTTTTCTCTACTTCACTCGTCTAGCACTCCTGACTGCTTTCTCTTTATATTTTCTTGTTAAGAATGGGTATGGATGAAAAAGCAACAGCAACAATGCTTTGTCAAAAAATTGTGCTTGGCTATTTCTTCCCCTCAATTTTATCTAGCACTAATCAATTTTATTTAGGACTATCTCTTTTGTTAAGTTAACCATATCATATCCTTCTTAATTGCTTCCAACCAGGTTCTCTTAAGTCCACCTTAAGTTCTCTCTGCTCTAAGTATGATCTCATCACCTTTTCTAATTGTTGCATTTCGTGGCCTCCATAACACAGAGCCAAACCAATTGATTTTCTCTCATTTTATATTCCATAGGAGCAGTCGCTAACCTCCATTCATATCTTATCCTATCTTTTAGTGTGCATCCATAAGGTCATCATATTATTTGCATTTCTGCTACTCATTTTGTGACGAAGCTTTGTTTTAATTCTGGTGGGAATAAATAGTATATTACCCTTTCTAGAGTTATAGATGGAGTTCAAAGTCCTCAATTTCAACTTAAAACACGCATATTGGAGAACATGCGCAATATGACACATAAGGATGCATATTGGAGAATAATTGATTTCTACATATTAAAAGCATCGCTGGTGGATATGCAGGTTTTAAGGTCATGCATCCTTCAACTACTAATCCCTTCTTGTTTATGAAGTAATTTACCTAAACATGCTCTATGGATGAGATGGTTCATGGGAAGACTAGAAGATCTTCAAATAAGGACATCTAAAATTAAGACAATGAAGCCATTATTTGGAAATACTGGGATGGCCTATTGGAGGAATTGCCATGAATTAGGTAGGCATTCAAGTCATTAGCATTGGCACAGTTTGAACCATTACAGATCTGGATTATTATTATGCAAGTATTTGAAACTCTCATTTGGCTGGCAAGTGTTTTCTGGGCAGAAAATTTTCTTGCAGTTTATGTCAAAGTGTCCTGATTTCTTGTATTTCTTTTACATTTTAAGCTCCCAGCTTTCTTAAAATTTGTGACTTTAGCTTTTTCCTAATAGGTAGTATGCGGAGGATGGGTTGGAAACAGAAGAAGGAAGTCAAGGAACCTTTCTTTAAGAAGCAAAAAGTTGAATCAAATCAAGGTGAATAGATCTTGATTCTTTAGCTTATCAAGAAATTCACATCTTCTCTGTTATTCTGTTCTGCAGAAAGTTATATCATTACATACTCACCATCCTGACACCAATATTCATTTCCTTGCTTCAGTTTCAAATGTATGTCCTCCTAAATCTGTTTACAAATCGGGGGCATTTTCTAATAGAAATGCTAAAGGAATGCTTTCAGTATCACCTGTACCATCACCACCTGAGCAGCCTACTCCTGGGTCTACAGTCTCCCCTTTTGCAACTGGAACTTCATCAAGAGGTAATGCAGGCCTTGAAGAAATCGTCCCTCTAGACATAAATAAAGAGCACATTGACATTGGCAACTTCGAGAAAGAACTACCCAGTAAGATTGCTCATGGTGCCAAACACAAAGTAGGCAAGCAGAAAGGATGTGTTGGTGATCAGTCTGTAGATTTGCAAAGTAGTCATGTACGAAAGGCATCAGAAAATTCCAAGGGGATGACATTAAAGGTAAATAAATGAAATTCGTAACAACTATTCTCATAAAATTTATAGAGCAATATATTTACTATCTTTTGAAATATTGTTGTTGTGATAATGAAATTTTCATGTCTTAAGTGGAAGATTAATAATACAGTCCATACCTTAGCATAATATAGGTATCATGTCATATGATATGATACAGTCAAACGCAAATCTTTTTCTTTAAATTTTCTAGGGTTTAAGTTGTACATGAATACGAAGCCTCTTAACATATGGGTATTTGAATTTGCTGAATAATTATCTTATAAAATATCTGTTGCTTTATACTATTAAACATGAGGTAGGTTGTTTAAGTTTTTTAATTATAGATTTAACCTTGCTCTTTTATAAGATTACACATCCTTTATCAAAAGCAGCAAAATCTAGTTTTACCATTTACTTACCAAGTGGGACATTGTATCTCCTTGATGAACTACTGCCCTACGGACTTTTACTCGAATCGTTTTCTGATTTTCCTGTTTGCTTGCTTTCTTGGATAGGTACCTGCATATAAAGTCTACAAGATGAAAACAATGCAATAGAGAAAATAGAATAGATAGACTAGAGATAATGAACTAGAGGTAAGAGAGCTTTTTGAGAAGGAAAGATAGCTATCCAATATAAGACGTGCTTCGAATCATCACAATGAGTGCAGCAAAAATAAAGTGATAATTATAGCCATAGATCTAAGCAAAATGTTACTTTGGGTTGTCTGTTTTTGTACCATTTGATGCATGGGCAAGAAAATTCAAAATTACCTGATTATTCTTTTTTCCTAAGAACTATTATATCAGCTTTAACATTATGGATTCCGTTTGAAAGGTCTGCTGGTGAGTTTAAATGGGAAGGACTCACTTCCAAATTCTTCTGGAAGTAGCCAAAATCTATTCCCGATAAGCTGACCTAAAAACTCGTTAGTTATGTTAGTAATGGATTTACTTCTCTTTTCATTTAGTTCCATTTAAAAGGAAAGTTGAGTTTTTCTTGTCATTGTATGCCCATCCACCAAAGAGAAGGTGTCATCTGATTTCTCTAATCTTTTAAATTTTCTTGTATTTTGAGATCATATAAAAAAATTGGACTCTAGGTCGTTCAAAGAAATTCCATTAAATCTGAAATTTCTATGAAAATTAGAGTTCCTTGGGGTGTCATCTAAATCATCTAAAACTGTCTACAATTTCAAGTGTTAGATGATTTTTTCACTGGATATTTGGTGTTTTAGTTTGCTTATCAGAGACATTTCTGCTATGATTTTGGTTTGTGGAATGTGATAGCTAGCTGGTTACGGGCCATGAATGACAAGTTAAAGGATGTATTGCCTGAACTTTATCGTCTAACCTTATCGGCCAATTTAGAGAATTGCCACAAGATCTACTTGTCTTTTTGGGGGATAAGCTAGCAGTACAGAATATTTCTGCATAAAACTTGTTCATTTTGTAGTTGTTTCAACAAGGATATATGCTGCTAGGCAAGGACATGAGCTGGAATATGCTGTTTCCTTATGGCTAGGGTAGTTTACGATGGCCAGGTTAAACACATGACTACCATTACCATTATATGACTTTTCCCTTGTTGACTGCTAATAGATCTTCAGTATACCTTGCTCCAGCATAATTAGCATCTAGAAAATCATAAATATTCTTAGGCCTCATTTGGCAACAGGTTAACTGAGTGGTTGAGGAGAGTCAACCTCTCTTTAACTTGGCAAACACAAACAATCTATACATGGAATAAAGTGAGTATACCCAACTTAATTTGGCGAATTAACAATTACAAAAGGGTTAACATAGCGCCTCTAGAGATATTAAAATTAGTCAAACCCTTCAAAGCGAGAGGTTTATTAATCCACTTTTTTAGAAGAACTAAGATAGAACCCTTTACTTATAAAGAAATTAGCACTAATCCTCTTTATTCTCCACACACTACAAAAGGATATAAGAATTAAAATGAATCTTACATGACTGGCTAATCAATTTAACCCTTTGGACTGACAAATTGGTTAACTAAATTAACTCATCTCCTTAATCTCTCTTACTTAAACCTTCGCCAAACATGGCCTTTGTCTTTTAACTTAGCATGAGCTTCTTCTAGGCATCTCAATTTCTTTTCTTCTCTCCCTTTTAACTTTATGATTCTTGAACCCACTCTCTAATTCTTGCTACAGGGTTCATGTGTTGACAACTTGCTAGAAATGTATCATCTTCTCATCTATTCTTAAGTATTAAAGACCAAAACCTTCCGCTACCTGCGATATTTTGATTCTGGCTATTTATGTAGATTCTGGTACACAGTTATTTCATTTAAAATGTGTGAAATTGGAAGCAGAATATTAGCATAGTAAAAGGATCGATGCCATAATATTAGATTTTCCTTTGGTGTCTCTTAAGGTTAATATTATCTATAATCCTGATGTGATCCCACGTCTAGTGTATTGAATACATTTATTAGTATGACTGCTCAGCAGCAAGCAGTGAGATCTAAATACCATGAGCAAACATTTCTCAAATAGCCTTGTACATTATGCTGTGCACTTTACACAGTACATATACCAAACTCTAGAAATCATGCACAGGAAAAACTTACAGTTGGCAGATCCTGCTTGGAGCTGGAGTGCACAGATGTATGCTCTTTTCATGACTTTAGGGCAGAACATTGCCAATGAATAACCATTTAATGGAGCCTTCTATTTTTCTATTATTTTATTTATTTTATTATTTCTTTTGCTTTAGTTGGTTTCACACATTGATGTAGCCCTTTCAAACTCTTTATAATATTGAATGCTTATCTTGTTTCTTTGTGCTTAGTCGTGACGTTTTTGAAAGTCAGGTGTCCTATATATTTATATAGTTTTATAAATTTACCTGCTAAAATTTTGTCATTGATGCCTTTTGATTGCGTGATTGTATTCCAGGCATTGGAAAAGTCATCCGGAGAAATTGTTCCAAACCTTACAACGAATAATGACAGTATGGTAAAAAATGTAAGTGTTGAATACATCTATTCCCAGTTAGTCCAGTATTGGTATTAACTTGTTTTCTTCATATTATGGTCTCCAGATTGAAGCACCAGGAAAGTATTTAAAATCAGGAGTTGGAGCAGGCAGCTCTAAGCAACGGGAATTTGAAAGCGGGAGGTGTGGTTTTTAATTCTGCTTTTATTTATTTATTTATTTATTTTGGACAGGACATCTACACAGTTATTTATCACTTATATTTTACTATGTTTCACCTTTGATACTAAAGATTTTCAGATGTCAGAAGGGTCACATTCTTTCTTAATATTCTATAAGAGTAGTAAAAGAAGCATATTAGGTAATATGTGGTTTTATTTTTTCCTTTTACAGTTTCAATTTTTGTCTACAGCATCCTATTATATATTTTATATCTGTCTATAGTTGTAGTAACTAACTTGGGTTCAGAATCATTAGTGCAACTTGTGAATTGTTTTGTTGAGGCTTCTAAATTCAGTCATGTCCCATAGCTGATCCTCTCCTTAGGGCTTGCTTGACTTACGTTTTCTACTGTTGCCTCAAATGCTGTTTTTCTGGGATTCAATGGATTCTTTTGAAATTACATGCCTTGCCATCTCTTTATGTCCACGGAACAGCTGTTGCTTTGGTTTGATATGTGCCTTGACCAAAACTCACAATAGTTGTTCGATCAAATTGTCCTATGTCATTAAGCTGGCACATTACATTTTCAGGTCATATCTTTCAATTTTTCGTGTTTGCTTCTCGAGTAATGACTCTCAGAACACCTCATATAAATAGATGATCTATACCACTTGTGGTGGCTGGAGGGCTAGTTTGGAAATTTTGGCTACTCCATCAATGCTATAAATCACCCCACTCCTATGTAGGTGGTTCTGATAGGATTCCTACTCATGCTTCTTTGCAACGAGAATGCTTGCCACTTTTCTTTAGTTCCCTCTTTTTGAATGTGTTTGAGTCTGAAATCTAAATATGTGATTTTAAAGATTGTCAGAAGCAAGCTGGTAAATGTGGGTCAATCACGCAATCTTTTATCAACATTTAACACCTTATTGCAAGATCCATCGACTGCTTCCAATGTGGTCAGTTATGTTAAGCGATTAAAAGTCAACAATTGGTTCCTTGTTGGATATAATTTGATTCTCTTGGCACTATTCTGTTTGACATCTCCATTGAGTCCTGTAATGCTCTTGATTCTCTTTTTATATGAGAGATGCTTACATCATCTACTGCCCACATGTCTAGTTTCGACCCTCTTATCATGTGGTAGTTTGGGGATTGCTTTATTAAAAAAACATCAGTTTTAGGTTATGAATGTAGCCTTTTTCTCTGTCACTTGATCTTAATTGGCATAACTTTCTTTAGTTCTGAGGACAACTGTTATTGTCATTTTTAAGTCGGCCTTTGGAGCTGCCTGACATGAACTCTGAGAGATCATACATGCTATGCTAAAGACCAGCTTCCACCTGTACTGCATTGTTGTGCAGTCATAGTTGTGTATTTATGCTGTAATGGCTATGTGCATACGTTTGTAACTCAATTAAAAGAAGCAATTTTCAAAAGATTTCCTCTTTATATGGCTTGGAATTCAGTGCGACTCTTCTCTTGGTCTCTATATGATGGTCACACTACCTATTAAAATCTTTTCCTGGCTCTAAAGGAAAATAGAAAGGTGTAAAATTCTAAATGGAGAACTCATAATAGGAACATGAATATTGACATTGGACAGTATAAAAACAACAGAATTGTGGCAAAACTCTACAAAAGCATGATCAAATGGAGTCTGATTCCAAATCACTGAAAACCACCCTGTATGATGGAATTCAGTGTGAATCTTCTCTTGGTCTCCATATGATGGTCACTTTACCTAGTAAAATCTTTTTCTGGCTCAAAGGAAAATACAAAGGTGAAAGATCCTACATGCAGAACTCATAAAGAAACATGAAGGTTGATATGGACAGTACAAAAAACAACAGAATTGTGGAAAAACTCTACAAAAGCGTGATCAGACGAAGTCTCTGATTCCACATCACTGACAACCACTCTGTTTTATTATCAGTAGTAAACATATGTTTTCTTTTGGATTTGTCTATTCAGAATGTCATTAGATCTTCCTCTCTGATCGTTTGGTGTAAAAGATTGGTTAATTTGTGTCTAAGATTTATGGTTATGTTTGAATTAGGCTAGCAGCTTTCTCAACACATCTGTTGATTATTTCCACAAATGCTTCACCATACGTCTACATTCTTACAATATTGTTCGTCTGTTTATCGTTTATTTGCCTTTCCGAAATAATAATTATTTTACTATATTCATCTACTATTGGTTGGTGAATTTTTATGTAATGTTTGGCAACTTTGTATTTAATATTTTGATTTTTTTGAATCTTTACCACTCGCCATATGGTTGGAATAAATAGTTTCCTGAGCACTAGTTTCTTTTATATCTTTAGTAATGAGTTCTCTGGTGGACCTGCATTATACTCCATACTATTTTTTTGGTCAATGAAAATATTATATTCATTCACCAAATAGAGCATTGCAGGTACATCTTGATACCCATAGGCCATATCAGACATATACTCCGTACTATTGCTCAATGGCAAACTGCCTTTTTTCTCTCTAATACCCAACTTTCCTTGCAGTTCACCTGAGAGTGCACATGATATTGCATCGGCAATAGAATCAATCTTTGGTGACAACGCTGATGAAGATTTTGACCGACAGGCTCAGCCGAGTTCAAACACAGTGGAAGAAGATGATCCCTTTGAGAAGATTGATATAATGAATGATAACCCAGATCCATTCACCAATGCTGATAAAAATATCATCAATGATATTGAAGGGAAAACAAGCTCAAGTGACAGTGGAAGTGGCAGTGATAGTGAAAGTGATAGCAGCGACAGCGACAGTGGAAGTGACAGTGAGAGTCAAAGTAGAAGCAGAAGCAAAAGCAGAAGCCCTGTGGGAAGTGCTAGTGCAAGTAGCAGCGACAGTGACAGTGATGGATCTTCTAGCAGCAAGGACGTATCTGATGTAGATGTTGATATCATGAGCGAAGATGAAAAACATGGGGTTGAGCCTAAAGCAGAGGCAGCTTATTTGAAGTTATCTTCTTCGCCTCGGTCCAGGGCATCTGATGGTGAACAGGAGCAAATTGACATCCTAGGAGTTCAGGAGGAGCAAATTGCATCATTACCCATGGATTTGAATGGAAGGGATGTTGAGATGGCAAACCCAGTTGAAGGCGCTAAAAACTTCCCAAGTAGTAACAGTATCAACACTTCTGAAAACCCTGAAATAAATGATAGCAGAACCATAGGTTCAAATTTGCAGAGAGAAAGTTCTAGATTTCCTGGGGTGGCTTTATCTCCAGATCGATACAAGCATTCTGAGGACCTACATCCTCATTTTGTTAAATTATCGAGCAATATAAATGATAAAGTCATAAAGAAGGCTGTTAGTGAGCAACAACCTAAACTCGATGGTTTTCCTGCTCATGCGCAAACAGAAAGTAAGAAGACAAAGACTAAAAGGGATAAACCGGAGTACTTCAAAGAGAAACCAGAGAGTGCAAAGGGGTCTAAAGGTGGAAGAGCAGCTGAAGGCGTGCCTTATGGAAAAAGTAAGCATGCTTCTCTCTCAGTGAATTCTAGCTATGTTTCTCCTGAAAAGACTAGACAGGATCAATCTAAGTCAAATAACATTGAATGGAGTGGTACTAAGGATGCTGATCATCAGGGACACAGTCTGGCTGATCGTGGCAGGTCTCTAGCTGTTGGAAATATGCAAAAAGTACATCAGGGTCCTGAAGTTTGGTGTTCATCGAGTACAGGAGCAGAGCAGCCAGGTCCCAGAAGTGGTGATATCAGTGAAAGGAGGAAGTCCATGGATAGATCTAATAAAACTTCAGAAAGAATGCCTGTTCGCCCTGATGCCACGCTGAAAGATAAACTGTATAAAGGTACACAAGACGAGGTCAATATTGGTGAAAAACTCTCAATCCTTCCTGAATACAATAGAAAATCTGTTGACCATGGTGGATTGAATGACAGTGGACCTTTATTACAAATTGGGAAATATGATGGGAATAAATCTCCTCTTATCGGTGGAAAGAGAAGTGTTCTCAGTAGAGAGCTTTCAGATTTGGAGTTAGGTGAATTACGTGAACCTTCTGCCAGTGGTGAGACTGGTGGGGTTAAAAGACAAACTGATGGGAAAAAATGCTTCAAGTCATCAGAGAGTAAAGCTTATTCTACTGATTGCCCAAATCCGGATATAAGCAAGGGTAGAAGTGGTTCCCATCTACTTCCTGAATCAATGAAGCACTCACCCCAGAGTGTGAGAGGTGAAGTTCATGGGAACCTAGAAGGATTTCATAGAAGGATGCCTTCAGATGATCCAGCGGGCACCGCTCCGGGGCCACAAAGAACAATACTTCAAGGTAAGCACCCTTCAAGGGTTGATCATACTGATTCTGAGATCAAATCACATCTGGATAACCCATCAGAGTTAGCTCGTAGAGGTGAGACAGGAACGAACCAAGGAATAGGTCTGGAAAACCACGCAGACTCCCTTAAGAGAGATCCTACCAGCTTGCCGGCCCAGAATAGTATTAAAAATGGTGGTCAGAAGGGTTACAAAAAGGCTAAAGAGTTAAAGCAGCAAAAACCAAGTACACTGGGACATTCTGCTGGTCAGAGCAACAATGGTGTATCTATGGAAAATGATAGTAATAGCAGGAAAAGAAGAGAATCTTCTTCTGAGGTTGATAATTCCTTATACTCTAAATATGACAAGGAGGCACCAGAGCTCAGAGATTCAATCAAGAACTTCTTGCAGTAAGTTTCTTTTGCTTTATATGTAATATACAAGTAGCTGATTGCTCTGGATCAAGCATCACACAGGCAGGTTTATGGCCCTCAGATTTAAAAGGAATACTGACCACAAAACTTTTCACTTTCTTCTACCCCGTCATAATTGTTGAAGATCTATGGGATCTTACTAATATTCTAAATGTCAACAATCAATAGCCAAATATACAACAACATCAAAGCCTTTATCCCAAATGTTTGGGGTCGGCTTCAATCAATAACCAAATATGAACTTCCTAAACAAGTGCAGATGGATTTTAATGTGATATGCCAAATTAGACCAGATCAAATGTCCACGAAGGCTCCTTCATTACAACAAAAGCTTCAAATTAATTATCAGTTTTTACCCGCAAGCGATCTATCTAATTGATGATGCAAAGTTGCAAAATCGTAAGAGAACTGACATCACGAGCTCATATGGTCATTGCCATGTATAATGAATCCATGAGCTGACCTGACTAAAACATGCTTATCAATGTTGTATTGTATTACTCAAGAACCCATGTATGAATAAGGGAAAATAAGATGACATCAAACTCGTGGATTCATACTACCCATTCATTGTTGACAGAGTATTACAAACAAATTTCAGTTATTTGTATTTTTCTGCCAGGTTCTTATTGACTGCTAATTAAGATCATATAAATACATTTGCACTTTGCTTTTAATTGTGTAAACTAATACAGGTTTCATGGACATGCATGAAATTAACCTATTCACTTCTATTGTATTGCAGGTATAAAGATTATGTGCAAGAATACCGTGAGAAGTATACCTGTTACATCTCCTTGAATAAGAATCTGGAGAAAATTAGGTACAGACAACATCTCTTATTTATTACCCAATATTTGTTCAGTTGATATCAGAATCCTGCTTCATAGGTGATGCATGTGTATTGGAAGCTTAATCAAGTAGGTGTTAACTTAAGTTGTGAGTAAATTTAAACATTATTTGTTCATGTACAAACTCCATTGCATACTTTGTAGAAAACCAGCTGCAGATTACTGTAGCTTATACTTAGTTTCCAAATTGTATTACCATCCAGTTGATATTAGAAGTTTCTTTTAAGTAGGCGCAATTCAGTTGTGAGTACTTTTGAGCCTGATCTTTCTCATGTACAAACTCCATGCAGAAATGACTTTCTCAAGGTAGGGGTGGAACTTGAGCTTGCAAAAGGAAGGGGCTCTGAAGAATACTATAAAGTTGTAGGTGACTTGAAGGAAATGTATCACCAACATGGGGAGGTATGATTCTCATTGAAATTGTGTTGCTAGATAATGATAAATTGTCTTTTAAAAAGTAAGATGTAACTTCATCTTTTGTCGACTAGTGAAAACACTGACATCAGGTTCTTCCTCCATAGTGAGATTTATAACCTAGTATATGTCTTATCCATGACCAACATCTGCGCCTAGCTGACACCAGATCACCTGACATAGTTACATTCATAACCTTGTACGTGTTATGTACTATCTATGACAAACATCTGTGCCTTTGTTCCTAGCTGACATGAGATCACCATCAGCCCTTGAGGCATCATGCCTTACAGATGCCTCAAAAGTTTATAAACCTCAAGTATACAGAATTGAATACATGATCTTAACCAGCATACGTACCAATCACAATCTAATTAAACTTGGAGTAGTCTGTGACGCTGTTAAGTCACGTATCCAGTAAATTCGTTCTCAAATTTCCACTATTGATGGTTATCAATTTGTGCTACAGGAATACAAAGGCTAACTGCACTATTCTGTTAGCATGCATATAACTAAACTGGTACCACATACTCGTGTTGTTCAAGACCCAGCATAATCCAATGCTGATTTCAGCTTGATACAGATGGGGGCTAGTTTGGTTTGTGTTAGAATATAAAAAATATAATTCTTAACCCTCACCACAACTTTGGAGTTCTGGTGTAATGGTCCGGTCATTTAATTTAAAATGGTATCAGAGTAACCCCGGTTTAAGTCCCTCTGGCTATAAATTTATAGCGAATTTTTAAAAAATTTACACCGCTGTGTGAGTCTGGGTTTTGACCGATAAAAATGGTGTTTAACTTGCGGGGTCATGTTAAAATATACAAATATAATCCTTAACATTCACCACAATTTCAGAGTTTTTGGGTAATGGTTGGGTCATATAAGATGATATGAGAGCAACCAAGGTTGCATAGGTAAGGGTACGGGTATGGACACGGGTACTGGTACGGGACACGACTAATTTGTAAAAAGTAGGGTACGGGGATATATATTAAAAATTAACAATTATATTAACTATAACAATTTTACTATGTTTAATTTCAAATTGAGAAATAAGCTCATTTCCTAAAAAAAAGGCCCTACAAATTGACTTCATATCATCAAGTTGGTGGACTCTCAACTCAAAAAATATTGTGTCACCCACACTAAGATTATGTGAGATGAACAAGGTTCAAGGGTCTATCTGAAAAAACACCCGTGAAAAAACACCCGTCTAGAGGGAGGTGGGCTTTCGTGAGTAAACCAAAAAGCTAGTTGAGCCCAATTAAATAGGCCGAATGATACCCTGAATAAACGTTCTCACAACAAATCAACGGCACAGATCCTCCAACCCTAGAACGAACGCCTCAGATCCATCCTCATCCCATTCCCATTCCCTATAAATGCCCTCCTATCATTCCTCACCCCAAACCCTAGAAAACTCGCCTCCCTTCAAATCCTTCCCTCAAAACCCTAATCTCCCCTCCCCCGCCGGCGCCCTCCCCTGCCGGAGCCCCTCAAAACCGCCGCCAACATGCAGATCTTCGTCAAAACCCTCACCGACAAGACCATCTCCCGACCCTCGTCAAAGCTTCCCTAGCCTCGTCGAAGCTTCCCCGACCCACGTCGACGCTTCCCTGACCTTGTCGAAGCTTCCTCGACGCTCGTCAACACTTCCCCGACCTCGTCTTCGATCTCTGAGCTTCCCCAACACGTGGGAAATAAGCTGCTCCCTTGTTCCCTCCGTTTGGTGCAGAAACGTACCCAAACCACACCCGACACGGGTACGGCGCCAAAATTGCCGTGTTGGGTTATCATAGAGAGCAACCCAAGTTCGAATCTTGCTGGCCATAAAGTTTTAAGCAGTTTTTAAAAAAAATTGATACCGCTATGTTAGTCCAAAATTTCCCCCCTAAAAGGGTCAATTTGCGGAGGCATGTTAGAATATAGAATTATCATTCTCAACTCTCCCCACAACTTTGAAGTTTTGGTGTAATGCAATTTTGGAGTTTTGTTAAGGCTGGGTGGGTTGGATACTTGGATGCATCCAAAGTTACAGCTTCCCTTTGTATTTATTTCCCCTTTTTTTTTATAGTTGGCATTTAAATGAATTTGGCCATTGGATTTTTGCCGAGCTTTATTTTCTGGCAGTTGTAATGTTAACAAATTTTCAATCAAATGAACTCGGTCAGTTGGTGAAGAAGATAAATGTTGCAATACTTGATTTCAAGTGTTTTTGATTTTATGTAGTTGGATATGGGAATTGCAGAAAAGGCTGATATCTGAAATTGCTAAAATGGCAGCATAATTTTGTATATGATGTCAAAACTGTTTTAAAGATGTTTGTCACTTCTTACTGTATCCTCTGATTTCGTAAAAAAAACTGTAGAATTTCCGCCAAGCTTGAAATGAATTGGATGCTTAGGTGCTGTTGTGTTATTCAGAAAATTTTAATTAGATGAACTTGGTTGGTTCGTGAAGGAGTTAAATGTTGCAATTACTGTAGATTTCGAAAGTGGTTTTGGATGTTTGTACAGTTTAGATTTGGATATGGGAATTGTGGAAAGCTAACAGTTAAAATTGCTAAAATGGCAGTGTAATTTTATTTATGATGCCAACCCTTATGACATTGGTCGCTTTCTAACTGTATCCTCCAATTTCATAAATTTTAAGTGCAGAATTTCCTTCTCGCATGTTCAGTGAAATTTCTAATCCATCTAACAACTCATTTCCCCCCCTTGTGATTCAGAGGAATAAACAGATGAAGAGGGTTTTCACCGTATTGCACGAAGAACTGAAGGTGTAGTGATGCTAACACACTGGGACCATTTCAAAAGTTATATAAATATCATTCACCATAACTAATTAAAATCTTTCAGTAGTTATTTACTCTGTTTACGTATGTTTGCAGACACTAAAACAGAGAATTCAGGACTTCGTTGAGATACATAGTAGAGAATGAACAATTCATTTTGTAAGCTTTTGTCTCATCAACTTTTCCCCCCTCACTATTTGAGACTTATTTGTTGTTCACTCCAGCACTTTCTACATGCAGCATGCAGATACATTTAGAAACAATGTCACGAATAGTCATTGTACGTAAGGAATCATCTAGCTGAGGGAGGAGCAATGCTCAAGAAAATGGAAAAAGGAGCAACTAATGCTGACATCTTTTGATTCCTGAAGAATTTGTTGAGGACCGCTGGAGTGGAAAAATTGATTATTTCAACATGAAGGGAATGAAGTTTGACACATCACACATGGACTGTAAAGTACCAAGCTTTTAGATTATCTTGGATGTAAAATACTTGCAATCTTTCTCAATAGCGTACATCAGTTAGGCTGTAAAAATTTTGTAGCTATTGTTTTAGCAAATGTAGGTGCTTGTAGAAGCTAACATGAATACGAGTTTGTGAAGAGGCGAAGAGAGAGAGAGAGAGAGGTTTTGGTGTCATGCGTAGCTAGTGCTTAGAAATTTATTCCCTCTGTTTTCTTGTTTTCTATTGTTTCCTGCTTTTCTTTCCATTTTTCATTCAATTGTAATAAAATCATTGGAAATATGAAATATGTAATCAATTTTAGATGGTCTCAAGCATTCAACATGAAGTATTATTTTCCAAAATCTCGTGGTTGGTTCCATAAAGAGCACCTCTTTTTGGAAGTATGAAATAGGTTTTCAAGTTGAAAAGATGCAGGTTCTATTTGGTACGGTTCTTCAGACCATGGCTGGTCGGCGTCATTGACGCTCTAAGTGCAGTTACTGCTAGACGCCTGCGCCCCTTGCAAAAGAAACAATGACCTGACGTAGTCATCAGTTTGTGTTTGCAGACGCTTCAATGTCCCGTCTCGACTGGTACTGTCACGTTTATAAATCGATCAACAAATCCTTCGTGGCAAAATACAAGATAGCCAACTCCATCCTTAGCAAGCATGAAGATGCGAGTAGCTCTCGCTTTGTATTTCAAGTCTTTAGGTTAAGCATTATCTGCATATTGCTAGCTTTGGCGCCGCAAGAGATTTGGTTGGGACCATGACCCAGTCTCTCTGGCGTATGTGCTCCTACCGTTACTAGAGTTCTGCACATGCGATTGGTCTGGTCGAATTCTCTCAAGAAGTTTCTCATTTCCCATTCCAACAATTCAACATCATCATTTTCAACTTCATTTGCTCATTCAGGTTTTGCTGCTTGAATCTTGTTTCACATGACCATGAAGATACCGTGTTGTCTTAAGGGTCAATCTGAAAGCTCTCAGTTAAATTAGTTTTGACCTAAATAAGTTTAGTTCCGAATGAGTGCATGCTCTACCAGATCCCATAATATTTATGAGTGGTTGGTGGATTAGTTTGAAAATTTAAGCTCTTCTATCTATCTATGATGCAAACTACCCTATTACTATTGGAGTGGTGCTGACGGTCTGGACCAGAGAAAGTGGAATAAGTAACACAAACTCAATTTTTGACGACCAAAAGTCGACTTCTCAGCCGAAATACCAACGAAACTACATCCAAAATATAGCACGGATCGAATCTCAGCTTATTCTCACCCGCATCCGATATCAAGCGAATACCAAGGGCAAGGTTGGTTCGAGAAGCGAGGAGATGACGACAGCAGGAGCGGGGGCTGGAAAACCGCAGAGCAGCCGTGTGTCACCACACTCTCTCTCTCTACCGTCACCAAAACCGACATAAGTCTAGAGAGAGCGAGAGAGAGAGAGAGAGAGAGTTAGAGGGAGCGAGAGAGATACATACGACTAGGGTTCGCGATTTCTTGAAGGATTCATCAGCAATGGAGCCTTGGAGTTACGCCGATGGCAATATCACGACGACGCTGGAGTCTCGCCGGTTCGATCCTCTTCAGGTAATCTAATTCATTGACCCTCAGCTCTATTTCCAGTTATCTCATCAAAATTTCTCTTCTTTTTGCCGTGTCAACGATTCGCTAACGAAATGGGAATTGAGGAGCTTAGCGTCATATAGAGCAAATTTGATGTAGTTTGTAATTGTTGTTAGGAAAACTGCAATTTTTCAGCTGTGACAAGCTTTGAAGTTCCTGAGGGGTTTAGTTATGATAGTGGGATTAGTCATACGAAGAAAAGATAATCAGATATCGGCACCCATAGGGTCATGTGCGGAAAAGTGTAAAGAATTGGAGGATGGCTACAATTTTTGTAAATATGAAGCTGGGAGTTGAGAAAGGGGTGCAAAAGGTACTTTCAGGAGCCTTTTGTGGTGCACAATGTACCCAAAAGAGAATTCTTTGAACCTTTAGATCCAATCAGTGCTTGTTTCATCAGACTTTTTAACGGTGAATACTTGAGTAGAGACAAGATGTCAAACTTTTTTTTGGTATTTCATCCATTGAAGAATATATGGGTACTGCCTTCGTTCTATTTAATCAATTTCACTGGTCAAATAAGACGGATGAAACAATAGGAGTGTTAACTGTTAAGTGGTGGACACTGGAGATACTTGAAAAAAATTGCCCGTGTGGTATTTTTCTTTTTAAGATTATATTTTCCTTTTTAAAAATTAAACTATAAACTTTTTCATGCTTTTTGATGTGGTGCTCCAAGGCTGGTGTTTCCAAGGCCTTTCTTTTGCTTCATCGGACATCAGTAAGATCTTCTCTTTCAAATTTTGTTCTTGTTGACAAATTCACATGCTTTTGGTCATCGGTTGTCTTTTGATTATCCACACAAATGGGAGATACTTATTGAATTATGCGTACAGAAGAGAAAGGACCAAAGAATTGGTAAGAATCGGTGACTTAAGATTAAAAGGATGTTGACCGTGAGAATCACATTGGATACAGAGCCAAAATTTTGGATTGTTTGAGCGTAATGACCGTGAATAGAGAGTTAGGCCTCAATGTTCTTATGCAGATGACATGGGTGATAGACGTGAAACTGATACAATAACATGTATTTCCATGAACATGGCCATTATGCAAGTGGGAATAAGCCAGCATGGAGAGTCAAATGGGAGGTCTTTCTGAGTCAAAAGGATGTCCCATTCGGAGCACATAAGGAACAAAGGACATTCAAACTACAAGTCATTTAACCTTATATGTACTATTCAGTCTTGCATATCACTTAATATCTCTTGACCTATGTTTCTTGTGGGTTGAGTTTCTGTTTCTTGCTTTAGGCCATAGAGTGAACTTGATGAGATCTGTGCCCTTACTATATTGTCCTCAACTTCAATTTCATCATATATGCTCGATTTCTGGATGGCAATTGAACGTTGGTGTAGCTTGAGCTGGGTCACAAACATCGCTTATGTTGCCCAAATGATTTCAATAAAGAATGGGTCAGCTTTGAGTCAGGGGCAGTTCCAAATTGATTAGAAGTTTTATTTGGCGGAGATGAAGGATGAGCTGCTTGAGAAGCAAGTAACGGGGAATTAAAAGCCAAGGTTGGCATGAAAATAGCATATGAACTGGGGTAGCTGGTAGTTTCTTCATGTTGGCCACCATTTCCCTTATAGAATTTCAATTATCTCTGACATTGGGATGACGCTTACAAAGTTGAGATACAAATCGGCTCCTGATGATTTGTCTGACTGTTTCCTCATGGTTTCTAATATTTTTCTCAAAATTATGTCTACCATTCAACCTGGAAATTGTGATATCAAACATTAGTTCTTTTAGTAGTTTTATCTTGGAGACTTGGATCTAATTTTATTTGATTTTATTTTTTTATAGAATTTGCATGATATATAACTTATTTTATCTTATGCAGGATGTGAATCGGAGGTTACAAATGCATTCATCTCTGGTACAACGGCTGGCACTTGAGAAGGAAATGAAGGTCTGTGTTCTAAATCCATTGATATGCTTATATGCACTGAAATGTTTAGAATGATGCATAAGTAATTGTGCAAGTCTGTTTTGTCCCTTCCTTCTGTTTCTTTTAATTGTAACTATCCTCTTCGTACTCAAAGATAAGCCGAAAACAACTTCTTCATTCTCTTCCCTCTTGTTTTTTAAGCCAATATTTACCTTGTTAATTACTTTCTTTTTTGCTGAAGGGTTATGTTATTCCTTTCCCACTCAAAGATGAATCCCCAAAAAAGATATTTTTCCTTCACTTCTCTTAGCTTGTTTCTGACCTTGAGTAACCTTGAACTACCTGTTCTCTCTTATATCTTTTGTCTTCTGCTCAATTCAAATTTTGTGTTGATGGATGGAATTTTGAAATCGTCCAGGATATTTGTTTGTTCTTATCTTCTGTTTTGTACTTTATTTAATAAAAAGAATTTTGAGAACAGTGCTAGGCAAGGTTTTAGCTTCTGAGCCTTTATGCATTCTTGGGTGCCACTTCTCAGAAAATAAGAATAGAAAGTTTGGACTTGTAATGCAGTGAAATTGATTTCTGATAATGCCTTTTCCTGTTGTTTTTCTTGGTGTTCTGTTAAAAATTCTGGAGCTTAACATACTTGTTTCAGTGGTCCAACTGTTATTTATCAAAACAGTTTGAGGGTGTAAATTATTGTGACTTCCAGGTATCTACAGTTTCCAAAATAACTATGGCCTGAAAATGACATTTTGTTGCATTTACCTGATAATGGTAGAATAGTTTCTGTAGTTCTTGTTTAAAATTTTGGACTTAAAAGTGGAAATTCTTTTATACTATAAATTTGGTCATGCCTTTGCCAGGTAAATATACCTGCCTTGCAACCATGAGTTTTGTGTGTGTTGGCCATTCACTCTTTCATATCCAAACCAGAATCTCGAGGAGGGAGAAGGCTAATTTTATTTTAATACTAAGGCATAAAGTCAAAAAATTATTTTATGGATCATAAGATAACATCTATTATGATTGTGTGTGGCACTTGTAACCTGATAATGTTCTTAGAAAGCATGATTATGGAGTGGTCGCAGGTAGCTTGAACGAGACTTGATAGCCATGGTTCTCTTTGTGGACAGGGTGAGTGCCATTAATAAATTAATATAACCCTTGTGGATTTTGATTATGAGCTAATGATCTGAACAAGAGGCCCATCATGTACTCATCTATGACTTTTGTCAATGTTAACAATAGAAGATATGGAATAATTTTGCTGCACATAAAGGGAGTGCTTATTATCATAATTTGGAAGAGATGATTGGTGTTTACAATTTGGTTGAAAGAGAAGATTAGGCTACCTATAATTTATATATTGGGACTCAGTGGTATCCTTGGCACAATAGTAAGAGTTGTTGCCATGTGACCTAGTGGGCAAAGGTTCGAGTGGTGGAACAACCTTTTGGAAAAAAAAAAAAAATCAAGGTGAAACTACGTACAATAGAAAGCGGTTCGACCATGTGTCAGACCTCAGGCATGGCGGGAGCTTCATGCACTGGGCTGCCCTTTTTATTTGATTATTGATTTCTACTGTTCCCAATTAATATAGGATTTATGTTTCATACGTGAGAAGAGTGGACATTCAAAATTTTCTTGGGAGTTTTTATGCTTTGAATTTTGAGCTGCTCCAAAGTTTTGTATTACAAGAACTTCGGATAGCAGATGGAAGAACAATTCAGAAGTGAATACTGATGCAGAAAGACAAGATAGAGATTTCTTGAGAGATCTAATTGGGATAAAATAAAACAATAAACAAATATTATTGAAATTGCATTCCCCAGAATAAATGATACAAATGTTTGATCTTCAAGCCCGAAGCCTGAGTGCTTCATATGCTGGCAATTCATATGCCTAATATTACCTGGCAGAGTTTCTTACAAACATTCTTCTCCTCCTCTCAAATGAAAGCACATATAATTCAGATAAGAAAAATCCTAGCTAAAAACAAGACAACATAAAATAACATCCTAACTAAGAAGCGATAATATCGGATAAGATTCTAACCAAATGAGATGATAGAATTAAATAAAACTATAACTAATTTATCTAATCTTAATTGAATTAAGTCAAATTCAATCTTCTTCAAATCTTTTCCAGATTCAGATCTGGGTCTGTTCATCACTTTCCTCCCACTATCAAAAAGCTTCTCTCTCATATTTCTAAGTAGGAAAAACTTCTATCTCGTTGTACGCCAGCCATGATTCTTAGTCATAGTATTGTATGTAATTTTTACTTGGACAAAGTATAGGGAATCTGGATTATTGTTTAATTGGGGTATAATTAGGCACTATTCTGTCTTGTAACCCCCATTTGGCCTATAAGGAACCATAATTTGGAGACGAGCCTCGTATCAAGAACCAAATTTTGGGTAGGCTCAGATATGGATCTCATACATCCAAGGCTGACCTGAAAGACACAAAACGGATTTGACCTGAGCCTTACTAGGAGGAACTCCCACTTACTAAATTGTTTAATCTGGTAAAAATTATGGACTTTAGTCCTCTTTATCTGCTTCTGCTCCTGAGGACCATGTGAGTCTAGACTAACTTACAACCGTACGTTTGTTTTGATAATATAATGAAGAAAATCCAACGAAGATTGCAGATATTCTCACATCATAGGCATCAAAGTTCCTCACAAAGAAACAAATTTGAGACTATATAGATACCCTTACCTTATTCAAAAAGGTAAACCGTAGAGGGGTTTTAACTATAGTTATCTTTTGTAGAACAATTGGTGAACTCCTGAGCCTAAATCCAGCATTGCGGGTTGACACCCTTTTGTGTTCATAGTGTTGGCTACGCAGATAGAGCCACCTAGACAGCTACCTGTTCACTCTCAGTCATGCACCTATATACCTACCTGTTCAATATCATCCATGCAACTAAAAGAATGAAATATGCGTTCATATCTTTGTTTTAGAATCATCTTAAGTAGTACCAATACATTCAAATCATGCTTTTCCTAATATTTATGATACTCAGAAGAATGTATATAGATCGTCGTTTTACTAATATAAACAAGGTGAACCATCCATTTTAGGTCTGAGATGTTTAGTTGAATAAGTTGTCTTTTTAGGCAATCTGCTGCTCTATAACTTTTTAGAGCATGTACAAAGTGTGTTCTCATCTTGAATCAATCAATATTGACTGCTTACTGTTCATAGAAAAAATTATTCTGTTCGTGGCATTTCGTTCTTTCTTTATTTCTTTTGCATACTCTGGTGAATTTTGCTATTTTGTTGCTTTGCTAGTTGAAGTTCTTGTGCAATTGACTGCTTCTACTGACAGGGCCATGAAGGTTGTGTGAATACAATTGCATGGAACTCAAAAGGAACACTTCTGATATCTGGTTCAGATGACATGAGAGTATGTTTATGTACTTGGCCTTAAAATAGACTATACCACGTTCCCCCATGCCATTCTGTTCTGCTTGGATTGCCCTCTATGTTTTCTCATTTACTCTTCCACATTGTATATAAAAGGCAAGATAAGAAGAGGAAAACAGTTGATATAATTGTCATATTGATTGCACAGTATCAGTGTAAAGCTTTTCAATGTACACATTGACTGCTAAGAATTATTATTGCGTCTACATCAGTGATGGTTCCAGTGTGGGTTGTGTCTCATCTTTTTAACATGTTCCCGTTAAGAATTGGGAAATTGGTTTCCTGATGATAAATGGATTGGTCCAAATTCGGCTATCCTCCATTTAACTTTGATGTACTTCTTATATTTGACTGGATTGGATACTTAACAAATTTGGACTGTGTTTCTTCTTTTTTACATGTTCCCATTAAGAACTGAGAAATTGGTTTCTTGATGATAAATGGATTGGTCCAAATTCAGCTATCCTGCTTAACTTTGATAGATTTCTTATATTTGACTGGAATGAATTCTTACAGCTGAACATTTCAGTGTTAGAATATTAAATTATGCCGAAAATTATAATACAGCTTTTATAAATATCATGCCAGCAAAACTGTTTGCACACCTTTTATTACCAGGCACTTCCGTGTGTATTTGCATGGAGGCGCTTGCGATGCTTGCTTGTGCATTTCTGTGTGTGCACTTTTGTGTTTGCTATGAGTGGATGCCGAACTTATTTCACTGTGATATGTACTTGATTTTAGTTGTGCTTTGCACTCAAATATATACCTACTGTGGTAGGTATGAAGCCTGCACAGTTGGACTCTATACAGAAGAAAACTTGTTGTATTTTTTTGAAACAAGGAGACTTTTTACTCTCTCCCATTATAGGGGAGAAAGTATCCTTGCCACTCATTGATAATGCCGTGATTTGAACAATACCTTGTTATCAGTCCTACTTTATCCACTTTTATCAGGTTTCCTCTTAAGGATGAAACAATATTGTTCCTTTGGTCACATCATATTATTACTACTACTTGTGAATTTGAAGTTGGCACCAGTTTAATATCTGACTAAAATTAGCTAAATCCTCCATGGAGTTTTCTTACCTCAGAGTTGTGCTCTATTTACAGCTCCATAAATGGTCAACCAGTATTTATTCACATACTACTTGCTTTATACTGGTGTTTTATCCTTAATTTCTTCTTTTTTAGATTTTTATTTACGCAATTTTTTTGAACTACATTGTTACTTTGTCTCTGTGTGTGTATGTGTGTGTTTCTGTTTTTTGTTGTTTTTTTTTTGGGTGGGGGGGTGGGGGGGTGGGGGAGGGAGGGGGATATTCTTGCTGTATAGGAAGCTGTCTTGTGTCGGTCAGCATATGGAACGGCACTTCTGGCCTTGTCTTTGCTTTTTGTTTGTGTGTGATAGAGTATTATCTCTTTCTGTTTCATGTCTCACCTGTGTTCACATTTCTGTCTCCACAAAACATAGCTTGCTTTCACTTTTATAACCAAGTATTGCATGTGTCTTTATAATATACTACGTGGAGAATGGGTCTTGATGTACTCTATTAATTTGCTGCTTGATGTCTTTTGTATTTTATTTTACAGATAAATATATGGAGTTACTCTGATCGGAAACTAATTCACAGTATAGATACTGGTCATTCTTCTAATATATTTTGCACGAAATTTGTCCCAGAGACTTGTGATGAACTGGTGGTCTCAGGAGCTGGAGATGCTGAGGTGGCATTCTCACTAGAAAAAGAACTGTTTTATCCCTGAGAGCCATAAAATATTGTTCTCTTTCTAGGATATGGTGTTAATTGATTCTTTTGTTTCTCTTTCTATTCCATTTTCAGGTTCGACTTTTCAATCTATCTCGGTCAAGAAGGAGAGGATGTGATGAGACCTTTCTCGAACCATCAGCTGTATTCCAATGTCACTCAAGAAGAGTCAAGAAGTTAGCTGTAAGACCAAATTATTAAATGATGCCATAAGTCATGTTGAAATACTGCTAAGTCATTCTAATCTTTAGTAACTCGAGCGAGGAAAATGTCATCTTTTGATAGTGAAAGTTATTTCTGACATAAAAGATGAGAGTCTTAACATGCAATTCTTACTAGTTCCTGGCCAGTTTTTGTTGACTGAATATCTGATTTTGTTTCTTCCTGTCAAGGTTGAAGTTGGAAATCCCAACGTAGTATGGAGTGCAAGTGAGGATGGAACTGTCAGACAACATGACTTCCGTGAGGGTTCTTCTTGCCCTCCACCAGCAGGATCTTCCAATCAGGAGTGTCGCAATGTTCTTGTAAGTTGCTGTAAATTCCATATTCTGTGTGACATAGATGTTCACAGTAGATGTATCCAACATAATTTTTTTGATAAGTGTACCCAACATAATTTGGAGTATAATAAATATATTTATCTATCATAAGGACGATATGGATCTGTACCGTAGAACAATATTTATCTCCAAGTAATAACTTAAGTGATTAGATTAGCAAATGCTAGCATGATAAAGACAGAGCAATGATTTCCCTAGAGAGGAAGAAACCCTGCTATCCTTTGATTATCAGATGAAACTTGTGATTTCACCTGGTATTATTATGAAGAGATGCGAAGGAAATAAATTTAGTAGCTTCAAGGATGTGGTGATTTCATTTTCAGTGTGTGAGAGAGCTGAGAGTGTGATTACTAGACTACATTAATCATGCCCATAGATAATAGTTCCACTGGCCTCAGGACATGGATACCACTTATCTGTCTGAAGTTTGACAAATGCGGATAAAATAGGAGGCTGTAGATAACAGTTGAGGACATTTTGATGAGAGAAAATCAATGATTTCCATACTCTTAAAGGAACACGGGAAGTTGATAGCATGCAATTTACATAATTTATAGCAAAATATATAATAACACTACTACATGTATAGGGCAGCTCAGTTGTTTATTCATGTTGTTGCGTACAACATTCTAAAACACTGTTTCATTATGTGTACGGTCCAAATCGGATTATGTGTGTGTGTGTGTGTGTGTGTGTGTGTGTGTGAGAGAGAGAGAGAGAGAGAGAGAGAGAGAGAGAGAGAGAGAGAGAGCAAAACTTGTGTCAACTTAAGGGATAGCAAAAAGTTATCCACTAAACTTTTTTGCCATTGATGTTGCCTAGGGATCCATAAAAGACATGAAGAGGTTTTTTTATATATATAAATGAGTAGCTAAAAAGTTTGGTGGACATCCACTTAAGTTGACATAAGATCAACTCTCTCTCTCTATATATATATACACACACACACACACACACATTATTTATCATATATAAAAATTTAATAATTCATGAAAGATATGCAACATTCCAAGCAACAGACTAACAATAACACCCCAAGCTATTTAAATTAAAGTTGTTATACACTTAAAAATAAAACTACTAAGAGTTAATAATGTAAAACACTCCTATAAGTCATAACACTTTAACATATTGATAAACTTCTCATCTAGTGTTCCTCATTGTCTTCATAGTGAATGTTCAGTTCCATTTCTTCAATTCTTCCTTAGAAGGAGCTTCAAAATGATAATCATTACCCTCATGTAAATCATCTCTAATAGGCCCTTCCTCAATCCCCTCATCAGTCAATACACTAGAAGATTCTTCATGTTATGTCCTTGCCCTTGCAGTATGCCTCCTAAGTTTTCTGTTGCTCGTGTTTTGTCATTTGCCACTAGTGATGGTGGAGATAAAGGCTGCATGGGGGTAACTAGGTCTAGGGTTTTGAAGCAGTGTATTTTTTAGGATCCTTTGAGGCAGTGATGGGGAGAATTTAGGGTAATTAAGCGCAGGTGGGGCAGGTATATTATGAGCCCGCATAATTTCATTATGCAGAAGAATACTTTTTTACCGCTTAATTATGCGGTCTAACTGCATAATCGAGCGGGTATCAGCTACTTAACACCTGTGATTGTTGGGTAGGAGTACTCGGATGAGTACTCAGCTGGGTAGAGTGTGTTTTTGAACACTGTGTTTTTGAACATTGGGTGCTTATAAATGCATATGGTAAAATTTCGTTCCTATGTGCTATGTATGCGAATCACAAGCTTATGTTGTGAGAGTAAATTAGGAATGCGTATCTACATGTACCAGTTGCATGAAGAATTTTAGGTGTCCTTGGCAAAATTGTCTTTGAAACTGTCCAATTAGAAATGCGTATCTTCAGGGACAAGTTTATCATCCGGGGTGTTCTCGTTAGTCCTCTAGCGGCTAAGTAAGTTGTGTGGCATTAGGTTATTGTTGAATCTTGTATAATTTGAAACACTGAAACTGTGGGATTATTTTTTATTGATAGGTTATAAATTTATCATTGTCTCAAATTTGACTTTGATATCTATCTTGTTGAAGAAAGCAAAAAGCAGAAGAGCGAGGAATAGTACTTTAGCAACACACTAGGTGTTGTGTTCCTCCAGCTCCTTAAACTGGTCTATTGCTGAAGTTATAGATATCCAACTTGTTAATTTTATCTAGATTTTTCATGTTGTGGATTAGTATTGATGTGTGATGCACTACTGCGTCACCGATAAACTAGCCAATGACTGGAGTGGGACACCAGTTACCATGTATATTTATTTGTGTATATGTATATGCACATACATATATACACATATGCACACACTTGGATATTCTTTTAAGGATTTGAAGACGGGCTTCCTGTAAAATTCGATGTTAGGTCATATCCTCTAGATTAAAGTTTCATCCACAGTTCCATATTATTTTAAATGATAAATTTTGTTTGGTAGCAAAATAACCAACTTCCATAACTTAATGAAGAAGAGTTTACATCCATTGAAAGTATAGAGGCAAGAAATGATGGAGGATCCCCAAATCAATGAGATATCCTTGTGATTTTAGCACCCTCCTTAGCAAGCAAGTGTGCTATCTCATTTGCCTTCCTATTGAAAAGTGGGTTATTTTGCAAGGGATATTGGATGTCCTCCACAATAGTGTCATAAGATGAAGAGTACACTTGGGTACGTTTCCATCTCAAATATTGTAATTCAGTGTCCATTGCAAAGTGAATACTTTTAAGAATTGAGATTGTTTCTGCTGTGTGGACTGAATCACTATAACTGCCATGTCTCGCCTGCTGCAATATATTCTTTGTCATGGTTTCAAATGATGCATCCATAACTTGGCTCCGCACTGTTAACCTTAAGACCCGATTCGCAATTCAATTTTATTTTTGGATAGAGAGGTCTCTGCCAGTAGTGTCTCACAACTATGAGTTGCTGTCTTGATTTTTGGGCTTCTATGAACTCAGTTAAATAGGACTTGATAAATTGGGCAATATGCTTTGATTTTTTGCTATTGTCACCATTTCAATTTCATTTTTTTACTATTTTGTTCTGACCATAAAGCCCATATCCAATGCTTTAAAAAGCTCATGTCTAGCCCGCATAGGCTCCTGCCTAGGCCTAGGCAGTGCTTAGGCCACCTGCCTAGGTCTTAAGGATGCCTAGGGGAGCGAAGATCACTTACGCGGACTGCACTGCTTAGGTATTGGTTGTGATTTTTTCTGTTGTTGCTTCCACATTCTCTAACCTCTTTTGAACTCCTCTGGCCACCTCCGTCGACTGTAAACACCCCCATTCAAGTCCTCCGACCTTTAGCAAAACCTCCTCCGTCGCTACTTAACCAAAAAAATGATATCCTTCTAGGCCTAGTGTGTAGGCGCTAGGCGCCAGTTTGACATCTAACAGTGCCTAGTGCTTTCGATAACATTGATTGCAATTAAAATATAAAAAAATAGGAAAATACTTAGGCTCTGCCTAAGCTCCTGGATAGAAGCATAGGCTTCAGGCTCTAGGTCCGATGCCTACGCTGCCTAGCACTTTCTGTACCCTTGTTCATATAATAACATCAACCAATTCTAGCTCATTAGCTGCCGTTAGGTCATGGATCTTTCCCCATCACTCTCAGAAACACCAAACCTATAGGATGTGTGATAGGCAATTAAGATGTATTTTCTCCCATACTTTGGCTACAAAAATACACTACTTAAGCATATGCATAGTATCCTCGCTGTTATAGCCATGACAACTTCATTATCTACCAATTTCCATTATCTACCAAATGCCTCTTACATAACAATGATTTTGTACAAATAATATAATGCAGCACCCTCAAAAGAAAACTTTTATTTTATTTGGGCTTTTATTTTCCAAATTGTCGCCCAAGTGTTGTCTCTTGGATCCATGGAAATTGCGTTAGCATTAATGGTAGGCTGATCGTACTAAGAACATTCCTGCTGTCGTAGTTTTCTAGATCAATCTATCCTTGTGCTCCATTGCTCGATTGAGCTTCTTGCTATGCTTAAAACTTAAAATTGCCCGTGCATCCTCAGAGTATGCAAAATAAGAGACTTATTCCAAACCCCTCCCTGTCCCAACAGATCTTCTTCCACCTTAGCATTTTTTTAGAGGATCGACACTTGATACGTTACTTTATAAGGCCAATGTTTAGGAAGCCATTTATCTTGCCAAATCTTTACACAACTTCCATTCCTGACTCGTCATCTTGTATTATTTTTCAATACTTCATTTTTATGATGCTTCTGCAGACAATAGAGGGGTTATAACCCAAGCGAGCGTTGGTAATTTGAAACATCAAGTAGTTTCCTTTTGAGTTTTGACCATGATTCGCACTAAATGAACATCTAATAATGAGTTGGTTATTTGGTTCATATTGTCTGCGAGCAACATAAGTTAGTTTATAAATTTTATTGAATGCTTAGGTCGATATCAAATATTTTGGTTGGGTGGGATGCTATTTTGTGATGCTCCTAAATTACCGCCAATGCATCATTATGGTAAGATGGATTTGAGTTTAAAATATTTTCTTATATAGGAGGCAAAAAGAGGCAATGAGAATGAGCCTAAATTAGGTTTGATTCTCTCTAAATTACAAATCTAAACGTATCTTTAAACAACTGTGAACATGGAACATACACGAGAAAGACATGGTTTCTAATTTAACTGCGCGACTTCAAGAAGATGGATCACTTAATTCCTTTATCATTTCCTCTAAGCACTACATAGTACATATGTGTGGCTATCCGAAGCTCCTTCTTGGATGCCATAATGCACTTATTCTACAGTGGCGGAGGCATTAAACGGCCAATGCATGGATCAGCCTCAGAATGTCTAGGATGTCTTGTCAATGATACATTTGTGGATAAGTTTTTCATAGGTGTGGTGTGTGAAAGTTGAGAGACAATATTGGATGGAACTCTAGAGCAGCTGCTACAATCTTCAATAAAGGACTATTAGACAATCTACGTGTAGAATTGCATTGATAGTAACACGGGGCAAGGTTAAAGGGCACTGTGTTCATGTAAGTGCTAGCACTTACTGGAAGTAGCTAAAAAGGCCTCTTTAGCTAAGCTCCTTCTACTAAAGACTGCATAAGCTAACAACCGGACCAGACCAATTTAGGAGGTACATGTGGGGATTTTTACCATTTATTATTTTTTAAGATGCCGATTGCTCACAGACACAGAAACATTCATATGTCCCAAGTGTGGTTCGTAAAAGCAAATGCTCATCAGCATCTATATTGTTGTGTATATCAGGGGTTTATCTTGTTTTGTTACTAAATTGTACATTGAACTTGAGACAATATTTATTAATGTTGCTAATTGCGGAAAATAAGGATGGTCTAGCGTATTTTGTAGCCTCCATATATGTTGGTTCCAATACATGGCTGCGATTGGTAGAATAAAATGTGGATTGGCATATCATTTTGGATTGAAGGATTATGTCTGTTATTCTACATTGTGGACCGGAGATATTTTTTCATGTTGCTGTATATTTATTTTCTTTTTATTACTACAGGGCCTATGCATTTTTCTTGTATTTTTTTTCTTCCTATATCTCCATACATTGTATGCTCTGTTGCTGCTTCTAAAATCTGCATTTTGTGACAGCTTGATCTACGAAGTGGGGCGAAAAGGTCTCTTAGTTCTCCTCCAATACAATATTTGGCTCTGAAATCCTTGGACATAAGCTCTACTCGCCCCCATCAAATTCTTGTAGGAGGGAGGTAACTACTTTAGGTTTATTCAACTTCTAGAAGATATTGTGAACATTTTATTCGCGTTGCTAATTAATCTGTGTAACATTTTTTCCTTAATCTTTATACAGTGATGCATTTGCTCGGTTATACGATAGAAGAATGCTTCCGCCCTTGAGCTCTTGTCGGACAAAAATGAAACCTCCTCCTTGTATTAGTTATTTCTGTCCAATGCACCTTTCTGAGCGTGTAAGTTGAGGAGATTTCCTTAATATCAGAACTACTTGGTATTTACTATCATGCTTATCTTGGTTTAGATGTGAGATGGTAACTCCACTATCAAGTTGCTAAGATACCTTGTTTTTCTTTGTTATCATGATGTTCAATGCTATACATATCAGATGACCAAAATCCATATCGGATTGTGGATATCAGGGAAATTTCAAGGATATCTTGTAAATACATAGCATCATATTAGATGACGTGCATGTATAACATAACATCCGAAACTGTAATCTAAATATACTTGACAAAATCTAAGCATACAAAATGTAAATAATATATATTTAGGATCACTAACCTATTTTTTAACTGATTTTTTGAAGCCGAAATATCACTTGATATATTGGGAAAATTATGATACATTACCCAAAAATTATCAAAACCAATATATTGTTTTGTAACAAGCCATCTAAAAGGACATATCAGCCATATTATGGCTGATATATCGGCATGCTGGTGATGTATCGCCCAAAATTACCAAAAAAGGTTTAGGATATTGAGACCATGTCATTTTGCGGAGAGGCTTATAAAAGGATATATCGGCTGATATCTTGGGCCATGTCAGGATATTTAAAACAATGATGATGTTACCTTTTCTATTTGTAGTTCACTTAGGTTATCACTACAATATTTATGTTGTCATGATCCATCTTAAGGTTTAATCTCGAACTTTATTTTGGTTTCAAAAAAGATAGACTAAGGGCATATTTTTCCATGTGCATGTTGGAAACTACTTCCCAATCATATTGCTCTTAAACTGAAATTTACTTTAAAATAGAAGAATTTGAATAATATCTTAGTGGTTATGAATTTGAATAATATCTTAGTGGTTATGTTGTACTTGCATATAGAATTTCCTACATTGGAAGTGTAATTTATTGGTTTGATAATCAATCTTGGGGTCTATTTTTTGCCAAGCGCATTAGTATCCTAAGATACTAAGGTGCAGAACATGCTTTAATAAGGAATATTAGGAAAGCTAGTTTGCTGCCAGCAAAGAGGAATTTCCTTGATGCATTCTTCAGATTATTAAAATAGATGTACAAAGCAACATGCATGGAAAAAAAACAAAATACCTGGAATGTAATTTTAGTAAAACTATGAAAAGGAATGAGGGTATAGTGCATATTGACTTTCAGTAAACAAAGAGTAATCGTTTTTGTCATTTAGGATCTATTATTAGTCTCATTAAATCAATGATTTAATCATAGTGGTTAAAATGGAACAGTACTTCGGAAGTTTTATGTGACTGTAGATACCTACGAGATTGAGGGGAATTCTGTATTATGTTTATAAGACGAACAATGATTTATGGATCAGACTGCTAGGAAAATAAAACAGTATTGCAGAAAATTAATGTAGTAGCAATGAGAATGTTACAATGCTCATGCTCATATTAATATACATTAAAATATGGGCTAAGATTAAAGGTTCGTCCTACTGAGGGTAAATGAGAGAACCAACTAAGATGGTTTGGTGATGTTCAGTAGAGGCCATTAAATGCACCAATTTGGAGAAGTGATAAGACTATTGATGAGCAACAAACATTGTTTTAATGGGGGCAAATAAGTTTGGAGGCATGCCTAAAAGAACTTGGTTGAAGCAATAAAAAATATGATAATAGTTGTTTGATAAAGATGGCCCATAATTGGAATCAATGAAAGAACAAGATTCATGTAGCTGGTCCAAAAAAATTGTTATGTCTGAAGCATCATATATACACCATAAATTATATCTAACCAGTGTGAATCTTTGTGGTTAGTGGATGTGTGCAGCTAATATGGTGCCATCAAATTGTGAATTTTGCTGCTGATGTTATCTTTATTTAGGAACAGCTGGAATATTATGTAATATATCAATTATCTTAACCGTTTGTCATCAGAATTTGGTTAAGCTATCAGTTACATCTCTGAATCGAGATGGCTCTGTTGATAGATCAAGAAAATCCTGGTTAACCAAAATTACAGTCGTACACTTTATTTGTACCAATAGATTTTTAACTTCATTTTCCATCAAAAAGGGGAAAAAAGCTTCTTTTATTCTTTCAGAGAAAGTGTATTCTATTCTATCTAGCATATTGAGGAATCAATTCTACTTCTGATGTTTAGTTCTATAATTAAGATGTTATTTGGTGGCATGAGTATGTCAGATACACCGTCTAGTGTCATATCATACTTAAAAATATTTTTGGAAGACATGGCATGATTATTTATTGTTTTGATTTCACCAGTGTATTTTTAATTGATAAGATATGTGTCATCAACTATAATGGGTTTTCAGAAGTGAATCTGCATCTGCAATGTTTTTCAGGATAATGTCTGTTACCATATCAACCTAAGCTTATTCATATGTTACAATTCTTCAGGCCTAATTATTTATTTGTCTATTGTTTACAGCGACGGTCAAGCTTGCATCTAACACATGTTACGTTTAGCCCCAATGGAGAGGAAGTGCTATTAAGTTACAGTGGAGAGCATGTGTATTTAATGGATGTAAATTTTGGTATGCTTCTCAGGATATGATGAATACTTTAAGGTTCTTCATTATCAGATGAAAATAAATGAAGATCTTTTCTTCTGTTCTTTTAAATTCATAATGTAGTTTATACACTTTAGTTTTTACTAAATATAATTGAAACTCCATTGCATTTGGATCAAAGATGTGAATGGTACAAATATATACGAGTGATCACAACTGGACCTGCATCCTTAGGCAAGCCTAAGCATGTGTTTTTGTTTTTTCCCAACACATTTTTTTTGACCTCTTAACACACATTCTTTAGTCAACAGTCTTTTCATATAAGATTTTCTGTACCTGTTAGGTTTGCTAAAGCAGCTCAAGTAACTCTTTTTAAGGATTTATTTATTTATTATTATTATTATTTTACAATACAGTAAGATGGTTTCAAAATTTCCCTCTCTTATCAACAGATATATTTCCCTTTTTTTTTTCATGTGGTGCAACGTTGATGTCAACTATTGTTTCCCCAGATAAGTGTCCCCTCCACCTTAGAGCTAGTAACTTTAGTATGAACATATAATGTAAGGGCTTGGTGAAGATCTCAACTTTGGTAGCTCAATCTTTTTTCAAACTATATTGGAAAACGCGTATCTTGCACATATGTAGATCCATTATTATAAAAAAAGGCTTCTTAACTACTTAATTTTTTGAGTCTAATATTGTATTAAACTGTGACATTGAAGAAGTCCATTCGATATTGCAATTCCTTCATCTTCATGGCTTCTTCATGGTGTAGAAGACACCAACAATAGAAAGAAAAAGCTAATTTCTCAGAGATATACCCTCTAGATTCGTATAGTTTGAACGATGTTGGGAATCTCTTATCATAGTATGAAACATTTGTTTAGATTCCACGGAAATCTATCATCCTTCCATTAGTTTCAGAGACCACTATCCACCTCTAGCCTGTAGCTCTGGGTTGCATGTTTGCGCATTATTTCATCTGACATGATAACTTATATCTCCCAAATTTCCTTGTCCTTGAGTTATATGCTGGTAGTTCACTAGAAATATGTCCTGACACTCTATTTTTGTCCAATTAGCTTTCAGATTTTGGAAGGTCATGAAAGAGCAGAACTTGGAATAGGTTCTTTCTATGCGATGTTGGTTATTGGAACAGATTCTTGTTCATTTTGTCATCTCAAGGAGTAACCTGATGTATTGTGTCTGTGTTACCATAGTGCCTGACTGCCCGGGGTAAAGGAGGTTAAACTGTTTTTCTATCTCATAAGGCGGGTTATTGTAGTCTACTGAAAGATGCTAAAGATATTGGAGGTTCTCAAAATCTTCAATTATAAACTGAATTGAGTTAAAAAAGGAATACAAAACAGAAAAAACTGAGGCAGACATTTACTTTACCTATGCTGGTAGTTCAGGAAAAACAGAGTCAGCCATTTACTTCATGGTTTTCATCTAGCCTAGTCTCAACAGGCAGATTTTACCCTAGGAGTATGTCCTGGTACTCTATTTTTGTCCAATTAGCTTTCAGATTATGGAAATTGATGAAAGAGCAGAACTTGGAACAGGTTCTTTTTATGCCATGTTGATCATTGGAGCAGATTCTTGTTCACTTTGTCATCTCAAGGAGTAACCTGATGTATAGTGTCTATGTTACCATAGTGCCCGGGGTAAAGGGGGTTAAACTGTTTTCCTATCTCATGATGGGCTGGAAAAAGATGCTAGAGATATTAGTAAGTTCTCATAGTCTTCAGTTATAAACTCAGAATTAAGTTTATAAAAAAAAAGATTTTCTGTGCTGCATTTTAACTTTCTTCGTTATCATTTTACGCTCCTTTAATAATTGTACGTGTTAATATTTAGGAATGGTACTTGCTCTGTTCATTTGCCCCTTTATGTCGCCTACTTACTGTTTACACTTGTATTTTATCAGGTAACCAGAGTATCGGATACACTGCTGATGATGTTCCAATGCAGATATATTTATCTCCTACATCCAAAGAATCAGAAGGATCTTCACCGCCTTCAGCTTCTTCAACTTACTTCACGGCAAGCAAAAACAATTTGAGAAGGGTGTGTAAACTAAATTGTTTCTAACTAAATAAATATATTCAAAAAAATTTCATAATCATGTGTGTTAACAGTCATACTAATAGCTATTAGTTAACTGTAGTTTGACATGTATAAGAAACTGGTTCAAGCGGCGGAAAAAATTCTGAATGAAGGCTCCAACTTTCTGTATGGAATTGAAGCATGTAATGAAGTATTGGATGGGAAAGGTCCTGAAATTGGCAACGCACTGAGGCATGAGTGCTTATGTATTCGAGCAGCATTGCTTCTTAAGGTTCCCATTATCTCATCACTTTTGATTGTAAAAAGCTAGATTTTATTTGAAAACAAACATGACATCTCAATTTCAGAGAAAATGGAAGAATGATGCTCATATGGCGATAAGGGATTGCAACATTGCTCGAAGGATCGCTCCTTCATCATTTAAGGCACATTATTACATGTCGAAAGCTCTTTCACAGGTACATTCTCTTAGGTTGTAAATTTTTGACTTGTAGACCGTAGGTTAACTTGTTCCTTTGAGCAAATTCTAATTGAATATTTGACATCCCAGCCTTTTATTGATACACTTGGAACTTTTGCAGCTAAGAAAACATAAAGAAGCTTTAGATTATGCAATGGCAGCGCATAATATAGCTCCATCGAATCCTGAGGCCTCAGAAAGGATATTGAATATAAAAGCGGATATTGCTGCAGGTCAATTTCTCTATTGTGTGTAAGATTTCCTTCTTGTTTGTTATATGCATTGAGAACTTGAATTCTGACACCAGGTATCTCTCTCTGCTGCACTAATTCTCCCTGTTGCCAGCAAGATGATGTATGACTAAAAATAGCTTTGTTTTCTTTCCTATCTATCAGTGTAGAAAGGAAGTTTCACCAAATGTCTAGTTGATCATCTTTTGTGATATCCATTTATAGCTTGCTTAGATCCTGTAAGCAATGTAAACCATCCTGCCAACAGAAAGGTGGGATAGACCTCTTGGACTGTCTAGAGCCAGCTGGAGCTAAAGGGCTGTTTGGCAAATGGAAAGTGACTTGTTGAAAGTGTGAAAGTCACTCTTTTTTTAAGTGAGAAAATATATCCACATCAGCATGCAAGCGTAATACATTGTTTGTTTGCTGTTGAAAGAGTTGTTTATTCCTTATTGTTTAGTTCCACATGGGTTAGGGACAAACTTCGTTTCTCAAAACACTATTAATAACATTCAAGAGAGCTAATAATCTCGGTAGGGTTTCACAATTACATGGTATTAGAGTCATCCTCTCTCCAATTTTCTAAATCCTAACCGCCACCCTCTCTAGCCCTAGCCGCTACCTTCTACCTCTCTCAAACCCTAGCCGCTACCTTCTACCTCTCTCAAACCCTAGCCGCAACCCTCTCAAACCCTAGCCACCACCTTTTACCCCTCTCAAACCCTAGCCGCCACCCACCATCATCGAACCCTAATCCTCAGCCCTTAGCCACCAACCTTAACCCTCATCTGTGGGTATTGTTCTAATGGAAGACACTGTTTATCGTGGTATTGTTCATCCGCGGTATTGTTCAACGCAAGTTGTTGTTCATCCGATCAAAGCCTTATTCAATCAAGCTAATCAGTTAGCTTAATCAACTATATCTTTATAGATCTTAAGTTAACCATTTGGCTTAACCAACTAGATCTTTATAGATCTTAAGCTAGTAATTTAGCTTAACCAATTCGATCAAGCTAATTATTTAGCTTCATCTTGACGATCCGCCGTTAAAAGATCACTTTAAGAAAAGCGATAAGTTGTTTTTTTCTTTCGAAGAAATCAACCACGTAGGGTGGTTTTACTTGGTGGATTGATTGCTTATTGTGAGGGTGATTGCTTATTGATGATTTGATTATTGGAGATTGATTTGTTATTAGGTGAGGGTGATAATTATTTGTCGGGAGATTACTGGTTGAAAGATTTATATGTTGTGGTAATGGCGTCCTCCAGTGATTCTGCTATTTTGGTAGGCGAGAGTTGAGACGAAAAAACCAACACGAAGGTGTTATCTAGCAAGATCACTGATCAGAAATTGAATGGGTGCAATTAACTATTTTGAAAGTAACTTGTTTATGTTTTAGGTCGGGGAAAGGATCATCTTACAGATGACCCCCTTTACTAGTTGCTATCTCCTGGAAATAGGATGACATTGGTCTACTTCATCAAATTTAGAATAGCATGGAATCGTAGGTCCTTTAGCTTGTAATTTACTGTAATACAGTGAAACATGTGTGGAAGTTCTTATAGCAATTGTTCTTGGGCCGTGGGCATGGGCTGGTGCGAACTATTAGACCATTGGATTGTTAGTCGGCTTATTCAAATAGGTATTCAAAAAAACCAACAGAGTGAAGGTCTTACTATGGCAATTGAAAGTCGGTTAGCACATCAAAAAATGCACCACTAATCTCAACCATTGAAAGACCAAGGAATGCCGATCAAGAATAAAGTGAATGAAATCCAACATCAGATGGAAAGCATGCCAATCGAGCGTATGATATCATTCATGAATTATTTCGGAGCAAGATGGGCAAGCAGAGTCAGAGTTTTGAAGAGCACTATGACAACTTCAATCACCTCAGAGAGGAGCTGAGGCAGATTCTCCTCCTTATGGAGTTTGTTCTGGAGATGCAAGACTAGTAGGATTAAATAATAGTATTCACTTTTCTTAGTTCTCTTCCAGTCTTATAATTCAGAATGACTACAGGATATTAGGAGCTCTTCTATATGCTCTTTAGCAGACATTATTGCAGATAGTTCACGAGGTGATGGTTGACCAGTCGAGGGGGTGGTCGTGGAGCTCGTTTTGGTCATCCTAGAGGGCGCTTTGAAGCACGTGGGGGACGCGGTGATAGTTCACGAGTTGTAGGGGAGGGTTCATCCGGTTCCTCTATCCATTGTCATTATTATAAGGACCATGGTCACATGAAATTCCATTGTCCTCAGTTACATGGAAAGCAACCTTGGAGTGCATATATGGCTACACAGAAGTCACATAGATGACATATGTCGCCTGCTTAAGCAATTTTAGCTCCAATTGTTCTAACAATGTAAGAATACAATGCTCCCCGGCTACAGCTATACTTGTCTAGTCAGGTAAGCTTACTGCTTGCTTTACATCGTCATCGTGTCGTACTTGGGTTATCGATTCTGGGGCAACTGATTATATGATTGGGAACTGATGTATGTTATTCTCCGACACACCAACCACCTCCATTTCTTCAGTAGTATTGGTTGATGGATCCACTACACTTATGCAAGGTGTTGGATCTACCAACATTAGTACTATTCCATTTTCATCCATGTTACATCTCTCGTTTTTTATTGAATCTTTTATCTGTCAGTAGGATTACTAAAGCATTAAACTACACGATAATATTTTTACCTACTGTATTTTTCAAGCACCTGGATGAGGAAGATAATTGGCACTAGACGTGAGCGGAACGGCTTGTATGAGCTGGACTTTGCCTCTACTTAGGTGGCTTGTATTAGCTTCACACTAGCCTTTGATGTGCATTGTCGGTGTGGTCATCCCTTGCTTTGATTCTTGAAATTTTAGTTTTAGATTTAAATCATGTCGAGCCCTTAGATTGTGAGTCATATTAACTCGAAAAACACCAATGAGTGTCTTATCCGAGTCGTGCAATAAGATGGTTAGTAACTATTTAAATTAGTGCATTCAGACGTATGGTGTCCTTGTTCTGTTCCATCCAAACTCAATTTTTAATATTTTGTTAGTTTTATGGACTTTTCTCGCGTGACTTGGATTTGTTTGCTAAAAAGCCATTCTGAAGTGTTTTACGTTTTAAAAGTTCTCCATGCTGAGGTTAAAAATCAATGTTATAATACCATTAAAACCTTAAGAACAGATAAAGAGAACAGATAAAAGCTGAGCAATATGTTGATAGCTTTCACAAAACTTTTGAAAGAATATGAGATTTTAGATCAGTCGTCTTGTACTTACTCCCTAACAAAATCGGGTGGCTGAGCATAAGAGCAGCTACTTGCTAGAAATTGTTAGAACTTTGTTATTTCATTACATGGTTGTTGATGGAGGATAGTGGCGCGTCGCGACGAGGTACCGCTAAGGCTATTTGGGGCTATTACGGCAAAATAGCGGCAAATAGTGTACAGTCAAATAATGGTCAAATATAAATATATTTAAATTTAAATATTCTAAATAATAAGAAAAATCATATAAAAATTCTATAAATGCATACTTGATGCCTAAACATGAAATACATGTGTAATAGTTATATAATATTAACAAAGTACTATAATTATAAAGATTAAAGAATAAAAAACGTACATGTTTATAAAAAAGACCATTATTTATCCCATTTCTTCAACTTTCAAGTTTCTAATATAAAAATGCTCAACAATAAAAAAACATTGATTAGTAACATCATTATTATATTAACTACTAGAAATTTAACATAAAAAATAAAATATTCAAGTATAGATAAATGACTAAATGAGCAAAACAATAATATCATGATCATTGTTTTAAATATCCCCGATATGGCCCGATATATCCCCTGATATATCCTTTTACATGGCTTGCCGTAACCGATATGGTCTTTAAATATCCTTTACCGCTTTTTTGGCTATTTTGAGTGATAAATCCCCAATATGGCCGATATATTAGCCGATATGTGGATCAATATATCTTTTTATATAGCTTGTTGCAAAATAATATACCGTGTTTGGAGTTTTTGGGTGAGATATCAAGATTTTCCCATTATATCAAATGACATTTTGCCCTATAAAAGCAGAACGAATGTTGCAACATTGCTTTGCACTTTTGTTTGTTTTAGAAGGTTGATTAGTGATCCTAAACATATATTATTCATATTTTGTATGTTTAAATTTTATTACATATGTCGAGATTACATTTTAATGCATTATACTATGTTTGCAAACATTCATTATGGCATTCCGATATTTACCACGTATTCCCGATATTTTCCCGATATCCGCAATCCGATATAAATTTTGGCCATCCGATATTTCCCTGATATCCGATATTTAAAACCTTGATCATGATAGATAATAACAATCTATAGATACTAAACAAGCAATAAAGATCAAATTCCAAACACATGACATGTTCAAACTCCAAACTCAAAACTTAAAAGTCTAAATCAAAGCAAAATAAAAACTAGAAGTCTTAAAAGTGAAGTGACTAAAGTCTGAATTCGAGCAGTGAGATGTTGTTGTAGCTGGTCGAGCAGTGATATCCGCTATTTGCCGCTTTTTACAACACTATTTCATTGTCAAGTTTCAAAATGATTTTGGGGGAATGTTATTTTGATAGCATGCTATCTGATCAATAGACTATCCTCATCTGTCTTACAATACATAATTTTGTTTTTTTATATCCAGCTGAAGACGCTTTTCATTTACTTATAGATTTTTGGGTCTTTATGCTTTATTCACATTCATAGTTATCAATGGTTGAAATTAGATTTGAAATCTCTTAGGTGTATTTTTCTTGGATATTCTAGGACTCAAAAGGTTACATATTTTATTGCCACTCCTTGAACCAGTGTATTGCTTTAGTCGATGTTACCTTCTTTGAGAACAAATCATGACATGTCTTTGATAAATTCTTAGACCCTTAGTGTAATTATGATTATATTGTTCGGGAAACCAATGTCAATGATCCTTTGAAGATCGCTGTACAAATTGATCTACCATCTACGTTTGTGGAATCAATTTAGGTTTATACAAGATGTACTACTACGTAACCTGAGCCATCGTCCAAATCCACCCAAGAGCTTGATGTACTAGCAAGTCAAACTATAACCGTTCCGCCAAGTGCTTAGCCTACTGATGGTATTTTCATTGCCTTCCGAAAGGGTAAGATATTTTGATCTTCGTATCCTCTTACACATTATCTCTTACTCTGTTATATCCAACTATTCTTTCATATCTTCTTTGGATTCTTACCTGGTTGCCAAGAATTTGTCACAAGCTCTATCTAGGTCAGATTGGACGGCGGCAATGCAAGAAGAGATGATAGCCGTAGACTAAAATGATAATTGGGATCTTGTTTCACTACCATTAGGGAAGAGAGCAACTGGCTGCAAATGAGTTTATACTATCAAAGTAAACCGAGATGACTCTCTAGCTCGACTAGTTGTGAAGGGATATTTGTAGATCTATGGCTTTGATTATATTGATACCTTCTCTCTTGTAGCTAATATGACATTTGTCTGCATTCTTATTTCGCTTGTCGCTCGCCATCACTGACCACGATATCAGTTAGACGCAGTGTTTTCAAAAGAGCGAGCCTCATTGCGCCTCATATGCCTTGTAATGCGGGGCGATTGTGAAGCGCCCCGCATCTGATGCAGCAGCGCCTTCTGCGCCTTGCAAGCATCCTGACTTCACGTAGGGTTCATTTAACATATAGCATCATATATTTTTGTTAACATTTCAATCGAGTCTTTATACTTGATAACCGATATCCCAAAAAGCAAAATAAATCCATTAGACCTTTTTAGTAACGTTCAATTGAGGACCCTAACTAATCCTTGTTTGCTATTTGATTTTTCTTGGATATTAGTCTTGATTTGACATTTGATTTGATAAATTGTGAACTTTGCATGTGTTAGCATTAAAAATTAAAACCTTGTATTGTGATTTGGTAGCAAGATATCGTATATGATGACATATTTTTTATGTGAATTCCTAAACATGTTCATTCGTGTTTGACTATCTTAAAAATTATGTGTGTACTGTGCGCCTCACATCACTTGTGCGCGCACATTGTGTTGCGCCTTGCACATGTGCGCGTAAAGATACTTTGCGTCCCGCACTGCGCCTCACGCATTAACAACACTTGTTGGACGTTAAGAATGTATTCTTTAAAGACATTCTTGAGAAGGAGGTTTATATGGAGCAACCTCCATATTTCATTGCTCAGAGGGTGTAGCGAAGTTTGCAGGTTGAATTATTTTTTCTACAGCTTGAAGTAATCTTTGGGATCTTGATTTGGACATTTTGCAGCAAATATCTAGACCTTTGGTCTTCATCGAGTTCAAAAGGATCACTTGGTTTTCTAGAGATTTCTTGGTGGGAAGTGGATTTTTTTGGTTGTATATGTGGACGACATTGTGATCACCGACGACGATGCATATGCATTAATCATTTGAAGAAGTATCTACAACAACAATTTCAAACCAAGGAATGTGGATCCTTGAAATGTTTTTTGGGTATCAAGGTTGCTATATTGAAGAAGGGAATTATCTCAGAGAAAATGTGTTTGATATGTTGCTAAATGCTGGAATGTCAGAATGCAAGGGCATTAACTCACCTATGGATGACAAGTTCAAACTACTACCAACTTACAGGGAGTTGCTGGAGGATACTGAATGATACAAACGAGTTGTAGGGAAATTGAACTATGTACCAGTCACAAGATCAAATATTGCATTTTTCATTAGTGTAGTTAGTTTCTCTTGGTACCCAAAAAACCTCATGTAAAAGTTGTGAAGAGGATTCTTAGGTATCTTAAGAGAACTCCAGGAAATGGAATATTCTATTCAGTTAATGGTCACATGAGAGTTGCAAGATTTTCAGATGTAGATTGGGTAGAAGATGAGATCAGACTGTAAATTACTATGTATTATGTGTTTCTTCGAGGAAATCTAATATTATAGAGCAAAGTATAGTTTCTCGATCAATAGCTGAGTCTGAGTATCGTGCCATAGCAAATTTGACTTGCGAGTTGATATGGGTTTGAAATATATTAACAGAGATTAGTTATCTTCCGGAGTGTCTCATGAGCTTGTATGGAGATAATAATGTCGTCATTCACATAGCTGAGAATCCAATATTTCATGAGAGGACACAACACATAGAGATTGATTGTCACTTGATTCCTTCGTGAGAAGATGGAGAAGTGAATCATTAGAGCCAAACACATACCATCAGTACATCAACTTGCGGACATTCTCACAAAACCTCGTGGGAGAACACGAGTGAATTTTATTTGTAACAAGCTGGGCATGTACGATATGTATGCTCAGCTTGAGGGCGAGTGTTGAGAGAGTTGTTTATTCCTTATTATTTAGTCACACATTAGTTAGGGACAAACTCATTTATTTCCCAAAACACTATTAGTAACATCGGAGAGAGCTAATAATCTCTCTAGGGTTTCACATTATCTTGTTGAAAGTCGTAAGTATGATGGGGCAATATCATATTATTTTTCATTTTAACTTTTTTAAAAAATAAATATTATATAACAGGTAAAATTACTCCATTTAAAAAAAAAATTTGAACAGAACTTTACTTGTGATATTATCATCCATAACTCATTCTATTTTTTAAAATTTAATTTATTACGTAATTAGTTCATAATTATTTTTAATAATATAATAGTTATAGATATTTGCATTGAAGCCATTGATTTATATAGAGTGCAACATTATAACAAGCTTCTTGTTATTCATAGAATTTCAGACATAAAGAATGCATTATTTTTACCTCAAATTTGCTGGACATTTGTCAGGGAGGAGATGAAGAGGGAAATATGAAGGTAACAATAACAATTGATTAAGATTAATTGTGCACGAGTGACTGATAAAAGCAATTAAATAAGATTAATGCATAAATGAAAATGGTAAGAAGATGGGACATCCTAGTTTTGTCCGAAGCTGAAAACAGTGAGGCGTTCTGTTACCCACCAAATTGAAGGAAAAGAGGAGAGATATAATAAAGAACTAGATAGTTTTTAGTTAAAAATGGTCTCCACTTTTCCACTTCCATTTTGCATCCCCACATAGGGGAAGTTGAATGTGCATTAAATCAAATGTGGCAGATTTTTAGCGTTTTACCTCCACATCCTCTTTCAAGGAAGCAAGGACCTAAAGTGACGAATGTGAGTCACTTTCACACTTACGTTTTCACTTTCAGGTAAACAAACAGCCCGAGTGCGTTATGAGCTCATAATTTTGTTTGAAAATCATTTCATGAGCATATTTTTGAATTTTAGTAAGTTATTTGGACTAAAACATATGATGATCACCAAGTTGATCGCAACACGAGTAAAGGTAATATTTCTTTGTATTTAAGGTACATGATATATGAACACAGCTGAACAGGTGACTATAGGTTATGAAATTGTGTTGTTTCTCACTGTTTTTAATTTAACACTCTTCTGCTATTATAACACATTATGATGAATGTCTTCCATTTGTACTCATTTGTAAATTCATCGCACGAATTTATTTATTTATTTATTTTTGTCTATTGGTTTGGTCATTTTTTGATAGGTTCCCCTAATGTCGTTCTAATGCAGCTGAAGCTGAAAAGCATAAGGATAATGGGGGAACAAGAAGGCAAGGGAGGATAAGATCCTTGAGTGATTTACTCTTCCGATCTGAGGAATCTCAAGAACGTCCATTTGACAGAGAAGATTCTGATTATGATGGGGAAATGGAATTTGATCTTGAAGCATCAGTTTCTGGAGATGAGGACCATGATACTGAATCTCCTATTCTTCGTAGAAGCTTAAATTTGCGATTTCACCGAAGCGATGATCCAAGTAGAGAAAATTGTAAGACAAATGGTTCACAGGGTTCGCCTCCATCGCTATCTCATGAAAATTCTACTTCTCAGGTTTCATGTTTTAACTTTTAGCGTTTTCAGAAACTGGAATATTAGTAATGATGTGTGTTCGGTTTTAAATATTATTGCACATTGTTCTTATTTGTCCTTGAATTCTTCTTAATTTGGAGATGAAGTAGATTTCCAAACATATTTGTTCTGTTCTTCCTTCTTTCCTTTTATTTGTTGATTTGCTTGCAAATGTTGTCAAAGAATCCTAATGATGCTGCATGCAGTTTAAACTGTTAGTTTAGTGGTGGTTCTTGTGAGAACTATTTCTGTGAACTCACCGTCATTTATGTGGTTCATATTTCGACCATCTTTCTACTGTAGCAGTTAATATTAGGAATATTTTTTTGCGAAGATTGGTAACTTAAATTAAAAATTTTAATGAATATAGCTAACGATTTGAATGTTTTCATTTTATGTGTCTCATTATATTCTATAATATGGTTGAGAATGGAAATATTTGTCCATAGATTTCTAATATTTTATGTTTCAATGTGTTCGGCTAAAACTAGACTTTCTTCTCTCAATTCTAAGTGATATAATCCTAGTTTTCAATGGAAGTTTTGATATTGAATTAAATCTCAGCACATTATGTAGTTTCCATTTTCAGTACTTCCTTTTTGTTACATTTATTTCCTACAGTAAAAATTATTCAGCTCCATGTGAAATTTCCTTTTGTCATGTATATGTGCAGACTGAAGTTGCCATTGATTTGAAGCAAAGATATGTTGGTCACTGCAATGTGGGAACAGATATAAAGCAGGCTAGCTTTCTTGGCCAGCAAGGTACACTACATGCGAGTTGAGTTTCTCATTGGATGGAAGCAATTATCGTAACAGTATAATAACTATTATATAATATAGTCTTGATTTCTAATTTGCTTTAGATAATTTGTCTGGTAAAGATGTATTAGCGTTTGAGAGAATTTAACTAGTGGTTATGTTAGTTAAAAGTAAGGTGATCTGCATATAAAATCAGCATCAGTTGATTAGTTGAAAGTGAAATGTGCATTTCCACAGGTTTGATTTCGAAACTTCCCTTCAGTTGAGCCTTCTATATTAATATCGTCCATCAATTATAGTATACTCGTCAAATATCTACTTGTTTTAATTACCTCATAAATGCGGATCTGATGATAGTTTCATCTCATGGTCATGCCTCTTTAACAGGACAGTTTGTGGCCAGTGGAAGTGATGATGGAAGATGGTTTATTTGGGAGAAAAAGACAGGAAGATTAATAAAAATGTTAGCTGGAGATGACACTGGTAGCGAACCTTTCTTTTATGTGTTTGATGCATAAAGTCGTTGCCGCACATTGCTAATGACATTTTGTGTATCATCCAGTTGTGAACTGTGTACAGTGCCATCCATTTGATTGTGCTGTTGCAACAAGTGGAATTGACAACACAATCAAGGTTTGTACGAGAAACTAGTTATCCGAGAAGTGCAATTGCAATTACTTGTGCAAGTTTCAAATTTTAAATTCTAGTGTTAATTGTGTGCAGATATGGACCCCTCATGCGGAAGTTCCATCAATGGTTGCAGGGGGTACAGCAGGCCCAGAGACTGCAGATGTAGTGAGTGTAGTTGAAAGCAATCAACGAAAATTGCGTCGAAATCGTGACGCAATATTGTAAGTTCATGTTTTTATTGATTCCTTGCAATTCATATGTTTTTTTGACAGTTGTGTTTCAAAGATGTAGTACCTCTACAACAGCGAAGCCATTATCCCAAAATTTTGCCTCAATGTATTTACTTGTCGTATGCAGGCCTCTTGAAATCTTGGAGCCACTTAGGATGCATGAGGTTGAGTTTGCTGAAGGAACTTTACAACCTTTTGAGTGTGCACAGAGCTGAACATTATCCTGCTGCCAGGTATCGTAATTTCACTTAGTTCTTAGACATATTGGATCCAGTTATTTCATGTATAAAATAATCAGTTATCCATACAAAGTCAAGTCCGACCTTGAATCTGCCTTGAACTCTATGGTAGTATGGAGCGTGTCAAAACTGTATTGTATGGGAAATTATCATGTTGAAAGACGCTGGAGGGTTGTCAAGGATCAAGGATGTTCTTTCCCTTTTGCTTGTGTGCGTCATCATGTGCTATTTTCCCTTTGAACGTCTATGGTGTTCTCTTGTGGTCTTAAGAAGTTTTTAAGTATAAGAACAGCGGTGCACTATGAGGTCAATAGCATGACATAACTGGTGGTTATATAAACAGGAGGCCAGTGATAAATCTCACTCACCTTTTGCTGAGTCCTTAAGCTAGCTTGATAGCAGACCCGATGCTGTGGAATTTCGTCTGTGCTTTTGCTCTGTATGAATCCTTGCAATAAACCATCATTTACTAACTTGTATCTGCCACTCACAAGCTATAACTTTATTTGCCAGCCCAGTGCTTTGCTCAGACCGTGAAAATCTTACCAATTTGTATGCTTTTGAATCTAGAAGGTGTTTGCCAGCAAGATCTAGAGGTTGATGCAAGAGATATTCCTTGGGTACTGTAGAGCAGATCTCAGCAGACACTGGGTCAATAATAACGGTTTCTTGTATAAACGTGTGATAACATTCTCATTATATAAACGTGAGGCTTGTAAATGTAAACTGAGTTTAACTGTCCATATTTCTTGTAATGAACTTTCATATATTGATGTCTTGCAGGCATCCTGGCTGTTAGTTTCTTGTATGTAGCGGCACGTGCTTGCGAAACCATCACTGCAGTATTCTAAGTTGCCTTCATCGTTCCCAAATTTGGGACAGGACATGTCAACCCGCGTCATAGAATTATACGGGCGTTGTTGATGTTTGTCAGTTACATGCTACTTCAAGCTGTTTTGAAGGCAGACAAGCTTTTAACTTTTGCAAACTCTGGTCTTATTTGATGAACAAATGAAAAATGGGGGAGTAAGTTTCATCCCCTAAATCAAATTTAGCGGGGAAAAGTGGATATTTAGGTTTTATACCCCTAATTCAAGCTAAACCAATGCAAGGAGGAGAGAGCTGAAATAATGAATCGGTAGCTTCTTCTAGCCAACCTTTGGAAGTTAAATATTTGATCTTGTATCTGTAGTTGGATCCAAAACCATTAGTTTGGTGCAGAGAATTCTGATATGCGATCAAAACTGCAAGCCTAAGAGGCGATTTACCATGGTGTTTGGTAAAAATTATTTTGCATGCTTAATGAAATTATTTTTGCTTTAGGAGGGTGCTTTCAGAATCAACTTTAGGATGCTTTTAAAAGCAGTTTTTTTAATAGTTTATTTATTGTGACCTTTATCTTTTGACAATGATTTTTAAGCATAGTTTTCCCAAACACCTAAACTACTTTTGGGAACCGTTTTTATATGATATCAAACAAACTATTTTCAGCAGCTTATGTAAGTTGTTTTTTTATAAGCTAACTTTTATAAACAACTTGTTATAAACTCTGAATAGTCCTTAGCCTTATTGAATTCTTTTTTTTTTAGCGGAACACATAATAGCATAGAATCTCTCATAACCATTTCAAGAAGCGACTTACAAGATACTGCATCAATGAATTTTCCAATATGCTTGACTTGTGTAGCAAAATGCTTTATTTACTAACGCAACGCGAAAGAAAGTGATAAACATCGAAATATATTAAGGGGTGCTTTTTGAATCCACAAAGAACAATCTCCGAATCTACAAAAAATTTTGAATCCATGAAGAAAATATTAGAAGAGTATTAATTCTGATAATTTTAGAGTTGCATGTTTCTTCTTAAATAGAAAATAAAATAGACTCCTAATAGGACTAGAACTATAAAGAAATAAAAAAATTAAATCCTACCTTAAAAAGACTTCCTATAATAGAGGAAATAGAGGAAATAGGTCAATTAAATATCAATCAAAATTAAATTTATGTCTAATCCAAATTGACTTCAACTTTATTACTAAAAATAAATAAGGGCTGTCAGATTCTACCAAAAACTGGTGATACTGATATAATTTTAGGAATCTATCAATCCAAATGGCGTCATCTCGTTGAGATAGATGATTAGGGGTGAGCATAGTTCAGCTCAAACAGAACAAACTAATCAAACTAACCGAAATTTGATAGTTTGGTTCGATTTTTTCTAGAGTTCGTTTCGGATCGGGTTGAAGTTTTTTCAACCGAACTGCCCAAACCGACCTAATTGTATTACCCATTCTAATTACTATCCGTATCCGCTTAAACTCGATCCATCATAGTTCATATAGAGTTGCTTTGCTGCAGCCTGATATTTTTTTCTCTCAAGCGACCTGATAGTGATGAAATACCCCAACAAATGATGTCCTCTCCAATACTAGGGCTTTTCATTATCTCTAGTTCTCTATCTCTCTCTATTATCTATTCGCTTCGTCTACTTTGGACCAATCCACATTGGAGGTAAGAAACGAAACCATAATGTTGATTCTAACCTTTTCTTGATTTTTCTTCTCGATTGATACACATAATGCAATGGAATCTTTGGATCCGACTTCTCTTTAGATCATACTTATAATTTTATATAAACTATACCCAACATCTAAATTATTACATATTTTTATTTACTTTGTCTATCAGATTGAGATCACTTTAATTCTTAATGTAAGCTTTCCTTAAAAAAAAACTTATGTAAGCTTTGGCAGGAATAAGATTTTAATTTCTACATCTAATATTCAGTAGCGTTTGATATTTTATGAATTTTAATAAATTGAAGGGTGAGAGACTTCTTTTTTCGTTAATAAATTAGAGGTGAAATTGAATTTAGACATAATATTTGTACCCAAGTAAAAACCGAGCAAACCGATCAGAACTGAACCGAACTGAACCGACTTGAATCGGTTACGGTTTGGTTTTGAATGATAGGTAGTTCAGTTCGGTTTGGTCAAGTTTGGCAAAAAACTAAACTGACTGACCGATTGCAGATCCCTATAGATGATTTTTATATATAGTATGTTAGAATCTACCTTTCAGATTAGGAAATATGGTTGTTTTTTTATGGGCAAGTCATATTTCATCCGTATTTGCATTACTCTCCCCTTGTTGAAAGAAGTCTGATCCGATCTTATATTTTCTCAAATAGTAGTTTCCTCTATAAATATTTTTCTTCTCCTGCGTTGATCAACATTCATGTTATACTTAACATTTATTTTTTTCCATATGTTCTTTTACCTCCTTGGCTAGGAATTCTTCTGTATTAAACTTTTGTATGAATATTTCCCACACCATATGTATGTAATTGGGGGCATGTGGATCTGTGATTGATTTAAAGAACTACTGTAAATATGTTCCTTGTTTCTTCCCATATTTTAGTGTCGGAAATATCATCTCCACATTGTTAAAATTATTGACAATCATTGCTTTCAAAGAAGAATTTTCATCTTGTTCCATCCATAATTCTTTCATCTCCTTTTCTATGAATCCTCCGCTAACCAAGTTACACATATCATCAACTGTCTTGCTCTCTCTTCTAACTTTCTCCTCCATCGAAATAACATCAATCGATATAACATCATCTACAATATCTTCTTGAATATCACGTGTAATATCCATCTTCACTAACATATAATAATCAGTGTTAGTAATATTATGCACTATGAGAGTACGTACCTCAAGAGGAATCTTAATGGTGACATAATTTTCCTTTCCGATTGAAATTGTCTCGCTGCCCACAAGTAGAAAGGCCTTCTTCTTAACAATCTCTTTCTTAGATGCCTCGAGTTCTATGATTGAAAAAATTGATAAAGTCTTCTTTGTTTCTTCTTTGGTCATAAATCTAAACTTTTGCTTAGAGATGAATTGAGGTTTCTTAGCTTTACCACGATCATTACTAGTGTGAGAAATCTCTGAGAACATCCATGATGATAGTCCTTTATTGTTATGCTCAAGTTCTTGCTCTACCTTCTTTGCTAGATGAACCATGTCGGCTAAGGTAAAATTATTTTGTAAAGAGATCCGACATTATTTGTCGTTAGAAGGCATGAAATGATCTATCAATAATTTCTTTATCTTCACCCACGTTCAAATGGATCTCTTCCTTGATGATATCAATTCATCAATAATTCATCCCACCATGTAGAATGGATCTCTTCCTTGATGATATCAATTCATTAATAATTCATCCCACCATGTAGAATGGATCTCTTCCTTGATGATATCAATTCATCAAAATTTGCCCCACCATGCAGATGCTTTTCCCTTTAGTCTATAATCTATTAAATTAACTTTTTAATCTTTTGCGATCATCTCATACTCGAACTATCTATCCACCTCATTAATCCAATCAAGAAAATCCTCAACACGAAGTCTTTCGTTGAATAATAGTATCGTTAATCCTCTATCTTTAATCCTCTAGCATCATAGTTCTCCGTCTTTAATAGCTTCTGTAATCATCGTTGTTAGATTTATCATACAGAGTTAGATCTCATCTCTGATGACCATTAACGCGAACTCGAACTCGTCTCAAATTCAGATGCTCCACTGCCAGTGCAACTCAGTCCACGGGAGTCTTCATATGAGTAACTCCCATCTTCAACTCATTGAATAGTTTGACTCTCTGTGAACTCAATTTGGGTAACATAGGCCTCGTAGTATGCCATCGAATTGGAGAAACAGGGCTCTGATACTAATTAATGCAGTGTAAAAGTGATAAACCTTGGAATCCACCAAGGGGTGCTCTTTAAGTCTACAAAGAACAATCTCTGAATCCACAAAGAACTTTGCATCCATGAAAAAATTTGAAAAAAGAAATTTTATTAATAAAAGTGATCTAATAATTCTAGAGTTATATGTCTCTTCCTAAATTGAAAAATAAAATAGGCTCTTTTCAAATTTTCTTCATAAAAGTGATCTGATAATTCTAGAGGCCATTTTATTAAATTTGTTTCTAATCTAATTTGCCTCTAACTTTATTACTAAAAATAAATAAAAGCCAATTAATTTTGCTTTTCTACCAAAAACTGGTGATACTAATACAATTTCGTGAATCTATCAATCCAGATGGCTTCATCTCATCGAGATAGATATAATACATTAGAATCCACATTCTATATTAGGAGATATGATTGTTTCTTTGCAGGCAAGTTAATAATTCATCCATATTCGCATTTGACTTGTGAATGTCTTATTTCTCCATAAATTTCCTTGTTATGTGTTCTACATCATTTACCGATTTGGTAGTTGGCATAATTCTAGCATCATTTTGGTACTTAAAGTTTGGCAAAAGGATTTATAAAATTAACTCTAAAATTATATTATATATGTAAAATTATACACGTGTCAAATTATATTTAAATTTGATGGATCGGTCTTTCTCTTAAAATTTTATTGATTGATTTGTCAATTTTGTTATATTTATTGATTTAATATCCAATCTTTGCTGATTTTTATAAAAAAAGCTTATTGGTTCACCCATATCTACAATATTATTGTGTTTTTACGCCCTTCTTAGTCTAATCTAATTACCTCCCACACTTTCTCTCTTCTCTTTCTCCTTTCTTTTCAATCACTCTCAAATGTCCTCTCCCTGCTAATGTCAACTTTTTCTATAGAAGATCTAAGAGCAACTCTAATGGGGAGGCTGCATTTGCAGCCTCCCCAAAGAATATACCATTGTATATTCTTTTTTAGAGGGGAGGCACTCCAACCACTCCCCTCTATATCAAACTCCATTTCTAAAATATATATTATTAAATGATTATTTAATAACATTTTAAATGATTTTGAAAATTAAAAAATTATATGAATTAATTTAAAATATAAAATATATTATAAATTAATACTAAAATTATAATATATAATGTAATCATATATTCAAATAAAATTAATTATCTTTAATGAATTGATAATAAGAAATAGATAAGAGCCTTTAAATGTATTTTAATATTAGTATATTTATCTTCCATCTAATTTTCTAATACATTTTCATTTTTAATTACTTTGTTTTGGAATTTTATATTTCAATTAATATTATTCAATATTAGTCTCATTTTGAAGGTATCGACGAGTCATTTCCAACTGTAAACTTTTATTTAAAAATAATTAGTAGGCATAAACTTATGTTAATTTTAAATTACTAGTTACTAATTAAAAAAGGATATGGAAGTAATTCCTAATTGTTTATAAATCATTAAAAGGGCAAATTGGGGATTTAAAAAAATTTGCAGCCAGCTGCAAATTTTAGAATGAGGCTGCATATTTGCAGCCTCATTTCCTCCGGCTGCAAAATGCAGCCGGAGATGCAGCTCCGTTGGAGCTCCATGGGGCTGCAAAATGGAGTTTTGCAGCCCCGTTGGAGCTGCTCTAAAGCATATTATCTTTTATTTTTTTTACTAAAGATTAAAGATAAAAAATATTTTGTGGTGTTTGGAGGATTGAACTAAAGAGTGAAGGCATCATCACATCGATACTTATTTGTTTTTAAAACGAGATTATGGAATTATTGGAGTGCAGACGTCGGATTGAAAATGAAAAATTAATGAAGAGGTTAATGGGTTTAAGTATGGGGGGGTGCATTTAGAGATGTAGGAAACATAACAATTTATCAAGTTTTGACTAAGAAGAAATATTTCGAGTTAACTTCGTTGCTTCCCTTCCAAAATCAAATTTCAATGATAGATCAACAATAGATAAAAATGAGATCACATTATTTACACATTGTTTGCGCTAAGCTGGAATATCAATTAACAATACCATTAAGACTCAAATAATAGACAATATCTATAGAACATTATTCATGCAATCTGTAAACCAATGAGAAATATTATCATAATAATTGACAGTCACAAGAGTCATATGTCGACGATCTTAATCATTACAAGAGAAAATGTTATGTTTCAATAGAGAAACAAAGAACTATACAATTGCAACCTGTACACTTCTCATATCTCTTCACTAATCACAGCGTGTAGTTTTTCTTTCAGTAAAAACCTATCTCTTCTCATGCTCCCAAAACTGTATGATCAAAAAGAGATGTTATCAGATATCGTACACTGCAACATAGGCCAATAACAAATTATGTTACTTCTAGTTATAATTTTGTCAACACTCTATTTTTAATAATCAACCCCTTGTTTGGATTAAGCTTTAAGTTTGAATTAGGAGAGGTTGAAGGAGAGAGAGCTCTATAAATGAAAGAGAAAGAGACCTCGAAGAAGAATCCTATTGGGTAAACGAGTAGAAGAAATTAGAGTTTAGGGAGACTTAAAGAGGAGAAGAGAATAAAATACAATAACTTGAAGAGGTTAGGGGTGTGGAAGGAAATTTTCCACTAGAAAATTCATCGCCGATGAGATTTGGTACCCTCTAGCCCCTTTGCTAAATAAATACCAAAAATATATTGGAGTTATTTTAAATACCAAAGTGGTAAATAAAGAATATTTTAAATTTTACCAATCTTGTAATTTAGCTAAAGAATATATCATACTACCTTTAAAAATGAAATTGTGGAAAAACATTCCATGGATTATATTGTCCATAGTATTTTTTGATATTATATTCTAATCTAAACTAAATGAAATTAATTATCATTGTTAATTAATTATATTATATGTTGCTTCAAATTTGTATAACTTGGCCCCTAAAACTTCTAACACTACTATAGAACTCTGCATCATATTAATTGTTAGTAATGTATAATAATATATTAATAGATAGTTGCATGTTAATAAACTATTTATGTAAAGAGAACAAAATATAGAATTGTTCTAAAATGACACCGTAACACTCATATAGGGAAATTATAGAGTATTCTTACGTCTAGATAATAGGGAAGATGGTACAGACGTCCAATTCTAGAAAATATTAGGATACTTAAGTGAAGCAAAATACAATTGGAGATATATACGTGCAACTTTGGTAAACTATAAGTTATTAGAGTTCAATTAATCCTATAAAAATTTGAAACCTTTGTTAACCACAAACAATAATATGTGATCCCATTGATAAATAATATTCATCATATAGTATGAGGCTAGATGTTTAGCTTATATTTGTGTAGTAGGCTAGGTGTGTAAAGCATCATATTTTGAATAAGTCTCATGATTTTGGGTTATCTCTTGCAATTATGTACATTGCTTCGAATTCTGAAGATAAATCCTAGCTGTGTGATACAGCTGGATCCAACGGTTCGAATTCTGACAGCTGTAAAGTTGACAGTCTCTATATAGATATATATATAGGAACAGGGCTATTAGAGGCGGCTATTGTCTTTTGAAATCCTTTCTAGAGTAATTGTTCATCTTCTCCATTCATCACTTTATCCTTTGCTTTTTTTCTTCTAGAAATCAATTCTTCGATCTTCAATGGCTTTCGAACCAGTTGATCGCCGGGTTCTCTTGGAAGACATTCACTCTAAAGTGACTTTGCCACAGATGAAGACAATGTCCAGGAGGTTTGATATTCCTGAAGCGTATGATCTGTTCACTCCGACAAGGTCAGAAGCCATATTTGACCATGGGCCGAAAAGGAATCCACTCTATGTAAGGCATCTGGAGTGGGTTTGAGTTTACCCTTACATCCTTTTCTAAAACAGATGTTTGAGGCATTAGGAGTATCGCCCATGCAGATGAAACCAAATGTCATTGCTATCTCGGTGGCATTCATGGTGATCTGCTATTGGCTGGGGATCAAGCCCTCTCTGAATGTCTTCTGCTAGTTAGTGGTCATAAAAGTGAATTAAAAGGAGTCTCACTTCCATTTTCAGATGGTGGGGAAATTCAAGCTAGTTACAGGCCTTCTAGATTCACATAAGGATTGGAAGGAAAATTTTGTGTGGGTCGTAGGAGACGACTTTGAGATGGGATGCTCTGACTGGCCCAAAAGAAAGAAGGACGCATTCATAGGGGGTGCGCTGTCTGACAATGAGAGGGCCAAACTCGATCTGATCAAGACATACACACGCTCCCATCGATTTGAAGAGCTACTCGACAAATCAGTACTGCGGGTTACCAAGGTGTCAAATAAGTCTTTCACTAACTCAAATTATGACAGAGCCTCGGTCCTTATCACAAGGTTAGGGGAGGCAACCGCGACACCTTCGGTTCCTCCAGTTTACCCATAGGAGGAGTTGCCTGCTAGGCCAGCCAAGCGCCTTCATTGAGACGTTCCTCCTATGGAGGCCGAAATAGCTGAAGAGGAGGTTGTCCCCCCCCCCCCCCGCCCATCCATAGGAGGAAGAGAAGGGATGCGGAAAGGAACCGGTTCAAGAGGATGAGACGGAGCCTTCCGTCGGACCAAAATATCCTTTTTCCCATAAAATTAGCGATGTGGGGGAGGCAGAATAGGACAAAATGAGTATGTGCCTCATCGGTCTCTCCTCCATTGATGCTCGATGTGGGTGGGAGCTCGAGCCAAAATTCTGTTTTAAGGCCGGACGCCATATCGACGCTCGAGGGACTATTCTTGGGTCTCACCGAACCCAATCAAGGATCATCGATCAATTCTTCTCCCTAGAAATGAGAAATATCTTGAGGGAGTTCCTGACATTAGTCTCCACCATGCCCTTTGTAGATATTTCATCCGGGGTGCTTTGCTAAAGAATAAATTATATGGTCAGATGGAGCGTGTTTGGGGCGGATATCATAAGCTTGTTTAGGAAGTTATTGTTTTGAGGGCCAGTGGAGGAGTCGACTCACGCCAGGCTACTGAAGAGTCAGCCCTAAGCACTCCTGAAGTCGATAGGCTTAGACGGGAGTTGGAGGAGGCTCTTCAAGCGAGAGATCGCACTGAGGTGTTAGCCAGAGCGGAGAAGGAGATGGCGGTGCATGCAATGCATCAATTAGGTGAGGAATGCGCAACGCTCGCTAAGCTCCAAGAAGAGATCGTCCACCTCAAGTCTAAGCCTTATCACCAAGAGATTATTGATGACTATCACCAAAACTTAACTGGAAGAACCAAATTGGCGTTAGCTTGCAAAGCCGGATATGATTATCTGTCGGCCCAACTTCCAACTGAGATAAAGAACCTGCCTGATCATTTTCACTATTCCTCAATGGTTTCCAACTGCCTGGATGAGCTGAAGGAAATGGAAGCTCTCTGGGGGGGATTTGATCTGGATGAGGACGAAGACGACTCAGACGAAGGACGAGATTGTTCAACTCCTCTGCCGACTACATCTAGAAGCTCTCCGCCCCTAACTCCGGTAGCTAGAATGGACTTTCCATAGGCCTCTTAGGAATCTATTACTTTTATTTTTGTTGTATATATCAGATATTTTATGACCTGTAAGATACTTTATCAATGAATGAAAAAACATTTTTTGAACCTGGAATGGTATTTTTATATTTTTAATGGTGCAAAATCTCAAAGTATTTTACCGAATAAACTCTAAGTTTCTAGTGTTTCTTCTTCTTAAAACTTCTAAATTTCCTACAACCAAAAACTTTTCATGGCTTCTTAAAGTTTCACCGATGGTCGCAACAATGAGAGAATAAATCTTCTTAGTCATATCCATTCGAGGGTCACGATTGGGAGTCTGGGAGAGTACTATGGCTCTACGACATCCCAAGGGTCTTCACACTGGCAGCGTTGAACAAAAATGATCCAATATACCATCATAGTCATAATAGAGCGCTATTGTATTTGGCCCACCTTAAACATGGGCTCTGATTGCCGCTCCATCCTTTCGTAAGGAACGTGTGCATGCTATGAGGTTTCCCCTTCTCAATTTGCCCCCAATGCAATAAGGATCCTGATGGTTTTCATAGTCATCTATTACCGAGTCGGTGTCCTGCCCAGCATGAAGTTACTTGGGCATTTGGTCGGCATCAAGTCAACAAAAAAGGACCCGTACTATTTCTTTCATTGCACGAGCAATTTCAAATTTGTTTCAGACGCTCCGGAGTCCAATAAGGACTAGAAGGAGCACTTCGTCTCGGTTTTTGGTACCAACGGCGTCCTCTCATGCCCCAAGTGGCCTGAGAAAAATAATTTATGATTCAAACATGATTTGTTGTGGTTTAAATCATGATTTATAATTTCATTTGATTGTTGACCTTTATTTGATTTTCATTTGGACTTTCATGATTTTCATGACTTTCATGATTTGCTTTCATTTGAAAATATCTTTTTATGATTTATAATTTTTTTGCTTTCATGAGTTTCATAATTTTCATGATCTATATATATATATATATATATATATATATATATATATATATAAATCTATATATTACTTTTTATATGTTTGTTTTAAATCTATGTATTGAGACATCAGTTTTCATAATGATATATCTATATGTGTTCTTTTGTCTCTTTAAATGTGAGTTGTCATAATTTTTATATATCCACTTTCTCACATATTTCCTTATTTTTTATATGCTTTAAGGCTTTTTGATAGGGAGAGCCTTCCCTATCTCTTTCTATGTTTATACTCACCGTGCCTTTTTGATAGGGGGAGCTTTCGCTCTCTTATTCTTATTGTTTTTTCCTATTTAGATGTTGATAAAGGGGGAGAAATAAGTCCATTGTGAGTATTTCATTTGTTTGCTTTCTATTGGTTTCATACATGAGTTATAAATCGTATATTCATTTGTTTCATGCATGTTTATATACTTTTTGTGTAGATTGTTTGTCATCATCAAAAAAGGGGAGATTATTAGGTCTCATATTTATGAGTCTATTTTCTAATCTAGTTTTGATGATTAACAAATAATTCCTAACATTGTTTTTCGAGTGCTTGTGTTTACTTGTTAGGAATCCTACACAAAGATCCTCCATTGGAGGTTGGTTGGACTTGCACCTTCACGATGATATCTAAAGGAGTTTGGAGGAAATTGGAATGAAGCCGTCGCAATTCAAGTCAAGATTCATCATCGCTTCATCCCGCTACCAAGATCGAGCTTCACGAAGATTATATGCTTGGTATAGTGTTTATAGTTTAGGAGTTATACTTTGTGTGTTTATGCCTTAAGCTCAATTTCATACACACACACACACGTATTATTTTATATTTTGAGTTTTTGGATTATAGACTGAACAATATCATTTTACATCATTTCTAAAGTCTATTAATCCACTAAAAAGGATTCCAAATTTTGATTGAAATTGTTTTGTCAAAATTAAGTGTTTAAACGAACTCGTATTTTTAAGATTTTACAAAATGTTAAATTTTAACAAATGGGAAATGATATTTTAAAAATTTCTTCTCTAACATGTTTATCTTCATGTATATAAACATTTTCCTAAGTTTCATAATTTTTAGAATTTATTTGCTATTTTTAAACACACTTTGAAAATCAAGTTTACTGTGCATATAAGGGGTGTGCATGTTTTTCAGTCGACCGACACTGTTTATCAATCAACTGATAAACTTCTTTGCAATCATCAGTTTTGTTTTTGTTCAATCGACTAGTCTTTATCAGTCGACCGAAGCAGCCTATCAGTCGACCGATGATGATCATTAGTCGACCGATAGAGTCTTGGATGCTGCCAACGGTCGGCTCATCGGTCGACCGATATCTTTATCGGTCGACCGATAAGACTGTAATTGCTAGTTTTGGCAGCCTCTTTTTGAGGGGTTATATATATCCCTAAATGCTCATTTTTGAGTCAAGTTTTTTAAGTGTTTCATCAGTTTGTTTAAGCCATTTTGGCTACTCATTTTTAAAGAGATCAAGTGTTTGTTTGTTTGCAAAAAGAGTTTACAAAAAGGAGAATCAAATTTTCATTTTTGAGGAGTTCAACCTTAATCATCATCAATAACTCTTTATTTTCATCAGAGAAGTTTTTTAAACTCATTTATCTAGCTTGTTCTTATTTTGATTTTTATATATATTTTTTGCTACATTAAATTTGAATTTAGTTTCATTATTACTCATTGCTTTCACACTCAACTACTTGAGCTTAAGTTATTTCACATATTGTATATTTTTGGGTTTTGAGAGTGTAACAATTGAGTGAGCTTTCATTTTCGTTCTAATTTGTATTAGAGAACAAAATCATTTACTTGAGCTTAATTATTGAGAACACGTTGTAATATACAATGACACTTAGATGAGTGGTTGGGAGAAGAACGAGGTCAATTCCAAGAGGAGTGGTTTGGTATAGTAAAGTCTAGGGAGAGGTAGTAAATCTAAACACTTGAGGAAGGTGACACGGGTCGGCCAACACTTAGAGGAGTGTATTGTGTGATTGTCAACGTGTGATTTGTAAAAGTTTTTAGTGAACTTTTGAAAACCAATTGTGTAGTTATTTTTGTGATATAGAAGAGAATCTTCTCGAGGTGAGGAGCGGAGACGTAGGTCGAGGGTTGACCAAACTACGTGATCATTTCCTTTGTGTTTGTGATTGTCTTAGCACACTATTATTATTGTTATATCTTGTGCATGTTTATATCGCCTATTGTATTATATTGTTTATCTTTGCATATATCTCATTGTACATCATATCACTAGGATATTGTTAGTAAGTTTTAATTTGGCATCAAAATTGGATTATATTAGAAATTATCCTATTCACCCTCCTCCCCTCTAGGGTACTTTCACTTGGGAGCTGAAAAGAAAATTATTGGCATGACAATTTTTAGAGATAGGAAAGAAAAGAAGGTGTGGTTGTTATAGAAAAACTACATTGAGAAAGTCTTCACTCATTTTAATATGCATAATTCAAAACCTATTACCACTTCTCTTGCAACTCACTTCAGATTATCATCATTATTATCACCTAGCTCGGATGCAGATCATGACTACATGTCTCAGGTACCTTATGCAAGTGCAGTTGGTAGCATCATGTATGCAATGGTTTGCAAGCAGTTGGCATTGTTAGTAAGTATATGGCAAATCCCAGAAAAGTACACGAGCAAGCTATAAAATGGATTCTTAGATACTTGAAGGGAACTTCACGTGTTAGCTTGGTATTCGGTGGAGATAGTGGCAAGGATAGTGTTGCTACGGGATATGTTCATTTAGATTTTACAAGTGATTTGGATAAGTGCACATGTTATTTTTTACTCTTTTTGGGGATTCTATGTGATAGAGGTTAATGTTACAACCTACTATTGCATTATCTACTATAGACACGGAGTTCATGGCAGCTATAGAAGCAGTGAAGGAAACAATATAGTTGAGAGATTTTCTTGATGAATTGGGAGTTGAGGAGAAAATTACTCTTGTTCATTGTGATAGCCAAAGTGCAATTCACTTGGCTAAGCATCCAGTCTTCAATTCAAAATTGAAGCATATTGAGGTTCAATATCACTTTATTAGAGATATTTTTGAGGAAGATAAAGTAGTCTTGAAGAAGATTGCGACCAAGAATAATCTGGCAGATATGTTGATGAAGCCATTACCGATAGCCAAGTTTAAGCTTTGCTTGGACTTGCTTCATGTCAAAGAACGTTAAGGCACCGTGAGGCCCATTTTCAAAGGCGTTGGTAGTGCACTATTGAAAAAGTTGAGAACTCATTCGAGTTGTTGAGTCAAGGTGGATATTTATTAAAATTATGCTTCAAAACTCTCTGATTGTTTAATTCAGTCAATGGATCATCGATGATCAAGAGAACACCATCGATAGTCACTTTACTCATTGATGGTTTAAATTGAACAATCTGAGAAAAATAGAAATAATATTTTGAATCATCGATGAACTACATGAGATCATCGATGGTTACGATGCTCATTATAGTTTTGGTGGTTTAATCTTAGCCGTTTATTTTTTTTATCTCCAACTTCTATCAAGTTTTGGATAACTCTTTCCTGGTCTATTATGGTCTCCTATATACTAAAATGGAGAGAGTTTAGATTAGGATTGGATCATGAGAATAGGAGAGTTTGATTAGGAAAGTTTGAGGGTTTATGTTATTGCCTTGTTCTTTGTAGGCTATAAAACTGCCTTAACAACAAGAAGAACTAAAAAACTCACCTGCATACTCGACTCGCCAGCACGAGTGAAGTTCACTCAAATGCTGAGTTCGCCAGCACGAACAAAGCTCGCATGCATACTTGGCTCACCAACACGAGTCAAGTTCACTCAAATGCTCAGTTCGCCAGCACGAACAAAACTCGCCAGAGCCAAATCCACTCAACGCTAGGTTCGTCAGCACGAACGAAGCTCGCCTGCACGTACAGAAAATTAGCAGCCTGCCTGCTAGTTCGCCAGCACGAACGAAACTTGCCTGCGTGTTCAGACAATCAGCAGTCTGCCTACAAGTTCGCTAAGCTCACCGGAATACTAGGCGGCTATGATATCACGTATAAGGATGAGCCTTCCCATTTCCCACGACTTAAAAATGGGGGAGTATAGTACTCCATACCCTTCAAATTGCCGCCCGCAGCACTCAGCGACGGTGCTCGCCTGCATACTTGACTCGCCTGCTTGAGTCAAGCGTTGAGCTCGCCTGCATGACTAGGCGATCAGCAAGGCACCTGCAAACTTGCCGAGCTCATTAGAACACTCGAAGGCGGTGCTGTCACGTACAGGGATGAGCCTTCCCATTTTCCACAATGTGAAGGGATGGAGTACAACGCTCCAAGCCCCTCAAGTAGCCGCTCACAGTACAAGTGAGAGGCATAACATCTCTCAACAGTGCATGATCACATCCCATGATTTAAGGGAGTGACCATGTTGTCTCTTCCCTATTTAAGAGCCACTCCTGACTACGTGAAAAAGGTCGCTTCCTCACATGTTCACTGAGGCTCGCTCTTTGGCTGATTAGCTCACTTCTTAGTTGGTTGGCGACCGCTCTTTGCATTGTCCTTGCACTGTAGCAGCTTCTTCTAGCTTTCAGCCTTGACAGCCATTAAGCTCGGGAACTCGAACTCAGTCGGCACGAGCTTCTACTGCGTACTAAAGCTCGCCTGTAACTTCGTTAGAAGCAAACTCGGTTTCGACACTGAGGGAGGCATCCTATCGCTACCAAAGACCCCACGTTAAATAAGGAGGGCATTCCCTCCGCTTCCGTTGTAACTTTGATTCATTAGTTTGTAATAAAGCTATTCTTATCAATACAAATAAGATCCTTATTTTGGGAAATCAATTTTACACCTACATTATTGCGCTTCTTTCTCTTTAGATAGTGAAATTTCTCCGAAGTCTTTGCCATGCATGTAGCCCAAATTAGGAGAACTATGAAAATCTTTGTGTTGGTGATTGTTTGTTCTTTATTCTCATGCTTGTTTTTTTGTAATTATTTTTACTTTATTGTGCACTTGTTTTAACAAATACTTGCTAATTTTTCTTGCATCTTTCAAGGAGAATACTTTTTTGATTAGGACAATGCAGTTCAATATATTCTTTAAGGAGAAATCAGTTGGTGTTTCTTTGATAGAATTACCTTTTGTCAATGTTAATTCAAATGATTCATGAACGTTTCTGAATTTTGAGTTTATTTTCTTCACTTCTCCATTTGAAATGAAAACAGCTTGATTTTTTTTGAAGGATATGTCCAAATTTTCTAATAGTTTCTTTATACATAACTTTTTATTTTTTTACCATATAAATATTATTAACATCAGGATTAATATTTATACATTATAATTAGTTAATGTGAAACTATTATATTATAGTCTTTTATCAGTTTTATGTAAATTAGCCTCTATCAATTAATGTCATTAGTAAAATTATATGCAGTTCTTTTAATTTATACAATGGCGTTAATTTTTAATCTATCATATATATTTTTAGATTTTTATTTTTTAATTGAATGTTTTTATTCTATTGTTATTGCTATTTTTTACCAGCGTTAACTTAGACTACTCTTTGATGCAGAAAATGGATAAATCAGAAGTTAAATTTATATATCTTAATGAAAATCTAGAATATAAAACAATTACTCTTTTCTTTGCTAACTTTAGAAATTTTAGTCTTTTTGTGATTTTGAAGTTTTGAGGGTGTGTTTCGTAATTTTGAAAACTTTGATAATATCTTTTGAAATTTTTAAATTTTAAGTTAGATGGCTGTAATCTCCATGTTTTTTGTATTGGTGGTAAGTTTTTAAAATTTAGGATATTTCTTGCAACTCTAAAATTTTGATGGTGTTTTTTACAATTATTAAAAGTTCTACTTTTTTTGTGCAAAATTTAAATTTTTAGTGGTTTGCTAATACTTTCCAGATTTGATGTACTGCTTATAAGTTTTGAAAATTTACGATTTTTATGATTTTTAACTTTTGAGGGAGTTTTTATAATTTTTATAACTTTGATGTTATTGTTTGCAAATTTTAAATTTTTAAGTGCTTGATGGTAACCCCTTCAATTCATCTATGTTGTTTGTAAGTTTTGAAATTTTAGAATTTCAGCATGCTTTTTTGTGATTTGACCTAGTGGGGTTGTTTCTGCAATTTTTAAAATATTGAATGTGTTAATTACAAATTTTAAATTCTTCTAGGGGCTATTGTTAATTTCTAGATTCCATGTATTTTATTAATCTTATTTTTTTAAAAAAATTATTTAGCTATAGGTAATTCACGTGATATTAGTATAAGATGTAATTAGAATTAGGATCAATTAAGATTTAAATAAAGTATTCAAAATACTAAAGGGTAATATTGATCATGAAAAGCTTTTTCCGAACTCATACATTTATATATAAAAAAAAACCTTATAATATACATACACACACTTATATGTGTGTGTACCCACACATATATACGCTCATGTTTCTCTTTTGGGGTTAACGCTTTCCTTGAAAGCTTTTGTAGAGTATCTTCCTTAATTTTTTTAATGTATGGTAATTCTATATCGTTAATTTGTTCAATAATCACTTAAAGTAGTGGATAGAAAATGGATAAATTTGTCTACGGATATTTTAAATCATTTTTAAATTTTAATTCAAAGAAAACCGAGTTCAAGTTTATCTATAAAGAAATGAATCAACTTTAAGTGAACCCGGTATCCCACGTTGCAACTCTTTTTAGTGTATGACAGTAATAGTATAGCAATATTTAATATGGTAGATCACAAGTGAAACTCATCAGGTGTGTATCTTTTTAGTGTAGGACAGTATTGCAATATTTAATATGGTAGATCACAAGTGAGACTCAGGTGTATATGAGATGTATGAGAGGCTAAGGCCACACAAGTGCGACTTCTGCGTTATATTAGGTAAGAAGCTTGATTTTCAGTAAAACATGAAAACTTGAACGTTTGAAAATCATGTTAAAATTAAGGAAAGTTATACTCGCATCTTAGTTTCTCCGACATTTTAGTGTCTCCACTAGCTCTCTTCTTTCACAAAATTATACATAGTGTGTGTGTGTGTCTGTTTTGATTGTGATTCTCTGCCCTTCAGAAAAATTACTGTCTTCTAAACTTCCCTGCGTCTATCTTTTCTTCAGGCTCTTTTTTATTACCAGCCCCTGTTTATATGCTCCTCAAATTCCATGAGTCAACTAAAAGGGGCAAAACTTTGATGTAAATTAATAGTACGTTCTTGTTAATTTTAGAATGGAGCTCATTGGCACCTTTAAGTCTTTATTCATTTATTCTATTTGAATCATGCAGGCAGGTAGGATATCTTGTAGTCTACTCTATTTTAACATTATTTTTTTTTTAATTTTTTGGGATTCACTAGTAGAAAACAGGGCATTGGCGATGGGGAAATCCGTCGCCAATGCCCCAAAATCCGTCACAAATACATATTGGCGACGAGCTTCTTTCCGTCGCCAATAAATCCGTCGCCAATAAGTATTGGCGACGGGCATACCCGTCGCCAATACTTATTGGCGACGGACGACTATTGGCGACGGATTTTTTTGGCGACGGGTGACTTCCGTCGCTAATAAACATTGGCGACGGGGACATCCGTCGCTAATGTTTAAACATTGGC